>JAMXBB010000010.1:10722793-11233126 GCA_024138015.1 Lumnitzera littorea | reverse complement strand
CTTTTAGGGTAACTTATCCAATTGAGCCCAAACTTTGCAACTAGAATGAAAAAGTTAGTCGAGATATTACAGTGAAGTTAGATTTTAGTAATAATGACCCAAAATTCCAATTTTGCCCTTAGAAATTGAAATATTTACTAAAGCTCTAAAATGTTCAGAACTCCTAAAATTGAACTTAGATTGCAACGAGAACTTAGAGATAAGTTAATTGAGCTATAAAATGAGATAATGTAGTATAATTTACTATAAAAAAATACACGTAATTTTTAGTATACCCGGTACAAATAATAATTATACTCGTAAATTAACTTTAAATTGAGTAATTATATATATATTGTGTTGAATTCATGAAATTAACCTTAGAATGTATCCTAAAAATAAAAGATATGCTAGAAACTTAATTATATGAGTAAAGTTATATATTTCACATGTTATTTACATAGGATATAACCTTGTATATTAATTAAATAATTAATTCTAACATATAATATCTATATTTAAGTAATTATTTAATAAAAGAAAAAGAAAAATTAATTAAATAACAATGAGATTGCTAGAAGGAGGCGTGGCAAGACAGAAGGGAAAGCAAAGTGCTGAATCAAAAGTAGAATTATAAGATTAGGACACCACATGCTTAGCTAAATTAAAAAAAAAAAACAAAAGAAAAAAATAAAGAAAAATCATAGGCGGCGAAAGAGCACTATAAAAATTACCCCAGCAACAGGATGATAACATTTGACAGTTTGGAATAAAAAATAACAGAAAGAAAAATCAGAAAAAAATCATAGAAAATAAAAAAAAAAAGAAAAAGAAAAAAACAGGACAATCACCGAGCAAGGCTAGTTCTTAGGGTTCCCTTTGATCTGCTGTTACGCCACTCCACCACCAAGGAGTACCCCCAGCGTCTAGGCATTCCGACAACCACCCAGCCGCCGTCGGCCACCGGAGCACCCAAGAACACCAAGGTCAAATTTCTGCCCTGTTTTTCAATAATTTCTAAAAAATAGTAAATCCGCCTAGAAAATTATGAAAAAAATTACACTTAGGTTATTTTAGACATACTTTCATGTGATATTTTTATTTTTGAAAAATTCGTAATATTTAATATACTTTATTAAGAAATCTGTAATTCATCCGAATATATATTAGTGAAATAAATGTACTATATGATGTTGTTTTTAGTTGAAAATTTTTGTGTAGGATGTGAATGATATATGGGTAATTGCTACGTAGCCCAAATTTTTATTTGAATAATTTTAATATTTATTGAATTTTTAGGCCTGAAATTGGTTCGAAAATAGGCTGAAATTATGAATTTAATAGGAAATTATGAAATTAATTGATGAAATGGACATGTACTGATCTATAATAAATAAAAATGGTATTGAGTCAGATTGAAATTAATTGGATGCTAAAAGAATTATAATTGAATAATTTATCAAATTTAGGGGTAAAATCGTCAATACGAAAATATAGGTAATAGGTCGAAAACTTGAAACCAAGTGATAATTGAATTCCCTATATTTTTAGAAGTCCATAGAAATTTTCGGGGAATTATTGGGTAATTCGAACTATTTATTATGAATTTATTAAGTAAAATAGCTTAAATTACAAGTCGGGGTGTATTTGTAATATTAATAGACTAAAATGAGTTAAATAGTTAAATAAAACCTATATATAGGATTGCTGATCGAATTGGGTTAAATAGAGATTTTTATTATAATTATTAATATTTTCTGATCGAGATGTACTTTAGGTGTATTAGAATTGAATAATACTTATATTGTTATAATATAAGGACAAATTGGATAAAATATAATTTAAAACTGTAAATTTCGCATAATACGATCGTTTTTATATAATTATGTATAATTGTATTAAAAATTCAAACTACCCGTTAAAATCCATCTCTAGGAACATGACTCATAAGATGTGTCGTTAAGTCTATACGAACTCAATGACACTAGTTTTGTTGAAATCGGATAACCTTAAGCAATCTAGTTTATAACTGTAACATATTCAAGAATATACACATTTCGGTAACTTTACCGGAATCAAAACATGAATTAATAAATAAAAAGTACGTTTCGATACGATCAAAACGATATATAATACGTAATAGTATATATGATGTACAATATCAATAATTAATAATTTAATTCGATATATAGTAATAACATGACTGCATATTATGGAAATAATATATATATATAACCATTTTAGATTAAACCCTAATGTTTTCGTAATTATTACGAAAACTAAATTTAGACCTTTTGTGTAATTAGGACCTTCCAAAGACGGCTGACAATTCAAGTCAAAAATAGCGAACATCTAAAACAAGAAAGTTGGGATGGTAGCTTCGCCGCTGTTTGGGTACTAATTAAAAGTATCCGGAGACTCAAGAGTACTTCTAGTTGTGTTTGTAGTTAGATGATTATGCGCATGCTATGTGTGTGAATGATACTCTGTTGTGACAGGAGTTCAACTCCTTGGTGTGCTGTTCTGCATATTTGCATGGATTCTGTATTGTGTGAACTTATTGGTCACCCCTAATTATCACTAATGATTATTCGACTAAAGTGTAATTGGTCATGCATAATCACCCGTTAGGGGAAACAATTAAGAGTGTTAAGCCAAACACCGACTTCCTTCGATGAGGATAGCTGAAATGGTCCTTTCCCCATCCTTAGTCGAACTAAGTGATAGGCGAGGAGGTCGCGGCAAGGTTGGGGGCCGTGGTTCGAAGGCGGTCTTGGGAGGGGGGTGTTCTCCATTGCACAAGCCCGGGTTTGGTCTAACTTGAGTCGCGATGAAACTCTTCAATCCGGGTTGGAGCGGATGAAATTTCTCTAACCTCACAGTGGACCGGTTAACACTGTGCGATGTTTTCATTTGAGTGATTGCATTGCATTTCATCATAATTATTAACCTTATTTGTGATTGTATAGTACTCTTCTGACTTCGCCCCACTTACTGAGCTAGTTGTGCTCACACTCCTACAGACTCTTTTACAGGTGCTGAGTAAAGGCAAAGATGTTCAGGTACCACCGTTCTCAGGTTAGTGTGCTGCTGTGTAGGAAAGTGAGGATCGAGGAATTTAATTGAACCTGAGCTTTTGTTTTGTCTTTAAGTTTTGAAGAAAACTAAATGGGAATTCCCTGGGAGCTCACTAGTTTTCTAACTTATTGTATATAAATCGTATAACCTGTGGTTTTTAATAAACTCTGATTGTAATCTTTACCCTTGGATGTGAAATGTTTGTATAATTACTGTTGTAGTACTAAACAACAGATTGTATAGAACAAGTATTTTGTAAAAGCTCTACCACAGGTTTGGATATTAACAAATGTTAGAACAGACGTTTCAAGCTGGTTGAGTTGTACGCCTTGTGTAAACTGCGTCTACGATAGCAGCTGTGAGGTCAGCTTCTATCTTAGATTAGTTTACACGGCGGGACTGTTATAACTCTTCTTGTTCGGAGCGTGACAAAACTCAAATTAAACTCTATTATTGTCCATAAGTCTCATTACTTCTTATCAATTTCCACACAACTCCGTTAACAAACTCCTCATTAATTTCTTTCATAAGATTAACATATTCTGACTAATCAATTATCTTATTGTTCTCCACATCTCAATTTTGGATTAAATCAGGGGTTCTCCTTCATTTCTCTTGAATCACCTCAACTAACTATTAATTTCTCCATATGATCTCATCACTAAAGCTAAATTTGCTTAATGCCTATCTCAATGTAGTGATATGGTCACTACTTATCTTATAATTTGTAATGCAATACTTCAATATCCTTTTATTTCTACCCACTCTCAGTGTCCTTCTAAAATGTCTAATTCTTTTAATTGTTCATTTCAAAGCGAGTTCATAAAGACTTCGCTCTGATACCAATTTAGAATTGTCACGCCCCGAAGCGGCAGAGTCGTAACAGCCCCGCCGTGTAAACCATCCTAAGATAGAAGTTGGCCTTACAACCGCTATCTTAGACCTGATCTACACAAGGCATCCGCGACTAACCCACTTTGAAGTAAACAGTTTGTAATTTAAATAATTCCTTTACCTAAGAAAGTGAGAAAAGTTATATATAATCACTATAATTCAGTTATTACATTAATCATAAATGAAAAGTAAAATATGTGTTGATTCTTCAGTGTTTTTCCTCACTTCCCAGCATCCAGCAGTTGCTAGTTTCAGAGTGTTTGTTGCCGCTTCTTAGCCAGCACCTGCACGACGTCTATAGGGATGTGAGCAACCACAGCTCAGTAAGTTAGGACGGAGGACTTAAAACTATACCATACATACAACAAGGTTTTCAATCACTTATTAGGTGCAATGCATCTGCAAGCAAATGCCATCGTACGACGTTGTCCGGCCCGTCGTGAGATTAGAGAAATTGCGCCCGCTCTAATCCGGGTTGAGGAGTTGCCGTTAATACAACAGCTCACGACCAAACCCAGGCTTGTGTAATGGAGACCTTGCTCCTCCCGCGACTATCTTCCAACCACTGCCTTCACCCTTGCCGCGATCTCCTCTCCTGTCACTTAGTTCGACTGAGGATGAAGAAGGGACCATTTTGCAATCCTGCGCTGTCCCTTCCGAAGGGGTCGGTATTTGGCCGGAGAGTCCTAAATTCCCCTAACGGGTTGCCATGCATGTCCGATTATGATTACTGGTCGGATATTTGATTAACTCCAGTTTAGGGTGATCAATCCTTTTCATACAAATCATACAGTATATGCCAAAACAACAAACAAAATCATAGCATCACCCATAATCAAGCACATGCACATATTCAACTATCTAACAAGTACAACCAAGCATAATCTTAAGCCTCCAAAATACAGCATCGTATTAATCCTAACTTACCTCGACTCCTCGCTCACTCACACGAGGTCTGATTTGCTCAGGCCATCGCCGATCATCCCTATAACACAAACGTGGTTTCAGCTTTTCATATAACTATTATAGGTTCGTTTTATCCTATAATGCTTATTGTTAGGTTTTGTTTAAGGTTTAATATGCCTAATTATCTAGGTATTAAGTCTTTTACAATTATTCTAAGTTTGGGGTTAGGTTCAGGTTCGGTTTTCGCATCGATTTTTAAATTAGGTTTTTAGTTCGATTTCTAAGTAATGTTTTAGATTCCAACCCTACAAATCCATTTCAATCCATAATGTGAAATTAATCACATTACTTCCCGATCTCCTAAATACCATCATTACCCTTAGTCAGTGTTTATTTTACTCGGTACACTTAAATCCACATTAGTGTACCGAATTCACTCCTAATGTGATAAATTTTTACATTTTTTATATAATTCCATAAATTCAAGTTTCCTATCAGATTTATTGTGCATTTTTATTATTCTCAAAATATCAATTTTTATTATAATATTTTCTATTTATTATATTTCTAAAAATCACATATTATATATTGTTACGTTTTATGTATATGATGCACTTCTAATATTTCTATCACCCTAATTACCATCTCTAACATCAATTATTACTTCAAAATGTCTAAATTCATCCTAGATCAGGTTTTACACCTAATTATCCTAATTTACAAAATTAACTTATAATTTACTATGTTTTTCTATTACTAATTTACTACATAATTAACCTAATAATTACATCTAACACCCTAAATGCTATAAGTATCATACTCCATCAGATCTTAACATCCTAAAACATCTACTTATTCACTAAGTTAGTAATTAATAATTTAATTACTTAATTAACCTTAAATTACCCATTTTATGCCTCATTTTAGGGCCTAAAAATTATTTAAAAATTTCAAAAATTAATTTTTGAAAAAGGGCTTCATAGCACTGTTCTATATCATCTGAGTAATCTACATAAAAATTTTGGGCTTGAAACTACACTCCTAAGGCTATTTATTTCTAAACCGAAACATACTCGGTTTTACATAATTTCTTAAGGACCATATATTACGGGGCATGTTTTCATCAAAATAATATTTTTCCTACAACTAAATACAAAAATATCATAGAATAACAAAATTCATAATTTTCTAATAATATTTACTATTTTTACAAAATTTCATAAGAATCGGGCTGAAAATTGGACTCATCGGTTTGAGTGGCTCCGGCCACCGCGGGCCGCCGTGGCCTTGTCGGCCGGCCTGGGCACTGCCACCACCTTTCCTACAAACTAAATACAAAAATATCTCAGAATAACAAAATTCATAATTTTTTAATAATATTTTCTATTTTTACAAAATTTCACAAGAATCGGGCTGGAAATTGGACTCACCGGTTTGGGTGGCTCCGGCCACTGCGGGCCGCCATGGCCTTGTCGGCCGGCCTAGGCACTGCCACCACCGTATGGTGGTGGTGGCCGTCCACTTCCAGCTGCTCGTCTGGTGGGGTTTCCTTTTAAAAGCCTTAATTGCATAGTTTTTTCTAAACCGAATTTTTCTCTCAATTTTCGACTCTCTCTAATTTTCTCTGATTTCTAACTGTCCAAATGAGTTCCTGTATTTTTCCTACTATTTATAGGGTTTTAGGGGATTTATTGTGCATTAATTTGGACAAGACAAGTGCTTTATCCTTAAATTTTTCGCTTTTATGTTGTTCTAATTTAATTGGTTGATTTTTCTTTTTCAGATTCTAACTTGCCACGACTAACCTTGCATCATTCCACACCCTTTTGATTTTTTTCTGATTTTTCCACAATTATTTTATAATTTTCTTTAATTATTTGCTTAGTTTTTGGCCAATTTAGGTAATTTCGCGTATTTTTATCTACACGTAAATACATGTAGGGTACACGTGAACATTCCTAATTATTATTTTGGTCATTCTAAAATTTTTAGTATACATATAATCTATCTCTAGTAATTTATTAGTTATTATATTACACTTTTCGCCTTTTCAGTAATTAGCAATTATTATGCTTAAAATTTGAAAATTTTATAGTTTCTTATTTCATTACTTATTTTCTTAAATTTAAGTTTACGGGGTCATTTTTACTAATATTCTTCTCAGTAGTTTATAATTTGGGTTTGATCGGATCTTTTAACCGATCGCCTTAAACCTTGGGTTCTAAATTCAATCCTACGGTAAATTGGCTTAACTTTGGGGCTTACATAATCAACTTCGTTCGAGTTGCCAGAGTTATTTCTCTCTCAATTTGGATTAGTGATTATGAGCATATTACAAAAGATAAGGTGGATTTCCTTATTATCAAGTGTTGGTCCCGGTATAATATAATCATAGGCTAATCGTATCAGCATTTGTTCGGTATGATCCCTTCAACTATGTATCTTAAAGTAAAATTTCCCACTTCTATTATAGTAGAAGTTTGTAAAAAGGACCATCAATTAGTTGAATCCTTGTATCTAAGAGCACTATGGTACGAAGAAGTTTTTCGAGTTGAAACTGATCCAAAATAGAAGTCAGTTGGCATTGAAAATGCCGAGGAAGAGATAAAGGAAATCTCATTAGGGAATGATCCTAGGAAGACGAAAAAGATAGGGAAACTATTGCTAGCAAATATTCATCAAAGTTTAATCAAATTTATTCAAGATAATGCTGATGTATTTGATTGGTTTCTCTCAAATATGCCAGGCATACCCAAAAAAGTAATAATGCATAAGTTTCAAATTGATAAAATATTTTTGCAAAGGCAAAGGCAAAGGCATTTTGCCCCTCAACGGTAAGTAGCCATTAAAAAAGAAGTCCATAAGCTATTAAAGGTAGGGTTCATAAGAAAATAATTTTATCTGATTTAGCTAGCCAATTGTGTTTTAGTAAAAAAATTGAACAACAAATGGTGCATGTGCATAGACTTTATGGATTTGAATAAGGTTTATCCCAAAGATTGTTTCCTCTTGCCAAGAATAGACCAAAGATTAACTCAACTGCTGGACCTGCTTTACTCTCTTTTATGGATGCGTTTTTCAGCTATAATTAAATTAAAATGGAAAAGGATGATGAAGTTCATACATCCTTTATCACAAATTTTGGGACGTATTGTTATATAGTGATACCCTTCGGGCTTAAAAATGTTGGTGTAACCTATCAAAGGCTTATAACTCAGATGTTCAAGCCTTAAATCCATCGAAACGTTGAAGTTTATGTCAACGATATGATTATGAAGAGCAGTACAGAAAGTCAGTGTCTTGTCGATCTTGAGGAAACATTTGGCATCTTGAGAAGATACAATATGAAGCTAAACCCGTAGAAGTGTGTTTTTTATGCTACCTTACAAAAATTCTTAGGATATATGGTTATTTAACACGGCATTGAAGCAAACCTAAGGAAGATTGATGCTATTCGGAACATGAAGTCCCTTAGTACAGTTAAGGAAGTTCAAGAGCTAATTGGGCGGATAGCCGCTCTAAATAGATTTGTGTCAAAAAGCATAGATAGATGCATAAGATTTTTTAAAGTATTAAATAACCTCAAGGAATTTCAGTAGATTGATGAGTGTGAGGTGGCATTAACAAGTTGAAAGAATTTCTTGCATCACTCTCAATATTCTTGACACTAGTTAGTAGCCAAGCTCTTTCATTTGTCTTGGTTCGGTTAGAAGGCGCATCAGTCAATTTATTACATGAGCTACATCTTACAAAGGCTAATATACTGATATACAAAGATTGAAAAGTGTATATTGGCAATGGTCCTCTCGATAAGAAAGTTAACACCATAGTTCGAAGCTCATCAAATAGTTGTCCTTATTGATCAGTTTCTATGATAAGCTTTACAACGACCAGATTCCTCAAGAAAGATGATGAAGTATGCCATGGAGTTAAGTACCTATGGTGTATAGTATATAGCATTAAAAGCTCAGGTATTGGCAAATTTTGTTGTGGAATTCACTAAGAACGAAGACAACATTGAGATGGTTGAGAAACCAACATGGAATTTATATGTTAATGATTCCTCCACCAAAAAAGGATGCGGTGCAGGCCTCACAATGTGAAAGTTCATTATGCATTGAAATTTAGGTTTCTAGCTAGCAATAATGAAGCTGAGTATGAAGCCGAGTATGAAGCCCTAATTGCTGGACTTAAACTAGTTAAGGAAGTTGGTGCCAAGAAAGTCAAAGCTTTTTTTTATTCACAGCTAGTTGCGAATCAAGTTAAAGGAAGCTATGCAGTGAAAGAGGAAGTAATAAGCAAATACTTGCTAATAGTAAAAACGCTTAAGGAAGAGTTTTAATCTTTTTCAATCGAGAAAATACCAAGGACCAAAAACACCACTGTTGACAAACTATCAAAGTTAGCTAGTACGATACTTCTTGATCTGAATTATGAGCTTTTTATCAAGTATCTCTCTAATAAGAGCCTAGAAATTGTCAGGTAGAGCTATGAGTTGGCTCCCTAACTAAGGGAGAGGTCTTGGATGGATCTAATTATCGACTATTAAAGGATAATGTTCTACTTGATGATAAAAAAGAAGCTTATAAGTTGATATATCAAGTTACAAACTATGCATTGATTGACAACCAACTATACAAGTGTAGTCTTTCCCAACCTTATCTTCGGTGTCTTCCACAAAAAGACGCTTAACAAATACTGTCTGAGTTGTACGATGCTGTTTATAGCAAGACTCAGCTATTATTGGTGTACTATGAAAGAAGATAAAAAAATCTGTTATTCGACAATGTTTACAATACCAAAAACACGAAGTACTAAGTCATGCACCTTCTACTAAATTGCATAGCTTCACTTAGCCTTTTGTTCTGTACTTTTGTAAGATCAAAGCTTTACACCAGAATCACTCAACAGTAGGGTTGTGACCCATAATTTTGCAAGGGATAATTGCATGGCCACTCGCTGAAGTTTGCACGACTACCTTAAGGTTGTAAGTGGGCACACCATTGGATGACTGTGCTAACTAGATTAACAATAGAAATTGAAGTTAACTAAAGTATAGACGGTGACAACTAAATGTTTAATTTGATACATAATTAGATAGTTTGAAATTTTTAAGTATATGATTGCAAAAAGCGACAAAATTAGAGTGTAAATTGTGGTATTGATCCATAATTTAAGGGAAGTATTCACAATTCGCTTGTAATCAAGTTTGTATTATATATCAAAATTGTTCTATATTTTTATGTTTAATTTAAATAATTAAGAAAATCTTGAACAAAGTATTGTTATTTAAAACAAAAAAAAGGTTTCTTTAAGAAAAATATGTGTACTAAGGTGTTTTATTTTAATAAAAGGAAAAAGTACATGCTTAGTATCAAATATTTATATACCATTCTTTTTCTTTTCTTTTTGCCAAATATCTAACATTCTATTTGAATTCATAATATTTCATTTTTCTATTTGACTCCTAAGTATTTTGAAAAATCTTCATTTAAGTACTTTCATTTTACTCCATCAAGAATTTACACGTGAAGAGTTGACATGCATCCATATCTAATAGACTCATAATAATTAATTTAATGAAATATTATTATTAAATATATCTAATCAAATATTATAATAGAAAATAAAGAAAATTACAATTATTTAATTAGTTTGCCAAAAATTTACAAATTGAATGATCTTCAATGTTCATTACCCTTAAATGATTTATTTATTCAAATAGCTTTAGACAAATATAAACATTTGTAGTAGTTAAGGCCTAAGAGGTAATCCTGTTATATAGGGTTTTGATCCATAATCTACTCAATTAGGTTAGTTTTGACTTGGTATTAAAAGTTACATGATAAGCTTGTACCCACTAGGAAACTTATACTCCAAGGTAAAAAGGATAGAGGTTCCAACATACCTCATATCCATAAAAAAAGTTATTAAATAATATTAATAAAGGAATAATAAATTATAATATTATTTTTTTCAGTCGATGAATGTTTTAGTTAAAAAAAAAAAAAAAGAGCCCAAGTCGTAAGTTGATAATCCTAAATAACTAAACCTTAATGCCACTACTCTCACTTTACATTTTCCATTTTTTTCCTTATTCTATCTCATTTTCCTCTTTAGTTTTATGTGTTCTATTCTTTACTTTTATTCTTTCCCATTTAGTAAGTAATAAGATCACATAAACTTAAAATAATGAAGGAAGAAAAAAATTTTTTTTTTTGGGAAATTGCAAATAACCCTCCTAAACTCTAACTTAGGTACAGATTGATTTCCTAAACTTTTAAAATATGGTTTTTAACCCTTTGAACTTTGATAAATTGACAATATAAAGAATATTTCCTTTTTTAATTAAAAAAAGTCACATTATAATCAAAGTTTAAGAGGTCTTAAACTATATTTTGATAAGTTTAAGAGAGTATTTATACACTAAAATTAAAATTTAAGAGAGTCATTTTTAACCTATGAGGATTGTTTGCCAATTATCAAAGTTTAAGAGATCAAAAACCATACTTGAAAAATTCAAGGAATCAATTAGCTCCTAAATTCAAAATTTAGGGATGTTATTTGTATTTTCCTTCTTTTCTTTTGTTTCTTAGATTTTGTTATACATCCATATGTTTTGCCTATGAAAAACTTCTAATACTACATGTAGATTACATTTCTTATATCTCATAACATGAAATATATAAAAAGAAAGATAAAATTTTACAGATTTTACAGAGTATCGTGTACTTCATAAATTTTATATTAGATATGTTTCAGGATGATTTAGGGTGATAAAAGATAGGTTTCAATTCCGAAATTTGAAAACTTATACTTTATTGGTTATAGAATAGATAGATACTCATATATTATCCATCTTACAACCACTCACCCTTAATAGTAATAATAACTATTGATTGGGACTAAATTTTATTAGCCCATCTATTTAAATATGTTGGTCCAATAAAAAGGACGTGAATACGAAAGTGTGATTAGTATATATACCCATGCCTGACCATGTGCAGATATTGGGACCTCTAGATTTAGCTTTATGAGAATCTATACATATTCAGCTTCCCTAGTAGTCCTCACTCTCTCATTTCCTTCATTTTCATTTTGACATCGTTTCAAAAGATTAGATTACCTTTTAGTCTATACTCTTATGTATTTTGGCCAATAAGTCCGATCGAATATTCATCTTTGGATCTATTATTAGAATAAAAAATAAAAAAAAAAAAGAAAAAAGAAAATTGTTGCATCGACTCCACAAGTCAAGATGGTTCATCTACTCCAAAATTTGAGATCGTTTCTTCGTTATATTACCCACTCATGTATGGAAATCTCACTCGACCCCTCAACTATGACAGCTCTGTAACATAAGCACATCACAATGTTTACATATTCAAACATAGCTAGCTGTTGAGCATCCGTGACGTACGCATAATATATATTTTTATGTACGTATGCGTATATAATAACCATTTATATAGAAGTATATATTAATTACATGGCTTATGAAAGTTGGAAATTGGATAAAAGTGGGGCAAATGGATGAGTAGTTTTAGTTTTATTAATATTTAACAGCCATCTATCCCTTAGCATTTTACGACACTCAATCAAAACTTTTATAGATAAAGACTATATAATAAAATTAGGAGTAAACTATATTACAAAATATCAAAGACACTAAAATAGTGATCCCTCTATAATTACGAAGTGTAAAAGGGTAGTTACAGAAAGTAACGAATTTCAAACTAAAGTTGACATAATGGAAATGCATCTCTAAATTTACTTTTTCTAAATCTTTAAAAAAATTTAATATGTTATCGTATATATTCAATTGTTGAAATTATAAGAAAAAAATGTTATAAAATATTTCAAGAATTTAGATAATATAATTTCAACTATTGATTACTAAAGTTAGGTAAATTTAAAGAAGGAAAAAACACTGAAATCATGTGCAATGTTAAAGACCTTCTCTAGGTTTTAGGATGCCATGTCAGTTTTGTAAAAAACTCTCTCCCTTAAATACCTCTTCACTTTATTCCTAAAATCCTTCATTAAATTTTATGTATGTTATTGTAACAAAGTCAATTTCTTTTTTTTTTTAAGAAAGTAGTTTATGGCGATCTTCATCAATGACCCTGTTTTCTTAAGTACCCCATGTCATTTCTCAACAACCTTGAAATGGGGAACTTTGACAATTACCAACCTTTTTACATGGTCTTAAAGTTTCTTTTTCTTAATTTCTCTACCTATTATGTCTCGATAGAACTATAAACAAAGTATATTTAAGATGATATAATGTTAAGTTTGAATTGGAAATTTTAAGATTTAAGTTAAACTCAAACTTGACTCAAATATTCGAGACTTGGTATTGACTCAATTAAGTTTGTTTGGGCCCACTTTTTCTAAAACTTTATTTTTCTTTTAATTAAATAATATTGATATGCAAGCTCATCTCGAACTCAATTAATATTTAAACTTAACTTCAGTCTAATTTGGCTCATGAGTTAGACAAGCCATGAGACTCAAGTTTGACTTCATAATTATTTAAATAGTTTGAGCTCAAACTTGACTCGATTAATATCGAATCGAACTACAGCAAATATCAAGTTAAACTTAAATAGTTTATGAGTAGACTTTACTCTTTTGCACCTCTACATCCCAATGAATGTGTTCTAGGCATTTCGTTGTCTTTGTTACTTAAATAATGGAAAAATTACATACTAAAAAATAAATGCTTGAGTTCAAATTCAAATACAAAACGAAAGTTTGTAGTAGTACAAATGAGAGATGAATGTTATTAAGGTGATATAAACAGGGGATATTGTAATGCTACTATTAAACTTTATAAAAGTGTTGTTAATGTGGCGTACATCATATCAACATCCACTTTAGTATTTAAAATGTCACACAGCCACATAAAAGCGGACATCTTTTATTTGCACTACTTTTACTAATGTTTATATCATTTTTGCAATACCGAAAACTTTCATCCTCATTAAAGACTAAAATTTTTTTCTTTACTCATCCAATTTCCCCTTATATAATTTATATATTGAAAATAATTAATATTATACGAGAAAATACTTACATATAATATGTATATGTAGGAGAGTTTATGACGATTGCTTTTATTGTTATTGTTAATTATTTACTTAGGTAGTACTTGATTAGTATAATTGAACAATATATAAAGAACGAAACTAAACAGTAAAATCCTTTTATATCACATTTGGTATATATAATATTGGATACAAATTTTTGTGATTGAAAAAATAGTAAAAAAGTTTAAAAAATCATTTACTCATATTACAATTACAACAAAGTTCAACATTATGATTTGGAAACTTGGTGTAGGTTATTTTGGAACTTCAAAATTATATTTATTTTGTATTGTAAAATAGATTTTTATAATATCAAATATATGGTATATTCTTTTGGTTTTAATCTAGTATCTTAAAACCTTTTTGGCTAGTAATTTTGATCAATATACAAACTAAACAATAGACTAATAGATTTATCGAATGTTGTACTATAAATAGGGATATAACTGGGCGGGTCATTATGGGGTATTCAACCTACCCAATTTGTTAAAAACATTATAGAGTATTACTCAATAGGGTCTTGGAATAGGTTTTGGGATATAATTAAAAACTCATTAAGATTTTAGGACAGGTTGTGGGATTTTAAAAAAAATTGATGGGAAATTTGTTACCTAATAAAAATAATAATAAATTAATAATATAATATTAATTAAAATTTATAATATCTAATATAAATAAATGAAAAAAAGGATGACAACAACTTCGATCACATTTACTATTTTCTATTAGTATTTATAAATATGCAATATTTATGTAAGATTTTTTTTTAATTGATTAAGAGAAGGTAGTTTTTGTATTTATTATATAGTAAATAACAAATTTGATATATACATTGACCATACACTTAAAATTAAAACATATCAAGATTGAGCTTATATAAATCATTAAACTTATAGTATAATAATACTATAAGGTGCTCCGCTAATGCCACGATAAGAGACATTGGACGAAGAGGGTATAATAAATAAATTCCTTAATCTTCATTGTATTACCTATGTTCCATAAATAATGTAAATTAATATTATTAATAAAGGAAAAAATAGTTATTTATCAAATATATATATATAAGAGGCTGGCAGGTTAGGAAGCGAGTATTTTATTAAGATAGTAAAGTGTGTTTGATATATGATGAAAAACCTTATAAAATTTTGGAACGAGTTTGAAACTTTGTTAATGTAGTAAGAAGAGTTTTGAGTTCTTATAATCCATTCCAATCTTACTCCGTTTACATCCCTAACAATAAAATTATAGCAATCAAATGACACTTTAGGGTTTATACACATTCGGTGGGTTCTTTTTTCTCCTACTCTTACCTAGTGATCCAATATCATTTACTTACCTATATTTTGCTCCGTTACTTATATTCGGAATCATGAATACGTGACATCCTCACTAAAAACAAGAATTACATCTAGTTGAAATCACATGAATATTTTCCGGTTATTCACACCAACCCAGCAACAGTTGAATTCAGACCAATATGTGATTATTGGTACTTTTTATTTAATTCTTGAATTGTAAGGTTTGGTTCATTCCTAAAACAATAAGTGATTAACGGACCTTCTTGTCCATCCTGTCGAAGAAGAGTGAAGCCAACTATTGATGATTTGCTATTTGCAATCTTGAACTTATAAACCACTGAGAATTCCTCTTACACAATTCACGCGGCTACTGGGATCTTAATACTCCAATGGTATAATGGTCTCCTAAGAGGATGACGTCATCTTAATGTGACAATGTCTAATAATTAGTATGAAATAACCCATAAAACAAACTTGTACATAGGTTCATAACTGAAGGAGGTTTTCTATAATTTTACTAATATTAGACAAGAAAAAGAAAGGTGACATCAATCCAATGATTTTCCTTACTAGGATCTTGTTACTAAACTTACTTTTTGTTATGTAAGTTGTAACTTACTAAGATGTTATAACTAACAAGAGTTAGTGGATACAGCAAATGTGAAAAATCTTCTTGGTTGGCTGAGTTTCATTTCCCATTTACCCTTTTCAATAATTCATCATTTCTGAAAAAAAAAAAAGGGGGGGAGAGAGAAAGAAGAAGATGGTTCCTCCCTAACCCAATGGCGCAGTTTATCAGATCAAGAACAGGCAACCGTGGTGATAATGGTGGTGGATTCATCAGTTGTGAGTGAGTGGTGGATGCAGCTGTCTGTAGGTGTTACGATTTTGTTTACAATGAGGATTGATTATAATTTATTCAATCATTGTTGGTAGTAGTGTTTTGTTGATATTGTCCCTCGGACAGCTTTATAATGTATATGGCATTAAGAAAATCTAGATCGGTACAAGTGCAAGACGGGAATTCGAGAATCGCCATTGCAATAGATTCAAATAAGAACAGCCAATCAGCTGTAAAATGGGCTGCAGAAAATCTTTTGAAAGGGAATGCTAAATGTCATCTGATTCATGTCAGATGTCATGCAGTGTGTTCAGGTAAAGTATCTCTTTTTCTTCTTATTTCTTGTTTTCATTTGTTTGATTTGTTTTCTTTTTTTTTTTTTTTTAAATTTTTGTACTTTCTTATGATTTTTTCATCGAATTTTACGAACGAATCTGAAACAAAAATTGAATTAAGATAAATATATAGGAACAAATTTTTCATGGTTTGAAGCTTGATGGCGTTTTCAGTATATGACTACATAATATGATATTATTCCTAAATTTCCCTCTTTATGGATTGAGAAGAAAGAGATGAATGAAATACATTATATGATCCATAAGATAATTCTTTTTGAGATTTTATTTGTAACTTGTAATAAGAATCAAGTTGTTTGTTTTCAAAAAAATTTCGATGTATATTATACCATATGATCCATAAGATAATTCTTTTTGCAGAATTTTATTTGTAATTTGTAATAAGAATAAAGTCATTTGTTTTAAGAAAAATTTAGATATATATTATGATAATTTTCAATTTAACTAAATGAACCTATTAAAAAAAATGCCTTACTATCTAAGAATTCAAACTTTAGCCTAGAAAGATCTAAAAGAAAAGAAAAAGAGGAAATTACTTAGCATATGATGTAAAGAAAATTTTCCTGCAATTTTTGTTTTTTTTTTTTTAATGTTTCATTTTAGTTTTTATCTCATCAGAGCAGTGAGTTATCATATATTATAATTTTCTTTCGAGAGAAGTTATTATAAGATCAAATTAAATTTGCATTTCGTATTTGATTGGTCATAAATATTACATTTGGTTAATGAGATCAAAATCAAAAGATGAATGAAAAGAATTTGTGCAATGCTTCCAAAGATTCATTATTCAGCCTTCTGTATGCTGTTGCTTACATATTTTTGCTCGAATTTAGTATGTTCATCCGTTCTACTAATTACATGTATGTATGTATACACTTATTATATGAAATGCAAAAATTACCTTTGTATTAGAAAATTTTTTCAACATAAGAAATATATAATAAAAACCTAACAAATGGACATTTATCATATATAATGTATATCATTATATATAAATATATATATATATATATATATTTTGGTTCATATTCCCATGAGGAAGTGCCAAAACATTTGACTCTTCATCCATTCCACTTCCAATCTTAGGGAGTAGTCAATCAAATAATCAATAATAAATGGATAGGTTTGAAAACAAATGAATTGCTAGTAATAGAATATCATTCTCGTTTTAAACAATTTATCCTGGTAGAAGAGGATGTAAGCTAAGGCATACTGATCTTATCTGTAAATCATATATTATGATATATAATATGATATATATAACATATATCATGATATATCGGAAAACCTAAGACAGGAACCGGTAAAATTTGCTATACCCGTTGGGAATTTATTGCAGCAGATGAATATGTGCCTAAAGGAGGTCGACCACCAACACAGGCAGAGCTTCGAGAGTTCTTCCTTACATACCGAGGGTTTTGTGCTCGAAAAGGCGTAATTCTCTCTCTCTCTCTCTCTCTCTCCATTTAAATTTTTTTTTTTGTAAATTTATTTTTCATTGCTTATAAATTGGAGTTTTTTTGGATATGCATTTCACAAAACCAACACAATATGCTAAATTAGAATTACCCACTATTATTTTTCAAATTACACTTTCAACTTCAATTCTTTTTTTCCATATTTCATTGCAAAAACAAGGGCTAAATTGTGCTTAACGTCCTCAAAAACTTTTATAATTGTAGGAACACTCCAATTTTTTTAAATCAAGCACTTTTCCCCTCTTATACATATGGACCCCATATTTTTGCTTGCAAAGATATTACATGGCAAAAAAGAAATGACATATATCATATGTCTAAATTAAAAAAAAAAAAAAAATCCGATGGCAACTTATGACAAAATAACAAATACAAAGTAGAAAAAAAAATTGGCCAAAAAAAAAAAAGTGTTGTGAAGTGGAAAAAGTACTTGCAACTTGTAAAATGACAACAATGCATGAAATATTTCTAAAAGTAGGTTTTTTTTTTTTAATTTTTTTGCGTTTAGGTATATCATATGTTTTATTTATCATGTCAATTTTTTGCCATGTAATATCTTAGAGAGGTCTACATAATATAAAAGTTTTTAAGAATAGTCTACATAATTTACCGAAAAATATATAGAACTAAGGATATATAACTAGATACTATTTTCAGCTATTATCTTTAGAGTTTGCAAATGAACTTGCAAAACAGATGGAATTAAGGGTCTAGAGAAAATATTTTTACAAAAACATATTTCTTATTTTTCTTTGTTTGTTAGACTGAAAATGGCCTTAAAGAAGGGATAACATTTTCTATAAAAAGAAAATTTCTAATATGTTTCAAAAAAACAATTTACTCTTTTTAAAACGGAAAGTCATTTGCCAGATTACTCTTCACATTTTTCTTGACTTTGGAAAAGTAATTTCTATTTAATCTTTATTAGAAATGACCTTTAAATTATAAACATGAACTTTAATGAAAGAATAACTCAAAACATTTGTTGATAAAATTTGAAAATATAAGCCAATGAGATTATAGTAATGATTATTAAAAATTAATCTACTAGTTATACTTTTCCATAAAATGCCTGTAATATACTTGTGTTAATATTCTAATGATACTTTATTTAAGTATGAGTAAAATTCATACCAAACAATAAAAAATTCTTTCCCGTACATTTTTATAAAAACAACCAAACACATGAAAATATGCAATTTTCCTATTTATAAAAAATATTCCTTAAAACAAACGACGCCTGAGAGAAAAATGAAAGAGCAAATTGAGAATTTATTTAAAAGGTCCTATAGATACTGTAGAATTGATTTTATGGAAACGTTCTGTTTCAGATTACTGCAAAGGAAGTAGTATTGCATGATAGTGATGTTGCGAGAGCACTCATCAATTATGCAACTAACAATTCCATCACCAACATTGTTGTTGGCGCTTCCAATCGTAATATAATTACAAGGTGCGCTTTCCGTTATATCACTGTACATCCAGATGCATCTACCTTTTGTTTGTATGTCAATCTATGGTGGCTTTTTGATCAATACTAAACTCTGGTACTGAAATTTTCACAAGGTCAAATCTTGTAGCATGTCCATGTACTATGGTTTTTGCAGGAAAAAGAACTCATGCAGCAGCAATCTTCCCTTTTGAATCACCTCTAACCTAAAACAAATGCAAGCCTAGACCTACATTTAAGATATTAATACCTTGCACCAATACTGAAGTACCAACCTCTAGATGCTCAATAACCCCATGCCAAGAGAATCTCAAGCTCGATCCTGAGGTTGATAAATCATTTCCTTTTCTGAGATATGAAACACAGGATTCTAGTAAATGAGTTGAGTTTAAGAATAAAAAGGATTTTGAATATAGTTTTCCACATGGGATTTTTGCTTGGGATGCATTTGATTTAGCAGAACAGGAAAATCACATCATCCCGAAATTCCATCTAATCCCTTTCCTTGAAAATTGTTGTCCATGTAAAAGTTTTCCCTCGATACTAAACTTTTCAGAATCCTAAATTTCTATGTACCTGCATTTCAAAAGTTTCAACAAAATGCGTCTTCCATTCTACTTGACCAGCCATCTTTAATGGCTACAAGAAGCTACTTCAGCATAAATGGATCAACTAGCATTTCTAAAGATTCTAATGGTGCAAAATAGAAGAAAATACATGCATTCAAGATTTCCATTGAGTTTGTGCACGCAGAGTCACTGAACTTATCCATACTGAGCTAGAAAGCCTGTAACAAACACAAATCTAACTACTGGATATATGCAGAAGACTAAAAGCTCCTGATGTGGCAACAGCCTTGGTTAAGTCTGCACCGGAAAATTGTTCCATCTATGTTATATCGAAAGATAAGCTCCAGACATCACGATCATCCACTCCTAACTCTACACCTAAAGCAGGTCTATCGAAGGACTTCTTTTCCAAGGGATCTCAAGCCCGTGTTCAACCTGAACCCGACACTTCAGATGTTAACGGGTATCATCTATATCATAGTTATTTTGCTGCTACTGAATATAAATTGACAGCTGCTGGACAATTCCCATTTTTGTGTACCTAAAACATGGATATATACAAATAAGCTTCCATCTCTAGATAGATAGCTGCTTGAATTGTCATATACTGTCAGAACATAGTAGTGTTTTAACAAAAGTAAGCAGTACTTGGGCTAAATCGTTTCACCCATGGAGCTAACATTTTCTATGCATTGGTCCATTGCAGGAGCTACAGCAGTCTTAAGAGTTCTAAAAGTCACTGGTCAGATGGTACAGCATCTGGAAAAAGCATGGATTATATACCAACAAGCATTACTTACCAGTGGAAAAAACCTGGTCCCACAACAAAACCTTTGAAATCTTTCTTTTCGGAAACTTCGAGTTCCGAATCAAGGGGCAGTGGTTTTTCAGGGAGACTAAGTTCCAGATCTGAAAATTTAGATGCATCATATGCACCAGAGAACTCTACGGACTTCATGTCATTGAAAAACTCAGTAAGCACCGTGCAAAAAATAAAAAAAAATGAAAGAAAACTCAGTAAGCACATTATGTAAAAAACTGATGCAGCCAAATCATAAACAAGACAGTAATCAGCTTGTCTGGTTTGAATATCATATTTCATTTAGTAATGTGTCGTCCAATAACCTATAGTACATATATGATATTTCAAAAGTAACTTAGGCTAATTTCACTTAAATACTGCACACTTAAACAAGTTGAAAACTTGCAAGTGCATCGATGAGGGTAATGGTGACCTCATGCACTCATACCAGCATATACCTGATAAATTGCTTCAGCTACATCCTGTATATTCTATGGGAAAGTAAAGTTACCGATCTAATCACATTTATGTTAGCTACTGCCAGTGTGAAGATAAATTCTTGAAGAAATATTTGTACTCACTTGCACATCTCTGACAGCGTTTGCTGGATTGGGAATTAGCAACATCAAAGAAAGAACTCAAACAATCTCTATCCATTTACCACTCAGCTTGCAAACAAGTTGCTACTGCAGAAGAGAAGGTAAGTTCATTGCTCAATAATCAGGGTCTTCTTGTCATGTCAAATCAATCGTGTTGAACATACCTGAAGAATATACATCTATTCTGAAACAAAGGGGGCCATATGCATGAAGAGTGAAACTGACACAGTAAAGGAAACGGTGCTTTCTGAATGCGCAAAGAAATATTCTGGTGAAATTGCAAAACCTGATTCCAAAGAGAAGCAACCAATTCCAAACATTTTCCAAAGAGATGTCACATACAAACGGTACACAATTGAAGAGATTGAGGAGGCCACTAATTACTTTTCAGCTTCCTTAAATATTGGTGAAGGTGGATATGGACCTGTCTTTCGTGCTGTCCTTGATGATAAGGCAGTAGCCATCAAGGTCTTGAGACCTGATGTGTCTCAGGGGCAACAACAATTTAGACATGAGGTGACTACATTTTTCCATATAACTTTTTCTGTTTTGAATATACGAGGTTTCATCAACCCAACAAAATTATATTGATCTTGAAAGCTTTCAACTCATAAAGTTATGAGCTCACGGCTATGATAGATAAATTTAATAAAATGAATTTTTTCAACGAGGAAATAATCCTTTAGAAGAATCTTTTGATTGCAAACATCAATGCCATGGATTGCATCCTATGTTTCTGGAGTATCTTGTACAACATGCTTCTTTGAAAACCACACATCACCATTCCCCAGTTCTTTGTGAAATGTAAAGATGCAATATAGTCCTTCTAAACCTCAGCAAAGTTCATAAAAAAGATCTTCAAGGGAACAATGAGGGAGATTCTTCGTGATGTCGGGCTTTTGATTCCTGGTGAAATTACATCTAAAATGCAGGCGTCAGCAGATACAATGCAACTGAATGTATTGTCACCTGACAATTTCCTCATTGCAGGTTCAAGTATTAAGCTGTCTTAGACATCCAAGCATGGTTCTCCTTGTTGGTGCCTGCCCTGAGTATGGATGCCTAGTCTATGAATACATGGACAATGGAAGCTTAGAAGACCGGCTCTTCTGCAAAAACAACACTCCCCCAATTCCTTGGAGAACCCGGTTCAAGATAGCAGCTGAAATTGCCACCGGCCTCCTTTTCCTACACCAAACCAAACCAGAGCCACTGGTTCACCGAGATATTAAGCCTTCAAACATTCTCTTAGACCAGAATTATGTGAGTAAGATAAGTGATGTTGGTTTGGCGCGGCTTGTACCACCATCAATAGCCAATAAAGTGACAGAGTATCGAATGACAGCAGCAGCTGGAACATTTTGCTATATTGACCCTGAGTATCAGCAAACAGGGATGTTGGGTGTAAAATCAGATATTTATTCTTTCGGTGTCATGCTGTTACAGGTTATCACAGCAAAGCCTCCTATGGGGCTTGCTCATCAAGTTCGCGATGCCATTGAACAAGGTTCATTTGCAATGATGCTTGATCCAGCAATAAAAGATTGGCCCGAAGAAGCAGCTTTATCTTTTGCAAAAATAGCCTTAGCTTGTTGTGAATTGAGACGAAGAGACAGGCCAGATCTTGAAACAGTGGTATTGCCAGAGCTGATCCGGCTGAGAGATCTTGACTGGGAAAACTCCACCATCACTAATAGTGAAAAGGATACAGACTGTCCTGATGCTGATTCATCACCTGATATACAGAGTCAGGTCAGTAGTTCCTAACTGAAAAAATACCAACAACACTTGGATTAATGCGTTGTGTGCTGCTCATAAGAAGGGCTTCTCCTGCTTGCACTGAATATGATAGATTATTTGCAACATGATGAAGATATATTAGAATATGGCATATTAAAAATAACTATTTAAAAAATTAATACAGAATTCCTTCAACTGGAAAGTAAAATGAGCCCAAATGGCTACTCTAAAAATTTTGTTAAGTGTACTTTCCAATTATATTTGTATTATGTATAATCAGGAACAAATGAGAAACAAACCTAACGTGGCAATTCAACTCAGATCCAAGTGAGAGGAAGGTGGCCACGCTTTAAGTTGAAAGCTGTGATGTGGAGTTTGAAGAGTAACTTGGAGAAATCCAGACTCTACAATCAACCAAGTGGCAAAGTGGGTCAAATCAAATTCGACGGATGTTGGTCCTTCGTTAGTTGTACCACACGCGATTCCCATATAAAGAAATTCAACACCTTCACCTAGGAAGTAAACTAAATAACACAACAAAATGTGGCAGTTGGTGCTACTATTTTACTTTGGATTTATTCTGTGTTGAAAACTATACAGAACCTTTTTGTAACCTCAGTGCCTTGGCTGAATTCTACTTCGCTGGGCATATTTGTTGGTGTATTATAACAGATGATATCCTCTTTTAACAAAAGAAGAATTAGAATAACTACCAATTTGTTTGAGGTCACTGCTGGGAAATTATATATTTGGGCATGTTTCTAGAAATTCATTATCCTCGCTTTTCATTTCCAGCATGACATTTCCTACATTTCACCTACAAATAAAAGACCTACATACCAAAATGAGCTTGAACCAAGATAAATACAACTTCTGTCTTATTCACTTCCTTTTTAGTATTCCAAATATTAGGCAAGAGATAGTACAGAAATCCATTCGTGTCAGAATCTTGAATCCACTAGGAAACTTGAATATATGCACCTGATGAAGTCTGGTATCTGATATTGCCTATAGGACTTCTAGTGATCCCTCAACAACACAACTTAAGCCATAAAAGAATAGACATAGATATGGAACAAGATAAAAATAATAAAGAGGAAAGAAGCTGACCAACTTCCAGGCAAGGATATATCCTCTTTCACTACTGCCTTACCAATAGCAAGAAATAACGACCAACTCTGTTAAAAGTTAATGCATATAGATATTTTATACATGTATGGCAAACATTTGAAAAAGGGAAAAAGGCACCTTGAACAAAAAGTGACCAGTGACAAAAAGATAGACAGGAGCATCATGTAAAACATAAATGAAATACTTTTTCTCATGGTCTTGAAATCATGACATGGGGGAAAAGGCCTAATAAAATTGACATTTCAAATAAAAAAAGGATGAAATAATGATGAATTGAAGTTCAAATACAAAATATGGCATCAAGGAAAAGAATACATCTTAATGGAAAGAGTAGCTCAATGTCAGAACTATTAGGATATTGATCTATACTCTGGAGAATGCAATAAATTTTTCACGATGGTGGCCTTCAAGAAATGGGAAACAGCGATTTAACCTTCCTGGAGATTGCGTGAGCTAACTTTACAAAATAAGAACTATATTTCCTTCATTGCTAGAAACTCACGCCTTTATCTGCAGAAGAAAAGAAAACCACAACACAAACAACACATAAAGTATTGTAAGAAGCGGCAAGAGAATTTAGATCAGAAGCATTCCAAAAGTTTCACAAACCATACCGAAATCACTCTATCACGCTTCCTAAATACGCCACGAATCCAGTTCCTGAAAGCGATGTTTGGGGTGTCAAATCACTGAACACAAAGACATTCTATCAAAAGAAAAGGAAAGTTCAAATAGCAGATTCACAACATTTAGTTCTTCTATGGAAAATACAAAAATGAATGTGTAATAGGAATCAGTGCTTTGAGATCTACATATTGACCCTTTTGATGAAAAAATTCAGTTCTTTCACTCTGGGGGCGACTTTTGAATAACCAATTCTCCTCCCTCAAGAAGGAGAAGGGTGGGGGGAGGGGGGAGGGGTGTGCGGCTGAGAAAAAAACCTTTATTTCATCTTTCATATTTCATAAGATATGACATGACATGTACATTCTTCTTTCATTTCAGTTATTATTTTTCTCTCTGCTTTCTTTAACAATAAGTCATCATATTCTTCTTCTGCTTCCTGATAAAGCTTCTCAAATGGATAAAGAAACTAACCAACAAGAATTACATCTGCGCAGACTCAATTGAAAGATCTATTGTCACCAATATTGACAATGTAATTAATTTATACTCTATTTTTTTTTTTTTTTTTGGGTGATTAATTAATTATACTATAATTTGGTAGTCATAATGGGTTATATGAGAATATGGTGAAGTATATTTCTCTTCTTCATTTGCTCAATGACTCTATTTGAAAGATACACATGGGTCATCTCAACTGTCAAAAGATTGAAAATTCAACTAGAATACATGCCAAAGAGAGTAAGAGGGAGTTAACTAAATAGTAATCTTCTCTTTCTATTTTTTAGGAGAAAAGGTCATGAGAAGTCTAAACCTTGATAATTTAGTCCCAGACAATTCCAAAGGTATACTTTAGTCTTAAACCTTCATGGTCTTTCTCAACTGTGTCTTAAGCCTAAGTTCACAAAGTTTTTAAAAAATGTTAATCAAGTAAAAAAAAAAAATCAAAGAAATTACTAAAGAATTAACAATTGTACTCATTTGGCATCTGTTTAAAAATGTAAGGACTTAAGCGCACATTTGGAAATTATTTGTACTCAATTGACAACACCAAAAATTTTTAGAACACTCTGTTTGGAATGATGGAAAGAATTAGTGTGGAAAGAAAGGAGGAAAGAATTAGAAAAAAAGAGAAATAGAAGAGAAGAATCAACCTATTTTCTTGTTTGAATAGACAGAAAAAGGGAAGGAAGAAATATGAAGGCATGTATATTAAAGTAATATTTAAAAGTACTTTTGGTTATATAATTACCATACTGTCCTAAAAAAAGTAACACTAAGTATATAGCTCGCCTTCCTTCTGAGCCAGGATCAAAACATAGGCCAACTACTGAGCCCACTCTAGCTCAGCTAAAGTGTCAGATTCATACAAACTGGATTCATGTGCCTCTACCAGCTAGTTCAGTTGGTGACATTGGTTCCCAGTCCTTAGGCCATTGCACTTTTTTTCTGACTGCAGCTAACGCTCCAAGTGTTTGCTTCCTTCAGACTGTACAAGTGGTTGCCAACATCCCCGTAAGGAAAGGATAAGGATCAATATTGGCTGCTTCACCTATGGTGGAAACTCTGCATCTTAGTCAAATTTAAATATCTTACACTTTTTCCTCCCAACCACTCTCCATTTGGAAAGAAGAAGCGTGGGGAGTGGCCTCGAGGAAAAACTTTCCCTTCTAAATCCATTCCTTTTTATTTTTTTTTCCTTTTCCAAATAAAGGAAAATGCCATGGAAAATCTCACTTTTCTCCTATTTTCCTTCCTCTCCAATTCTTTCCTTCATTTCAAATGTAGGATTTGGAAAATTTACAACTTAGTTGACAAAAACCATAATGGTTTAGGACTTTTAATGTCCTCAAGTGACCTTTTTCCTGACTGTTATGCCCGGATTGTATTTTTATTATAGTGAACTATGCCCTGAACTCTTTTTGTGTCTATTGTCTCTATTAAGCAATTTATATATGTATCAATTCATCCTTCTAATAATTAACCTGCGAAACATTTGAGAAAGAGAAAAATACTCGTTTAAATTCTTTCCTCTTACTAAATCCCTAGAATGATCCTAAGCATAATTTCTTGAGTTAAGAACAACAGAATGCACCTGTCCATGATAACATTTCGCGAACAATTCTCAATCTTCTTGGCATAGATACTAATATCTACAGCATCGAATCCAGCTTCCAAAAACAAGTTTGATAGAACTTCTTTGGTGAAGTAAAATGAACACTGGTCCATATGAATAGTGTTATACAAGGAATACAAATTTGATCTAGAACTTACTTCAATGCACTACAAAATACTTACAGTACCATCCCCTCGCACATAGAAGTTTTCACTGATCATCCTATTTTTATCTCTTAGCTTAACCTGGAAAGCCAAGCAATAATAACTTAGAATGCACAAGAATATAGACAGTTAATATTATAGGATGAGCCATTAATATGCAACTAATTTTACCCCCTAATATTTCAATGAAATTGTTTTCTCCTATCTACCACTATCAAGGCAAATATAAGTTTACCATGAGTGTCTGTTCAACATCATTTTTGACAATAAACTTTTTTATGCCACTTTCAAAATATGGTCATATAATATCCTCTAAACCCTTTGTACTAGTTAGACGATCTTAGCTGTTATTAGTTATTGTTGTACTTTTCCGTTTTTTAATTTTCCCTTTCTTGTTTGTTATATCCTATATTATCTCAAATATATCTTGGTAGTTAGCATAGTTAGAAGTCCATCTTCTTGTTGTATCTTTTAATAAGTAGTATTATCATCTTCTCTAGTGATTAATAATATAAAATTCCTAAGAAATCATGTTTGATCATGTACCAAGTATTCTTGAAGTAAATGAAATGAAATCCAATTATTCATAATGCAGACTCTCTTGCAATGGAGGTGTAAATATTTCTATTGGGTAAACAAATAGTAACCGTCACTAATATGAAAAGATATGTAAACAAAACCTTTCCATGATGAAAGAGCAAAACCAATATATCATCAGAAGGAAACTTAAACAAACTTTTAACATTGCTTACTCATAACAAGATAATGGAGCTAAACCAATGTATCAAAAGTTTCTAGCAACGACATGAAGGAACTAGTAAAGTAATGCATGCATCAGTCTAATGGGACCATAATGATGTAAAGACACCTTTCAAGTGTTATTGGATAAAAATAGTTTCCAATGGATGTGCTTGCTTCAAGCTTCTACATAGACTTCCTATGGAGAAACCTAACCGTTCTCTGAAGGTGATTTTTATTACTCACAGCCCAGTCTCAACTCAACTTTTGGTATTGAAAGGCTTGGAATAGGCTAGGCATTAGGCAGAAGGCTATCATGTATCGATTGCATAATTTATGAAATAAGATAATAACTCCCATACCATTTCTATGTTCCTTTTCTTCATTTTGAGAAGTCCCAAGAAAGTTTGTCTCCTTTTATTGGCATTGATTATCTTAATCTTACAAATAACGAATTCAAGCAACAAGACATACAAAGAAAGATAATATTAAAATATATCATATATGTGCTTGTGTTGTGTGTGTATGTTATATTTTCAAGCCAATCTTTGATATTTCTTAAATATCGTATAAGAGGTACAAGGGACCACAAAATGCACTGGCAAAAGTATGGACCTAAAGTCAACTCACCTGAGCATAATCTCCAATGGCATAGTCCCGGAATAGTACATAAGCATTCGGCTGAAAGTAAAACAAAGCCATTTTATCTTGATATGGATCATATTAAAGATTTTAATTTGTGGCAGCATATGAAGTCCATACCTCCAAGACATTTCTAATATTTTTCAATATTCCAGGCATTTTCTTCAGAGGCACTGCAGAAAGCATAAAAATCTACTCAATTAAGTTAGGAGCTGATGTAGATATAATGCCTAACCAAAGATAAATAGATAAAAGTACAGATAACTATGGTTAGTTGCAAGCTAAGATGTGATTGTTTATAGAAGAAAGAGTTGATAGTTTCAAGTTTCGAACCCTTACCAAGGTAACAATATCAACTGAATAAGGAGGAATCTTGTCGCACAAATTGTCATCAGCAACATTGCACACGAAAGCATTTAGTTGATTAGCCTTAAAATCCCCATGTGACTGCAAGTAGTAGTGACTGAACAGTCATTGTGGCATTTCACTGCTTTGAATAACCATGAAAAAGAAAAAAATTGACGACACAGCTAAATGGACATATTGATTAATGCTAAATATATGCTTCCACGTCTACACATCCTCTAGCCATGGTGATCTGCCATTAATTAAATAAACTAGACTTACCATGATAGGAAAAAGTACCTTTACTAATTCAATTGCATGAGGAGAGAAATCGCAAGCATGCACATAAAGATCAGGATATGCAGCAATGATTGGAAATATTGTATTGCCAGCTCCACATCCAACCTACATGTTAACAATCATCATGAACTTCCCCACATTGCACTATCACTTACAAAGAGTACAACCGACGAAAACTATAAAAGGAAGCCACATGCCGAAAATATGAGAAAATCTCTGAAAACTTATCGCTCTTAATGAAACATGAAGAAGTCATACTGGATCAAACATAAAGAACTGCCAACTATTTTTCGACCAAATTTTCCATTTTCACATACTATTAGCCTATTCGCCTCATTAAATAAAGAAGGAATGATATTACTATTCCCCCTCTATTCCATAAAATAAGACTCTTAAACCATTTACTTGGGATCAATAGTTCTTGGTGGAGCAAAAAATCCCGCCAAATATTAAATAGCTGTTATGAAGGTGGACCCTATGAATAGCTATTCATTGTTCATCTCCCTTAATTGCACTTTGTCATTTTCAACATATCTTATTCTTCTTTCCAAACACCAGACCCACACCATGCACCAACACTAGGCAGTCCAAGAGCCATGCTACCATGGACCATCAACCAAAGTCCCATCAGCACAAAACAAACCATTGTCAATAACCAAAGTTGTTTTTAGGTTGAGTAGCACTAGGAATGCATGCACCATCCTATATTTGCTTTAGTGGGTAGTTACCCTAGCACATGTGGATTATAGGTCACAAATGCAGTGTCATGGTTCCACTTGAATTTTCCATCCTTATTCGTACTAGCATCTACACATAAATGCAAGTAATAACCTGTTTTACTAAATTATTTTTGAAAACTTATCGCAACCAACAGGTCTATAAAAAGTAAAATCATGCTTTTCCTCTTGTTGCTACATAAACACTTTTCATGTGCACCATAACTTATCAAATTCAAGGCATAAAAACTTAGCCAAATCCATTGCTTTCCATTTTCCCACCTTTTATCTTTCAGTTTGATAGATTCAAAGTGCCCCTTAAATAGTTCATGCATAACTTGTGAGGAGAATTCAAGGATCAAAGAATGGCTAAAGGTGATGGCAGTTGGATTAGTTGGTTAGTGGGAGTGGTTGGTGATTGGTGGTGGATGCATTTTGGGGTTAAGAATAGTTGATGGTTTTTTTATTTGAAAAATATATGGGTGTTTTTGTAAATTTAATTCTATCCTGTATCTATTCAATATGCATATAATTGTTCAACCAAGCAATGTGATAACTTATTATTAATCCATTTCATTCATATTAAATTGTAATACAATTCCCCTCTATCCCATGCAATGAAGCAAATGGGACGTATACTTTTTCAACTTAAATTGTAATTCAAGTCATTAAAATCGCAAATCAAATCATTCAAAGCATAATTTAGAATTACACAATAAAAATAACCATCATTATAGTTATAATCTCAATATCTGAATTAAACTGTGAAAATTCTGTATTATTGAGTAAACAACCTTATGGTCACCAAAGAATTTACATTCTTGTTCATCCAAAAAAATTGACGTTTTTATGGAGACAAAGCTAGAGAATTTCGCAACATATGATGAACAACCACAAAATAACTGTCCTTTACTGAATGGTTTTGGTAAACCACGGAGTCCTTAATAAGCATAGTTGCCCACCTAAACTCCAAATCTCTAGCAAACTGTCAAGCGGACGGATTCTTCCACACTTTTAAAGGTTTATTTGGAAAAAATGGGTCACATGCTCAAATAAACCCTTGAAGCTTTCAGAAAATGTGCCACGTTATTATTCACGATTTCACTACTCAATGCCATGCTTGAAATTTCGAAATTGTGCAATATAGAACCCAACTCTCATAAACTCACAAGTTTTTAAGAATAGTGACATTGTATACACTATTGGTAAAAAATATCTTATTACATAATATGATGGCATAGCGATTTCAATAAAAACGGTTCCCAATCAAACTAATCACAACCTTCAAATCAAGTGCCTAAGCATAGTCACAAATTTTACGAATTCATGAGTTTATGCACGACCAATTGCATTGAAACCAATCCACGGATAAAAGAGAGTTAGAACAAACCGAAATCACAATTGATTATCAAAACATTTTAACCTTCCAAGTAGTCTCCCAAGAAGAAGCACCACTCATTGAACATAACTTAAAACAAACGCCACAAAATTTCTTATCAATTCCTAAAAGATCCCATAGAACACAATATGGAGTCAAAACCCAATAAGAAATGAAACAAACATTAGCTAAAAGCATAAATATGTACCTCTAAAACAACCTTTCCATTAGAGAAATATTGTCCCCAGTCCTTCTCCAGGTAATGCCTGTCTTTGAAAAACTGCATAAAACGAATACATTTGGTGGTTTTAATTGTGCCCATAATCATAAATGGTCATCTAAAAATGAATAGTCAACGCAGCCCCCGCTTCAGACTTTTCCTTTTTCCTTTTATTATACATAATAGCACATGATTACCGGTAACTGGTACCAATTGGTTTTCTCATCCAGAATGGATGAATACTTGCTGTCTCGAGCGTGTACTCACCAATCCCATCCATATGGACTTGCGGAATACACTTCCATAACACATGTTATTGATTGGAATAAGCTCGAGACAGCAGGTTTAGGACAGTAAATACCATTGATAGCAAGACTTTCTTGTATTTTCTTTTAAATTACAGCATGTAACGGACTACACATAGGACACAGATACAGAGAATACGTAAGTGGAATGTAGTGTAGCATGCCTTGTTGTTATGGCGTTTGTAGAAGTTATCCCAATACTTAGAGGCGTTGTTTGCATAGTGATCAGGGGATTTTGTAAGCCTCGGCGGAGAGTGGTGGCGTCGGAGGTTGGCGGTTGGGTGGTGGAGATTGGAGAATAGAAGAGGAGGAAGGGTGGCTGTGGAAAGCTGCGGCAAGTGGAGAATGGCCGGAGAATGTTTCATTCTTCCTCGGTTTCACTTCACCACTGTATCGTGAATGGTGGACCGATGGGGAGGATAACGAGAGAGCAGGTCGAAAAAGGAAGAAGAAATTAGATTGGCCGGGGAAGGGATTGCTTGTTTCCAAGTTCAATAATACAATAATAGTAGTAGGAATTGAAATAAGAAAATTAACATTCTTCCTTCCTAAGATATAGTAAAAATATGGTATTGTTTAAAATAATTGTTAACTATAAAATACTTAAAATTGTATGTTGAATATATTGTTGATAGTACTTTTTAAATATAGGCCGTTTAGGCCCATGCCAAATTGATAAAGCCCTTATCCTAAAACACACCTCTGGAAGACTTGATATTCTCCATTCAACTGACCTTGACCTAGGCCTATACTATAATAATCACCAACAGTTAGAAGAGTTCAAATGAGGTTGAAGACTAAATTAAACAACTAATTCTTATACTTATAGACCACGTTGGACATTATCACTAACGATAAATCACCTACTACTTTGCACACTTATACCTACCGTCTCTCCAACACTTGCAAATGTTGCTTTGCTCATTAACTCTTTTTTAACTGCCGTCTCTACTCTTTTATAAATACAAAACCAACACCTAACAATAAATCATCTAATACTTTGCACACTTATATCTACATATTATTTTTGAGTACTTTTACTCTCTCCAAATACTTGTCTAAAGTATCGGAGCGATTATGTCTGACAACCTTCAACACCCCTTACCATACTCTCTTTTATAGGCTCATTTGATCCTATGAATCTCAATCTCTCTCAAATCTATACTAACAAATATTTTGAGACGACATTTGGCACCATCTGTAGGAAGTTGATTCAGTTTGTTACCCAAACATACAAAACACTCTCCCAAACACTATCTCTGATAGACATGTCTCGCGTTAGCAACCCTAAGAACCACCAGTTGGTGAATAACCAACTTGCTGAGAACCAACCCTTACTAAGGGAAATGCTAGAGGAGCACCTGGAGCACTTTGAGCACCTAGTTAAGGAGTTTGCCGCCTAAAAGAGGTTACTCTATGCTAGCCTTGAGGAAACCAAGATGCATACCATGCAAACCCCACCTACTAAAAGCTTTTGATGCCCGCATTGGACAAAATAACCACCAGCAACAGCAACAGAATCTAAGGATCAACAACCAAATCCCTTAGTATAGCAACAACCAACAAGGTTTACAGCCGCCCACGACTAAGCCTTGCTTGGCAATGAGTAAGTGGCCATCTCCTACGGAGCACTGGTACACTTAACAACACATTAAACTCATCTCGTAGACGATACCAACCTCAATGAGCTCCACACAATCGTAAGAATGCTCTTCAAGCAGTAAAGGAGCAAGGTAGCTAGCGACGCCAGGTTAGTCACCAACAACAAAACCCCTTTCACCAAGAGTGTCCAAGATGAAGTGTTGCCTCTTAATAGTAAACTTTCTACCTTGGACCAATATGAAAGTATAGGTGACCCTAATGATCACCTCTTCCACTTCCGTACCCTCATCAACCTTCATGATCATGAGGATACTATTTTGTGCAAGGCATTCTCAGGTATACTAAGGAAAGCAGCTTGGATGTGTTTGAACCACTTGCTTGAGAACTTCATTGGCTCCTTTGATAAGCTAGCATAGAGGTTTAACCTCTACTTTAAGGCTAACAAACCTCTGTCCAAGTATACATCATCTTTGTACCTAATAAGGTAAAGTGAAGGTGAGATTTTACGCAAATTTGTGACTTGGTTCAACAATGTCGTAGTCGAGATCCCTTAGTTAGATGAAGGAGTAATTGTGCGTGTCGCACAACTTAGCATCCGACCTTTGGGAAACTTCTTTCGATTGCTTGCAAAGAGTAAGACCCTAGTTGATTTCTAGAATAAGGCCCAAAAATACATAGACTAAGAGGATAACATTCGTGTTAAACACAACACTGACTGAGAGAGGTTAAGCGGAAAGGACAAGGAGAGATTGTTTGTAAAAGATCACATCGGCGGCAAGACTCATAGCAGGGTAGAGGTGGAAGGCTTAAGCAATAAGAAGCACCGAATTGAGCCGAGCGAAACCCCCTCCTTTCTCCCATCTACATGTAGCATACCCCTTTGAACTGACTCATTGCCCAGGACTATTCTAAGGTACAGCACAAAAGCCTGCCATGATGCAAGGCAACCCCAGTTGTAGGAATTCGAACAAGTATTGTTAGTTCCATTACGACCACAGACATACCACTAATGATTGCTTCCAACTGAAGAATGCAATCGAGTATGCTACTCAGCGGGGCTTCTTTGGTGAATACATAGCCCAATAAAGGAATGATGACTATTTCGACAATGATGAGCACAGGTAAACTTGGAGGCAGCGAATTAAAGGTACCCGAACATAGCAAAATGATAACCGCCTCAATGACCGAGCCCCTAACGGCATCATAAACATAATTGTCGGGGGGCCATACCAAAGGAGACAATTAAACATTAGTAACTCGACTAATGCCCCATTCGAGGTGCTAGCTATTAGAGAGAAGAGACAAAAGATTAACAGTTCAATCTCTTTCTTCGATGAAGACTTAGAGGGGGTAGATACCCCCCATTAAGATGCCCTAGTCATAAGGACAAGGATTACAAATTTTAAAGTCCTCAAGATTATGGTGGATATCGGTAGCTCTACTGACATCCTCTTCTTACATACGTACAAAATGATGAGGAGCAAGTTGCCTATCAAGATGAAGCCTTACCACCATAATCTTATTGGCTTCAACGGGAGTACTTTCTGAGCCAAAGGAATCATTACCCTTGACATGGACCTTGGCAATGACGATAACATCGCGCGATGACTAGCAGAGTTCATCGTTATCAACTGTCTATCTCCCTATAATGCTCTCTTGAGAAGACCAAGTTTGATCGCATTTGGGTTCATCACTTCATCTCTTCACTTGCAAGCTAAATTCCTTACCCCCACTAAAGTAAGAATTTATAAATGTGACTAGAAGCTTTCCCAAGAGCTTTATGTTAAGGCCGTCAGAGCAAATGGGGTTTTTGCTCTAGAGATCTACCTGCAAGAGAAGCCAGCTAAGAGAGTTGAGTCGAGCAAAAAAACTAAAGAGGAACAAATTAGCCCTTCTCTCAACCAGACCACCAAGGTCGAGATCAAGACCCCTTCTAAGGTGAAGGATAAGATGATTGCCCTCCTGCAGGCCAACTTGGATAGGTTTGCTTAGTCGGCATCAAACATGCCTGAGATCTCCCCCAACCTAACGACCCATAACCTCAACATCAACTTTACTGCGCGGCCTGTCAAACAAAAGAAGAGGCATTTTGCGTTAGAAAGGTAGGCCACAATCGAGGAAGAAGTGTAAAAGCTGCTTAAGGTTAGTTTCATCAAGGAAGAGAAGTAATGGGAATCAAGCTACCGGACCTCTGACCCGTAGCCGAGCCCGAGGACTAGAGGGGCTGGTATGACAAATCTTTTTGTTCCAACCAACCCCTTCCAAGGCCAAGTACTTCTTTGCTGAGTCACCCTTCATGCCGTGCCGTATGATTGCCCATTTTTCTACAGTATGCTGAGTTGATGATTACTCTCTAGCATTAAGCTGACCAATTACTCGGCATCTTCCTTGTCGAGAAATTGAGAGAGAAAGAGTCCAGATTGACTAAGCTATCCCTACTCAGACAAGCCCATATGTCTGTACTTTTTTGTTCGTATCTTTCAACGACCTCGCCAATGTAGCATCACCACGTGTATAGTATCATGTACAGAATTCATTACACCAATGATTGTTTCTCTTGTATATTCATTTTTACCCTTTTGTATCTTGTACGTTACTTTCTTAAGAAATGTCTTTTTTGTCTTTTCCTTTTTGAGGCAGGTTGCCCTAACTTATCGGTATAAATCCCTTTGTACTTATAACTGTAGAGATATATCAGATCATTCTTAATACACTTTTGAGTACTTTTTCTTCCTTACGTAAACACTGTTTGTATACTTTCAGCATCACTCTTATCCTTTTCCTTAAGTAAGGTTAGGTGGCGAGTAACCTCATCGGATTAATTCGTGCGTCATATCGAATTGAGCCGTGAGTTATCAAAAGTTCCATTGGTATGTCATATCCTTTGGAGTTATTTGTAAGTTTTGCTTACTGTTTCATTCTTCGTTTTTGCCCTTTCGCACTTTTTCCTATTAATCCTTTTCGAGCTTTCTGTAAGCTCGAACCCATCCAACAACCGGCCTTATTTGTTCTTGGTCACGATTCGCATCATCTTGGTATTAGAGTGGAGGTTTTGTGTAAACTATAGCAGTTTTTCTTGAAGTTCTGTTATACTATATTTTGTGTATGTGAAACATAGTACATTACTGTATTCAATTGATTGTTGTGTTGTTAACTGTTAATTTCCTGAAGTGTTGTTTGAGCTTTAAATTTGTTAGGAAAAATGATAGACCCAAATATGAATGTTGGTACTGGTGATGATGGTAGAGTTGTCCACCATGGATGACAATCTTAGAGAACTCCCAAAAGCACTAACGAGAGACTTAATGAGGTAGTTAACCGCTTAGTAGATCTGACCCGAGCCGTTCATGTACTATCTTATTGACCCACTAAAACCACGTAAAACACTCCCTAAGCTACTCAACCTATTATAGGTCAGAATCCAGCTTGACCCGTTCGAGGTGGAGGAGTTGGCGGACAAGTAAGGCAAAGGATAAACCTGAGAGAGCTTAATGAAGAGGAAGAAGAGTATTTTGAAGAGGAGTGTGTACAAATCCCTAAAGCATCCGACCATGTAAAGCTTCAAATTTCGAGTTTCGATGGATTTAGGAATGCTGATAAATATCTGGAGTAAGAAGAGAAGGTAGAGCATGTGTTTGATTATTATCAGTATGAAGATTATGAGAAGGTGAGAACTGCTGCTGTTGAGTTCTCTGAATATGTTATTATGTGGTGGAAGAATTTTCAAGCCATAAGAAGACGAAAGGGATACCGAGAGATTAACACTTGGCCTAAGATGAAGAGAGTACTTATAAACAGATTCGTACCTGAAACATACCTCCAAGATACTTTCACTCGGTTTCAGGGGTTGGGATAAGGAGGCTAAACTGTTAACGAGTATGTTCAAGAATTTCAAATGCTTATGATGCATTGAGAAGTGGAGGAACCACCAACTCGAACAATCTCAAGGTTCGTTACTGGGTTGAGAGAAGACATTCGAGACGTTGTGGAGCTCCAGTGATTTGACACCATGGATGAGGTTATTAGGATTGCTCAGTGAGTAGAGAGGTAAAGAAGGAGCTGAGCACTGGTAAGGATGCCGATTAGCTAACTCAAACAGGCAAGTCACTGAGCTCAATTGAATACAGAGCCGAATAAAAAGGTTGATGTAAAAGCCGAGCAGAAAAGCCGACTTGATGGTGAAGTACCGACCCGAACTTATGAGAAAGGACAAGGGTCTGGCAGGAAGACCAATTAGATCAAGTGCTTCAAGTGCCAATGGTTCGGATACATGGTTGCTCGGTGCCTGAACTGATGGACGATGGTCATCAAGGGAGATATCTCGAAGCTCGAAGTAGAGAGTACGGATGAGGAACCCAAGGAGGTAGAGGAGGAGGAAGAGGTTCCTACCTAGAAAGAGAATGTTGAGAAAGAGCTGATTAAGGAGGATGTGTTTCTTGAGAACTTAGATTAGTAACTTATGGTTATCCGACGCACTATGAACATGGAACCCTCACGAGAGGAGGAGTAGAGACAGAATTTGTTTCATATCACTTGTAAGGTAAATGATTAGATGTGCATCCTCATTGTGGATAGTGAAAGTTGCACCAATGTGGCATCAGTCGATCTTGTTTCAAAACTAAAGTTGCCGACTATTGCACATTAAAGGTCGTATAAGTTGCAGTGGTTGAATGAAAAAAGAGCATTACATGTCACTCGGCAAATACTACTACCAATCACTATAAGGAATTACTCCGATTAGATTCTCTGCAAGGTACTACCCATGTGTGCTTCCTACGTGTTGTTAAATAGACTGTAGTTATCACGACCCAACAGTAACGTTATCATGGTAGGTCGCCGTGTACCATATAAAGGTCTATTATCAACCCCCTTGTTGATCATAGGCCTTTCATACGATACATAAGGCTCCTTTTACTCTACGTTACCACTAGGCCCATAAACAAGTAATATAGAGCAATTTAACTAAAATTACTTCTATGTTATAAATTAGCTAATTGTGTGGGCTTGTAAGACCCACACCAAAACAATATTACAAACAAATGCAATTCATAACGGAACTGTATTAAATCTGTATTATGAACAAAAACATAAAAGTATCTAAATATCTACAAATCTATTACAAAAATGTCTTCTTCGCTCTCTGATTGCTCTAACCTGTCCTTACACGGGACTTACTACGGGCATGCTTCAGCCTGGATTAGTGAAGAGGTTCTCCTGCAACAACAAAAATCTATAGGAGTGTAAGCTTACGCTTAGTGAGATAAATACCCTCGTTAGTGCCACATAACAGAAATTTATTAGATGCATAATCATATGAATGCATGAAAAATCAGTATGCCAAACAACGTATGCAGTGACCTAGGAACTGCATACGACTCAGAATTACGCCCCCTGAAGTCAAGGTTTGGAGATAATTAATCGACCCAAACCAAAATCCGGGTTCTAGACCTTAGGTTTTATTTCATTTGCACTATTGTGCTCATGCCAAAACAAAACTCTATATATATATATACTTCCTTTACCGAAATCAAATCATATTTAAAAATCCCAAGTCTAGCAGTGTGGTGGCCTCCGCAATCTACAAACACATGCCCTAAGCAGAAGCTACAAGACTTGGCCCCTCGCCGACAATTGGCGTCTCCCAGCGCCTAGTAAGCCTATCAGCTTAGAACAGGGACTCAATATATATGATGACATAGTTAGTGCCCAATCTTGCAGGAAACTCGTATTCTTGTGAGTCCTTTCCCATCTTCTGCGTGAAGCGGAAATTGTTGTTATCAGTATGCAATATAGGGAATGCATGATTCATTTTGATTTCTTAATCGTATAAGTGATTAACTAAATTTTCAAGGTGATCAAAAAATTTCTTTCCATACAATTCACATGTATATATTAGAACAAACAATTCCCATTATTATGTATATAATTAACAAGTTATCACATTCATCCATAAATCCATACACTTGCATCTCCCATATCCCACAAGCATCCAAATTTATATATATAAGTTTAGGTGCATCTACTCTACAAGCACAATCAAGTAAAGAGTCATCGGGAATTTACTCACTCTACCATGTGGGTCAATCAAAGTAATCCGGAGGCAAGTTGTCTCCGTACACAATGTCCCCTGGTCATTGAAATAATATTTATAAGGAATTGAAATAAACTTAGGAAACTAAGTAAATTTTCCTTAAGTTATACTCTTGACTAGTTTTCGAAATTTTTTCCTAGTTTTTACCTAAAGTTCAATCGCGTATAACTTTTTCGTTTTAAATCCGATTTTTAGGATCTTATAGTCAATCTTCATTGTTTTCGAGTGTACTTTAACATGGTGAGGTTATATTTTCGAAATGAGGCATACAATTCTATCCATGGTTCAAAACAGTAGCGTTCCTCATGTGTTAGAGTGTTTTTAGGCCTTGTTTGGTAAATGGGCTTTTTAATAACTTAAGAAATTCTTTGGGCTTGGTCTTAAGATTTTATCCTAAGCTTAAAATACTCCTTGAGATCAGATTTACAACTTTGATTTATATTCCTAAGGCTAACAACCACTTCTTGGGCCCTTTAGTGGACTTAAGTTGTCAAATGGGCTTATTTTTTGTTCAAACTAAAGTTAGTGACTTTGGTGAGCTTATGGGGCCTTAGGTGGATTTCTTATGGGCTTCAAAACAACCTCTCTTGATGCTTTAAGGTGCTGGTCAGAATTTCATTGAAGGCCCAACTTAGAGTTCTTTTTGAAAGTTTTAGGCTCGGTTTTGAGTTTTAGGCTTTGTATACTTACTATACTTGCTTTGGTTGATCTTTTCGCTTTGTTCATTCACTTTTATCATATTTTTAAGCTTCTTTTTCCCATGTTCCAGATCTATTCGTGATGGTTATAAGGGGTCCTCACTTAGTTTTTCAACTTGTTTCATCATTTTCTTAAGTTTAGGTGATAGATTATGCACTTAACTACTTGTGTCCAAATCTTAACTTAACTTTTCTTCCACAAGATGTTTCTTTAACTCATGTTCCACACAAAGAAATAGAAGATCTTACATTTAATGCAACTTCCATATCATAGCTCATGTCATACAAAGTTGGTTTCTTCATAAAACTTCATGTGATGGATTTTTCCTTAACTTAGGTCTAGATTTAAGCATGTTTAACTTAACGGAAATAAAATCAACATTCAAATGACCTTTGAACCCTCACATCCAGCATGTTCATCTTCCATTCAAGTTATTGTTTCAAGATTTTCTCAACTTAAAATCTTCCATTCAAAGTCTTAAACAAGTCTCTTTACAAAATACCAACTTTACATGCTCATATTTCAACTTCATGTAAGAGTTTCATGAGTTTGTCTCTTAAAATGATTTTTGGTGTTATAACAACTTAAACCTTACTTATATCTTCAAAAAATCAAAATCTCCTAATATAAATACTAACCCACATATCACAAAAAACACTTACTCGTCCTTAAAGAAAAGTATGGTGGTTATGCACTAAAGTTCCACTTAAGCTCTTAACTTTGCTTCCTCCTTTTTGCCACCTTTTGGAAACCCGAGTTGTTTGATCTTTTGGAATAGGATTTGTGGAAGGTTCTAATGGTCTTAAAAGGTCTTATATGGTGAAAGAAAATGACACAAGAACAAGAGGAGAAGTTGCCGTGAGTGGAGTTGGGAAAATGGAAGAAAAGTTGATTTTGTGGGGTAAGGTGGTTTCTCCCTTTTATGTTTGTTTCAAAGGAGAGAAAGAAGATGTGAAAGTGAAATTGAAAGTGAGAGAAGCAATGGGGAAAGTAGTCGGTTAGAATTGAGAGAGAATGAGTGTTTAAATGTCTTGAAAGTGTTGTCTTGTAGCTTACACAAAGTCAACAATTGCAACTATTAATGATGTAAGCATTAAAGGGTGAATAGTGATGTGAAAGAGAAAGTGATTGATGGTTGAATGACAAGAGCATGACCCCCTTTTCTCCCTTGTCTAAATCTGCCATTTAAAGTGCTTTTTGGGCCATGGAGTGGTCTTGTCTCATTTATTAAAATTAAGCTTATGAAATCTTGTGAAAAATTGTCCATATGTAGTATAAGTGAAGGGGTGATAAGGAAAATGTCTTATCACTAAGTTTTGATAAGTTATTAATTGATAAATGATTCCAACTCTCAATTGATAAGTTATCTAAAGTGATTAGTTAATCTACTTATTGAAGTGTAAGGCTTAGGCATGAAGATAAGAGCATGGTCTTATAGAAAATTGTTTTTAGGTTTTCATCTCGCATTGTTTTGTAATTTATGATTTGATTTTTATAAAATCGTGAAATTTTCTAAAGTTGAATGAAATTATTCAAATTAAATTATCGATTAATTATTTAGGGTTAAAATTCCTTAATGGTTTTAAGGTTTAGGGTTTTAAGTAACTTTAGAGCTTGCAGTTTTTCAAGTTTGGGTTTTATCGATAATTGGCTTTTGAATTGTAAAAATTTAATTCGTTTCTAAATATAAACTTAAGTTTTTGGTTTAGTTGATCTTTGAGAACGTTCGGAAAGTACTCTTAATCAAGTCTTAGGTCCACTAAAACTAGGGTTTACAATAGTTGTTTAACAGGAGAGTTATGCATGATGGCTATAAGAACACATATATGTTCGAGAAGGATGATCGAAAAATCACACTGAATCCAATGTCGCCGAGAGAAGTTAATAAGTTGCAGATGAAACTTGCTCACGGATCGAAGAAGGCTCTGGTGATGAGTAGAGTTGAGCTCCAAGAGGCCATCAATACTAATGAGCTGACCCTCATATTGGATAAGCGACTATTAGAAATGAAGGAGCGGGGTGAGTTACCCCAGGAGGTTAAGGAGTTGTTAGGTGAATATGCCAACCTGTTTCTAGAGCAGTTACTTGAGGGGTTGCCCCTAACTCGAAACATAAAGCACTGTATTGACTTAGTACCCGGTGTTATATCGGATGAATCCTGAGTAGGCTTCTGAGCTCCAACATCAAGTCAATGAGTTGCTGGAGAAAGGCTATGTAAGAGAAAGTCTCAGCCCTTGTGCTGTGCTGTGCTGTGCCTGCATTTCTAGTGCCAAAGAAGGATGGAACTTGGCAAATGTATGTAAACAATTGAGTTATGAACAAAATCACAATCAAATACACGTACCCGATCTCGAGGCTAGAAGAAATGTTAGATTAACTAAGTGGAGCCAAGATTTTCAACAAGATTGATTTTGAATCTAGCTACCATCAAATCCACATGAAACCGGGCGATGAATGGAAGACTGCATTCAAGACTCAACATGGACTTTACGAGTGGATGGTCATGCCCTTCAACTTGTCGAATGCCCTGAGCACTTTCATGAGATTAATGAACATTTACTGAGACATCTCATCGGGAAGTGTGTTGTGGTATACTTTGATGACATCCTTGTCTACAGTGTCGACATACCAAGTCATTGTGAACATTTCAGAGCAGTTTTGGATATCTTCCGTACTGAGAGACTATTTGGCAATCTAAAGAAATGTTGCTTTTATCAAGAGGAAGTGGTATTTTGGAGCTATATAGTCAATGGAGGAGGCTTGTGAGTCAATGATGAGAAGATCCGAGCAATTGTCAAGTGGCTAACTCCTATTACTTGTATCGACGTGAGAAGTTTCTACAGACTGGCTTTATTTTACAGAAGATTCATTAGGAATTTCACTATCCTCGCTATGCCATTTACTGAACTAATGAAGAAAAACACCGACTTCCAATAGGGAGAAATGAAGGAGAGGAGCTTTGTTGAGGTAAAAGAATGGTTGACCTCCGCTCCGGTATTAGTACTACCTGACTTCAACAAAATTTTTTAGCTAGAATGCAATGCATCAAGCATTAGAATAGGCGTTATCCTGATGTAGGAAGGTCGACTAATTGCCTTCCATATTGAGAAGCTCCGAGGACCACAGTTGAACTACTTCGTATATGATAAGGAACTTTTGACACTGATTTGAGCAATACAAGAACGGCAACATTATTTAATGCCGAAAGAATTTATCATATATACTAACCATGGATCGTTGAGGTACCTTCGGAGTTAGACCAAGTTGTCGAAGCGACAGGTGAGATAGGTTGAATTCCTTGAAGGATTCGATTTTGTAATTAAGTACAAATGGGGAAAGAGCAACATAGTTGTCGATGATGTTTCGAGGATGCATGCTCTTTTATCATAACTGCAAACCAGGCTATTTGGGTTTGCAAGTATCAAATAACAGTACTCCGAGGATCCGTACTTTGGACCTATAATTTCGTGATGCGTCAATAAGAGGACAGTAGATGAATATCATGTGGAAGATGGTTATTTGTTTCGAGGCGAAAAATAATGCGTGCCAAATTGTTCATTAGGGGAGCTACTGATCAAAGAAGGTCATAGTGGAAGACTCTTCGGACATTTGGGGAAAGAAAGACCTATGAACTATTGAATGGATGATTCTTTTGTCCGAGAATGAGGAAAGATGTGCATCGAGTTATCGAAAGCTGTGCCATATCCAAGAAGGCCAAATGCCAAGTCAAGTAAGAGAGAGCAATGCCCCTACCTGCCCCAACGAGGCCGTGGACTGAACTAAGCATGGACTTTATCCTTAGACTGTTGTGAACTACCCAAGGCAAAGATTCTATAATGGTCGTCGTGGATAGGTTCAATAAGATGGCACACTTCGTACCTTGCTCAAAAACTATCACCGCTTTAGCTATTGCTTCTCTTTTTTTATAGGAGATTATGCGGATACATGGCGTGTTGAGAAATGTAATCTCTGACAGAGACCCGAAGTTCTTGAGCCATTTTTGGAGAACCCTATGGCGTCAGCTAAGAACCAAATTACTCTTCAGTACCTCATATCACCCCCAAACCGACGGCCAAACAGAGGTAGTTAATTGCACTTTGAGATCATTGCTCTGAGCTACAGTAAGTAAGAACTTGGCTAATTAGGACGTTTGCCTGCTGGTGGTTGAGTTTGCCTCTAATCGAACAGTACATGACACCACTAAGCAGACTTCCTTCGAAGTGATCTATGGATTTAATCTCGAGTTGCCCCTCAACCACGCCCTTATACCAATACCCGTACAAGAGGACCCTGACACAGTCGCTAGAGCACAATCCCTTCAGCACATCTATGATAGGGTCACTCAGCACATCGACCAAGCTGCTAGAAGAATGCAAGAAAAGACCAAGGATAGGTCGGCTAAACAATTTCAACTAGGAGACTTGGTATGGCTATACCTCAATAAGGAACGGTTCTCAAACAAGAGGAGGAATAGATTATCTGTAAGAGCGAAAGAACTTTTCAAAATCCTCTAAAAAATCAATGGTAATGCCTATAGGTTGGAATTGCCTGAGGACTATGGGGTTTCTGATGCCTTCAACATTGCCGACCTTAGTTTATATCACCTCGACGGAGAACTAAGTGAACACTATTTGGATTTGATCCCAAATCTAAAACAACCTGGAGGGAATGATGGGAATCAAGCTACCGGACCTCTGACCTATAGCCAAGCCCGAGGATTAGAGGGGCTGGTATGACGACTCCTTCTATTCCAACCAACCATTACCGAGGCCAAGTACTTCCTTACTGAGTTACCCTTCGTGCCATGTCGTATGACCGCCCGTTTTTCTGCAGTATACCGAGTTGATTATTACTCTTTAACGTCAAGCTGACTAATTACTCGACATCTTCCTTGCCAAGAAGCCGAGAGAAAGAGCTTAGGCTGACTAAGCCATCTCTGCTGGACAAGCTCATCTGTCCATACTTTTTGTCCTTATCTTCTAATGACCTCACTAATGTAGTATCGCTATTTGTACAGTATCATGTATGGAATCCGTTGCACTAATGATTGTTTCTCTTGTATATACATTTTTACCCTTTTGTATCTTATACATTACTTCCTTAAGAAATGCCCTTTTTATCTTTTCCTTTTTTAAGCAAGTTGCCCTAACTTATGGGTATAAATACCTTTGTACTTACAACTGTAGAGATATATCGGATCATTCTTAATACACTCTTAAGTACTTTTTTTTCCTTATGTAAACACTGTTTGTTTACTCTCAGCATCACTTTTATCATTTTTCTTAAGTAAGGTTAGATAGTGAATAACTTCACCAGACCAATTTGTGCATCATATTGAATTAAGCCGTGAGTCCTCGAAAGTTCCATTGGTGCATCATATCTTCTGGAGCTGTTCGTGGGTTTTGCTTACTATTTCATTCTTCGTTTTTGCCCTTTCGTACTTTTCCCCATTAATCCTTTTTCGAGCTTTCTGTAAGCTTGGACCCATGCAGTGACCAATCTTGTTTGTTCTTAGTTACAATTTGCAACACATAGATTACTTTGAAGGGGGTCTACTTAGTGGTGTCATGTACTGTTCGGTCATAAGCTAATTCGACCACTGGCAAGCAGAAGTCCCAATCAGCCAAGTTCTTGCCCATTGCAACTCAAAGCAATGATTCCAAAGTGCGTTTAACCACCCTTATTGAGTTGTCAGTTTGGGGGTGACATGAAGTACTGAATAATAGTTTAGTCCCCATCTAACACCACAAGGTCCTCTAGAAATGGCTCAAGAACTTTAGGTCACTATTAGAGACTACACTTCTCGACACGTCATGTAACCGTATAATCTCCTGCAAGAAAAGGGAAGCAATAGCTAAAGCGTTGTTAGTCTTGGAATAGGGCACGAAGTGTGCCATCTTGCTAAACCTATCCACGATAACCATTATAAAATCTTTGCCTCGAGTAGTTCGTGGTAGTCTGAGAACAAAATTCATGTACAATTCGGTCCATGGTTTCGTCAGGATAGATAAAGGCATTGCTTTTCTTTGTTTGGCTCAATACTTAGCCCTCTTGCACACAATACAACTTTCAACAACTTAGTGCACATCTCACCTCATTTTCGGCTAAAAGAATTGACCACTTAGCAATTCATTTGTCCTTTTCTCCTCAAAATGTCCAGATAGTCCTCCATTGTGGGCTTCCTTGATCAGCGGCTCCCAAAGTGAACAGGTTGGCATGTACAATTTCCCTCATCGAAACAAGTATCCTTCCTCTATATGATACTCATTTGCTATCCTTCTATCGACACAACGCACAAATATGGGTCCAAAGTGTGGCTTCCCAAAGTACTACTCCTTAATGCTGGCAAACCTAAACAATTTAGTTAGTAATTCAATCAGGAGTGCATACCTCCTCAAAAGGGCATCTGTAACCACATTGCTCTTCCCTTGTTTGTATTTTATTACATAGTAGAACCCTTCAAGGAATTCGACCGACCTTACTTGTCGCTTCAACAATTTCATTTAACTTTGAAGATACCTTAGAGACTCGTGGTTAGTATAGATGAAAAATTCTCTCGACAATAGGTAATGCTACCATATAGTGCTCGGATTAGTGCTAAGAGCTCTTTTTCATATATGAAGTAATTTAGTTAAGGTCCCCTAAGCTTCTTACTGTGGTAGGCAATTAGTTGGCCTTCTTGTATTAGGACAATGCCTATCTTAATGCTTGACACATCACACTCCATCTTAAATATTTTCTCGAAGTTAGATAAAACTAACACAAGGGTGGAGATCAATCTTTCCTTCACCTAAGCAAAACTCCGCTCTTCCTTTTCTCCCCATCGGAAGTCGATATTCTTCTTTGTTAGCTCACTAAGGGATATAGGGTGCTAAAATTTCTGATGAATCTTCTATAGAAGGAAGCCAGTTTATAGAAACTTCTCACTTCGGCATAAGTAATAGGGGTCGGATACTTGACGATTGCTCTAATCTTTTCGTTGTCTACTCACAAGCCTCCTCCATTTACTATGTAGCCCAAGAATACTACTTCCTCCTCGCCAAAACAACAGTTCTTAAGGTTGCTGAATAATCTCTCAGCACGAAGGATATTCAATATGGCTTGGAGATGTTCACAGTGACTCGGCATGTCGACACTGTAGACTAAGATGTTGTCAAGGTACACCACAACACACTTCCTTACCAAATGTCTATCACATGGTTCATTATTCTCATGAAAGTATTCGAGGCATTCGACAGGCCAAAGGGCATGACCATTCATTCATAAAGTCCATGTCGAGTTGTGAATGTTGTTTTTCATTCATCTCCTAGCCTAATGCGAATTTGGTGGTAGCCAGACTTAAGATCAATTTTGCTGAAGTTCTTGGCTCCACTTAATTCATCTAGCATATTTTCCAATCTTAGAATAGAATACATGTATTTGATTGTAATCTTATTCATGGCTCGACTGTTTACACACATCCGCCAGGTTCCATCCTTTTACGATACTAGAAGCACCAGCACAGCACAAGGGCTGAGACTTTTCTTAACATAACCTTTCTCCATGAACTTATTGACTTGCCATTGTAGTTCAGAAGCCTGCTTGGGACTCATCCGATAGGCTGACTTAATCGGTAGGGCAGCATTAGGTATTGAGTCAATGTAGTGTTCTATGCCTTGGAATGAGGGTAACCTCTCGGGTAACTCTTTTGGAAACAAATCGGCATATTCGTCTAGCAGCGCTCTCACTTCTTAAGGTAATTTACCCCACTCCCTCATCTTTAGTAAGCGCTTGACTAACATAAGGGTCGGCTCATCAGCATCGATAGCCTTTCGGAGTTCGGCTCTGCTCATCACTAAAGCCTTCTTTATTCCGCGAGTAAGTCTAGTCTGCAATTCATTAACTTCACTTGGCAGCATCGAGTTTAGTGTAATTTTTCGGCCATCCTTCTCGAATGTATACGTGTTATTGTATCCGTTACGGATAACTCTCTTATCAAATAGCCATGGTCAACCAAGCAGCACATGTGAGGTGCACATGGGCAGTACTTAACCAATGCAGCTTGTATGGCCTTCGGTGTACAATAGTTAGCAATTTTAACCTTGTGATCAGATCGGTCGATGTCATATTAGTACAACTCCCACTATCCACAATTAATGCATTCACCTGATTATTCACCCTATAAGTGGTACGAAACAAGTTTTCCCTCTTCTCTTCCTCTTATGAGGGTTCTATATTCATTGCGCATCAAAAAACTAAGGCCAACTAGTTTAAGTCCCCGGCAAATACATCCTCTTCAATTAGTTCTTTCTTGGCAGTAGTATCATACTTCTCAAGTTCCTTATTGGTACTTTCTACCTCTAGCTTCGAGACGTCTCCCTTGATGATCATAGTTCTTCGGTTCGGGCACTGAGCAGTGATATGTTCAAAGCTTTGGCACTTAAAGCATTTGATTTGGCTCGTTTTCCTACTAAATCCTTACCCTTTTCTCATAAGTTCCAGTTGGCATGTCACTATTAAGTCGACCTTTCTGCTCGGCTCAGACATCTACCTTCCGGATTGGTTTGGTACTTAACAGAGCTCGGTGACTTCCTTGCCCTAGTTGGCTAGTCGGTAATCTGGTCGATACTCAGCTTCTTCTTTGCCTCTCTACTCATTGAGCTATTCTAATGGCTTCATTCATTGTGGTAAATCATTAGAGTTCCACAATGTCTCGAATATCACCTCTCAATCTAATAAGGAACCTAGAAATTGTTCATGTTGGTGGTTCCTCCACTTTACAGTAGATCATAAGCATTTGAAACTCTTAGATGTATTCGTCAACAAATCAACCTCATTTTCTTAGCTCCTGAAGCTAAGTAAAAGTATCTTGTAGATAAATATCTGGTAGATAAGTATCTGACACAACTATATTTCCGAGTTTTCTCTTCTTCTCTAGCTAAGTGTTAATCTCTCTATAGCCTTCTTATCTTCTCATAATCTAAAAATTCACCACATGGCGACATGTTCGGAGAACTCAACAACAACAGTTCTTACTTTCTCGTAGTCTTCGTACCGATAATAGTAAAAAACACACTTTATTTTCTCTTCCCCTTCTAAATATTCATCAATACTCTTAGATCTATTGAAACTCGAAATCTGAAGCTTTACATGGTCAGATGCTCTGGGGACTTGGCCTCGCTCTTCTTCAAAATACTCTTTCTTGTCCCCTTTATCCAGTTCTCTTGAATCTATCCTTTGTCTTACTCGTCTGCCTACTCCATCACCGCAAACTGTTCGAGCTAGGTTCTAACCTCTAGTTGGTCGAGCAGCTTGTGGGGTGTTAAACACGGTTTCAGTAAGTTGATAAGCCAATGCATGAAAAGCTCGAGTTAAATCTACTCGGAGGTTACCCACCTCATTAAGTCTCTCATCAATACTTCTTGGAGTACGCTGAGATTGTTAGCTATGGTGAATAACACCGCTGTTGTCATCTCCAACACCAACATTCACACTTGGGTCAGTCATTTTTTTTGCAGATTTCAAAGCTCAACACTTCAATTAGGTGTTTTAGTAAACACTTCCACAAACCAAAAAAGTAACAACTAACAAGCACAGTAATTAAACGAATGCAATAACTTGCTTTATTTCATACAAGCAAAACAGAGCATAAATAGAACTTCCAAAACAAACTACAACTCAAACGAAACCTCTTTTTTGATACCAAGATCATATGAATCGCTGCCAAGAACAAACAAGGCCGATTGTAGGAATGGGTCCAAGCTTGCCGAAAAGTTAAAGAGGTAATGGGGGAATACGCAAAAAGAATGAAAGCGAATAATAAGTAAGTAAAAACCCACGAATAGCCCCAATGGATGTGATGCACCAATGGAACTTCCGAGGACTTACGACATAACTCAATATGACGCACAAGGTGGTTCGATAAGGTTACTCGCCACCTAGCCTTTCTTAAGGGTTAGGATAAGAGTGAAATTTAAGGGTTAGGATAAGAGTGAAATGAATATAAACAAGTAGTGTTTACGTGAGGAAAAATGTCAAATTGTATTAATGCCCATCTGATCTCCTACGGCTACATGTACAAGAGGTATTTATACCAAAGAACTTAGGGCAACTTGCCCAAAAATAAAATAAAAAAAAAAAAGACAAAAAGAGTATAATCCTGAAAAAGTAATGTACAAGAATACAAAGGGTAAAAAGGAATATTCAAGAAAAACAACGATTGGTGTAACGGATTCTTCACATGGTATTGTACACGTGGCATGGGCACATTAGTGATGCTGTTGGAGTGTGTAGACAAAAAGATTAGGTCACATGTCTAAGTAAGGGCAATTGATTAGCCTAGGGTCTATCTTTTGGCTTATTAGCAAAGGTAGCGCTAAGAAACTAGACGGTTCAGACATAGCTAAGCAGATGCGCGAGGTTTGGCAACTCTCTTGGCATTCAAAAATTCGGCATACTTCAAAGAAATGGGTAGTCATTCAGCTCGGCATACAAAGTGACTTAACAAAGAGGTACTTAGCTTCAACAATTAGCTATAGCAGGAGGATTCGTCGTGCTAGCCCTTCCAGTCCTCAAGCTTGCCTGATTCCTATTAAGGAGGATCACCCCGATTGATCATCTTAAGAAGCACTCTTAGGGGTGACCTCTTGCTGAACTATCGGGGTAGAGGTAGATGCAAAAGTGTCATAACTGACCTCGACAGTAAAAGGGGTGGCTCCGGCCACGGTAACTGCTTACACAACTTCTCTTTCTTGTGCTTGTGCTGCCCTTCTCTCCTAATTAGTTGGAGAATCCAGCCAACCTAGGAAGCTTAGGTTAAGCTCGAGAAAATGGGAGAATACCTTGTTCCAGGTAAATTGAGTGAACTTAGTAAAAATTTCTTCCAGCTCCTTCAACCATCAATCTATGTTTTGGAAGTCTTTAATAGCCTTGTCGGCAATAGCATAGCTGAGCACCTCCCCACTCTCCAATTTGGAGATAATCTCCTTCATCTTTAAACTCTCCCTTTAGAGCTGCAAGATTGTTTGCTCCAACTCAACTTTCTAATTGGCCATCTCTAGCGACATGGCTTTATCGTTGTCACACTTAGACACCTTCATCACCAGTTTGGTCTTCAGCTTAGAGACCAGCACCTTCAACTTAGCATTCCCCTTTTCAAGCTCTTCCTTGACTCTCCTCTCTTCGTCTAACTTCTGAAAGAGTAGAGCCTTGGTCTTCTACCCATCGCTTAGTTGAGTCATGAGGCTACCAGCTTGTTCAGCATTCTTCTCAACATCCGCTCTGCCCTATTCCGCCTCTTATAGCTTTGTTTTAAGCATAATCATCTATACATAAGAGTGATGCAGGTACCGATTAGTCTTAATAAACTTATCAATATATTTACTAGAGGAAGACTTTGCCTCCCTTAGCCCCTTTTCAACACTAGACAACGCCGCTTGAAATCATTTTACCTCTTTTCTTAGGGCATTGTAGTTATTGAGCTAGAGCAATACCTGGCATGGTACTGCAAAGAAACATAAACTGAGATTAAATCAATGATGACAAGGAAAGACATCAATTGAAAAAGACGAAGGCTTACCTATCGGATTAGTGAGCTCAAATGACCTGCCACTCTATTAGATCACCTCCTCTTTTCTTCGATAGGTCTTCGAGGATAGCTTAGTTGCTAGGGGTATAAGACCCCATCGAAACCTGATAGCTGAGAGTCCGGTGGTGCAATGGATGAGCCGACGGCCACTTATACCAAGTCACCCGGCTGAGGGGCACCTTCCCCGTCGTCTTCTTGGGCTTCACCCCAAGGGTCACTTCCCCAATAGTCTCAAAGGCATTACTCTTCCGTCCAACAGCCTTAAACAGGGCACTATACTCGATTACCTTCTCCTCACCCCAATTGAAGGGGGTAAGCATCACCACGTCCATCTCCTTGGCATCACCAGGCTCGTCCTCCACGATTATAAGCATAGAGGTAGAGATAGCTCCAGTGGAAGGAATGACCATGCTCATAGGCTTGGCAGCTAATGACTTTGTGTAAGGACCAACGAGAGGAATCCTTTAAGGTAGAGCTATTTGCTTAACCCTACTGGTCTCTCTCGCCCCTAATCTTGGCCCCTACGGCCTTACCTTTAAGGTTGAAAGCTTTGGTGGTTAGCTTCACCTTAGCCTGATGACGCCTTAGCAGCTTGTCTACAGAAGGGTAAGGAATCTCCCCAACCTATTTCTTGCTTGCAAAGAATAAACAAGTAGTCAAGAAGGAAGACAAGACAAAACAAGTACAAAGCACCACCATTCACCAACCCTGCCGTAACAAACATGGATAAGGAAGATTCCCCTCCACCCCACACCCCCCACCCCCTCTATTTCTCTTATGGAGGACGTCAAATAAAGTATAACTTCACATACATGCCAATATAATAGATAAAGCCGTTTGTGAAAAACGAACTTATACCTTCTGTCCATTTCTTCACCATAGCCTTTTTCATGTTAAGGAAGAGCTTGAAGATTAAATACTTGAAGTATCTCTCTACCATCTTCATGGCATTTATTTCGTTGCTGTTTCTTAAGCCTATGGGGCTTGAATCTCTTTCGCGACTTCGGCATCACTAGGCCCAAGCTCCTTCTAAGCTATAGTTCAGACCAGCTTGATCCATCTTGTCCAAAAGTCTGCTTCCTTAAGTAGCTCAATTACTAGGAAGTCATCCTACCAGCCTTTAATATAGTCTATAGGACCCCTCGAACAGCTTTCTCCCTAAACCGGGCTAAAGGTATGACTACCTAGTTAAACTCTTTCACACGTAGAAATAGTTGAAGAGCTCAAGAGTGGCTTTTATCACCGGGTACTCATAGGGTCCCTGAAAAGCCTTCAATATCCTCTACCCATTAAGAGGGACTTATGCCGAACTGTAATAGTGGAAATTGAAGAGCTCCTTCTCAAATTCACTTAGAAGGAGGCGTTGCCCATGCTCTAAACACTTCTCAAACATGGCAAAACACCTCCCCAACAATAAGGGCACCCTCTCCTCCCTTTTTGGCAGTCGTATTACCCAATCTAGAGTTAAAACTATGAAGTCACTCAAAACCCAGTTAAGGGAAGAACACTTGCTCTAGCCTCTGGTAAGGGAATGTACATGTAAGCGTTCCTTAGGATGGCACTAATAAGCCTTAACCTATCTAGTACCTCCACCACCATTCTCGTGTTATCATCTAACTATGCCAATGATGTGGCTTCATCTTCTCCTTTATGGGGAAGATCACTCCTAATGGCTTCAGAGTTAGTTAAATGGTATTTCGATGCATTAGATGGTATCTCACCTTTGTTTGTAGACATTCTAAAGATTGAAAAAGCAAGGAAAAGTATAGAACATTGAAGAAAAGTTTGGAAAAAAAAAAGCTTTGAAGAAGGTAAATATTGCAGCAAAGAAGAGAGAGAGGTTACAAAAGATTAATCTTACAAAGTGAATTTGGTATTTATAGGCCGATTGTGTTGAAAAGCGAATAAGCAATTATAGGGATTTGAATAAGTACGAATCACTTAAAGCGCTGCTGATGGGAATCAGGCTACCAAATCTTTGATTCGCAGCCGAGCTTAAGGATTAGAGGAGATGGCACAACAAATCCTTCTGTTCCAACCAACCCCTGCCGAGGCTAAGTACTTCCTTGCGGAGTGCCCTTTCGCACTTTTCCCCATTAATCCTTTTCGAGCTTTCTACAAGCTCGGACTCATCTAGCGATTGGCTTTGTCTATTCTTGGTCATAGTTCACAACAGCTGCGATGCAGACACGTAGAGATAGCTCTAATCGGATGGCAGCATTTGAAAGGTAAAATGTATATAACTGTATGCATGTCTATTGTGACAGGATACCTATCATATTGCATTAACTGTACTAAAAAAGGGTGCAATAAAGTAAAAATTCGAAAAGTAACTTTCGCAAGAAGTTTTCCTAACGTCCCTTTGAATTCCACAAAAGAACTTGTTCAACACTACAACAACGTTATGCCTTAACATAGACAGATTGTATCTACTCAAACAATGGTTAACCCAACTTGACCCTACCTACTCAACACCTCCACTCAGTAACCTTGTTGGCTGAAGCGCCTAACCTACGAAATCTTCGCCTAGGTTCAAAGCTCCCAACTTAGCCTATTGAGTATCCACCTCGGATTACCAATCGAACTCTGGCCTAATCTAACTAAAGACTAACTACTCGGTGCTCCTTGACGATCGAGGAAGTCAAGCATCTTGTTATGCTCCGAAGTCGCAAAGTCGCAACAGTCCCGCCGTGTAAACCATTCTATGATAGTAACTGGCCTCACAGTGCCTACCATAGACATAATCTACACAAGGCGTCGACGACTCCTTGCTTTGAAGTAAACAGTTCGATTAACAATTGTACTACAATTATGATAAATATTACAATTTCTAATAAACATAGATAATTATAAATAAGTCCACAAAGCTTCCCAGGAAGTTTTACATAATCACCACAGTCTACTAATTTACAGAATAACTATCAGTCTTTAACCTTTAACTATAAGGTCAGTCTAGTTACATATTATACTAAGCAACTTGATCCTCACACCCCTGGCTTCAAAAGGACTAACCTCTGGGTAATTATAGGGCGGTATAGTACTTGAAGTGATCACAAATCAGAACCTGCAAAAGGATCTATAAAGGTATGAGCAACTACAGCTCAGTAAGTTGAATTGGAGACTCATGAATGCATATAAGTACAAACAAGGTTATCAAACAATTATTTTCATGCAATGCAACAAACAAGTGTCATCGCACAACGTAGTCCGGTTCGTTGTGAAATCAGAGAAATTTCACCCGCTCCAATCCGAGTTGAGGAGTTCCATGTTATGCAGCAGCTCACAACCAAACCCAGGCTTGTGCAATGGAGACCTCGCTCCTCCCGCGACAACCTTCGAACCATTGACTTCACCCTCGCCGCGACCTCCTCTCCTGTCACTTAGTTCGACTGAGGATGAAGAAGGGACCATTTTGCAATCATGCGCTATCCCTTTCGAAGGGGTCGGTATTTGGTTGGAGAATCCTATGATCCCCTAACGGGTTACAATGCATGACATTTTTTTTTTGTTATCAGGGTCAACTAATATTAAATTATGTTTAGGGTGTTCAAACAATTTCATACCAATTCAATCAGTCACAAAATCATTCACAATACAAATTTTAGCATGAATTTAGATACATCAAACACATGCGCAAACTACTTACAATCTCAATCATATACAAGCCTAAGTCTTCGAGTACTACAAAACTAGTACTCTATTACAATAAGCAATAACCCAACTTACTTGAAATTGCTCAATAGCTCGATCCCTTAGTCGCGAGCTAATTTGTCTCTGAGTGTCCTATAATACAAATAGGTCTTTTTAGTACTGATATTTTATGGATTCTTATTCTAATTCATAATGTAACTCATTTTCCCCATGTATACCTATAACGCACTAATGATTCGTTGTACTCTAGTTCGGGGTTCGACTCCTAAACTAGATTCTAATTTTAATTCCTAAGTCTTAAATAAGCTCGAATCCCAATGTGACATTAATCACATTACGCTCGGGTACTCAAATATCCTATTGGGTGGTAATTTGGTATTCTAAACTATTCGGTACATGCTAACCCTAATTGAGGTATCAGATTTATTCCCGATATGTAAAAATCTTACATTTTGAGATATTTACTTAAAATTAAATATTATTTCAGATTTATTATTATTTTTATTTCTATCATAATATTATCTAAATAACTCTAATTTTGTAGATTTATGAATTTACAATTTTACTTATTACTAATTTCTTACATTACTTACCTAATTTTCCCTAATTAATCATACTTAATACCCAAAGGCTAGGATTAGGGTTCTACTTCAGAAATTAACATCTCTAAACATCTAATTAAGATCTAAATCAGCAATTAACACCCTAATCACCTAATTAATCCCAAATCACCCAATTTTTCCATCATTTAAGGGCTAAAAATTAACCTAAAAATTTCAAAAATTAATTTTAAAAAAATGGCTTCATAGCACTGTCCTACATCATATGAGCATCATACAAAAAAATTTTGAGCTCCAAACTACACTCCTAAGCCTATTTATTTTTCGGTTTAATCATGCTCAGTTTTGAACAATTTGTTAGGGACCTTATATTTTCAGATATAATTAAACTAAATAAATATTTTTTCCTAAATCTACATACAATAAAACCTCAGAATAACAAATTTCATAATTTTTTGGGCAAAATAACTAATTTTACAAAATTATTCAAAAATCGGGGTGAATAAATGACTAACCGGTTCGAAGTTTTCTGGCCGTCCAAACCCAGTCTAAGGTTGTCGGCCGGTCCAGGTGGTAGTTCTAGTGTAGGGTGGTGGTGGTGGTGGTGGTTCGGTCCCAGGTGGTGGTGAGTGGTGGTTTTAGTTCACTTGCCTAATCTGCACAGTTTTCTTTTCTTTTTTTATTTTCTGGATTTTCTCTCGATTTTTTCAATGTTCCAATTTTTCTCAAATTCTAAACTGACCAAATGACTTCTGAAATTTTTTTTCCTATTTATAGACAATTATAGTAATTAATATGCATTAATTTGACAAGACTTTGTCCAAATTCCTTGATTTTTGGCTTTTAAGTTGTTCAATTTTTATTGGCTAATTTTTCTTTTGTAGCTTTGGACCTGCCATGACCTTATCTTGATTCAGCTTATCATCTTCTGATTTTTCCATAATCATTTTATAATTTTCTTTAATTATTTGCTTAGTTTTTGGCCAATTTAGGTAATTACGTGTATTTTTATCTACACGTAAATACATGTAGGGTACACGTGAACATTCCTAAATATTATTTTGATCATTCTAAAATTTTTAGTATATATATAATCTATCTCTAGTAATTTATTAGTTATTAGATTGCACTTTTTGTCTTTTCGGTAATTAGCAATTATTATGCTTAAAATTTGAAAATTTTATAGTCTCCTATTTTACTATTTATTTTCTTAAATTTACGTTTACGGGGTCATTTTTACTAATATTTCTCTCAATAGTTTATAATTTGGGTGTGATCAGATCCTTTAGCCGATCGCCCTAAACCTTGGGTTGTAAGCTCAAACCTACGGTTACTTAGCTTAACTTTAGGACTTACACATCTCATGTCTTACCTTGGGCTTAGACACCCACCTTGGGTCAAGTTGCAACCTGCTCTGATAGATCACGTCTAATCGGCCCCTGCGATATTCAGCTCGAACATTTTCACTACCGCATCAACAGATCAACATCGGCACCATAAACGCCTTTAGACTAGCTTGACCACCTGCTTGAGAAGCTTATCTTTCCCCTCCTTACCTCCACAATGGCAATGAGGCTATAGGAGGGCAAGTGTTGATAAGGCTTTTTGAACATAGGCCCCTCAGGCTCGTATCAAACTGATAAGGCCCTCATCCTAGGATGCGCCTCTAGAAGATTTTACCTTCTCTCTTTAGCTGACCTCGACTCAGGCTTATCACGTAGCCTGCCTAATTACGATGATCACCAGCGGCTAAAAGAGTTCAAATAAGACTGAAGATTAAGTCAAACTACTAATTCCTATACTTGTGGGTTATGTCGAATATTGCCACCCCACTCTCCAACACTTTTGAATGTGGCTCTGCACACTAACTCCTCTCTAACTATTAACTCAATTCCTCTATAAATAAAAGCTAACACCTAATGATAAACTACTAAATACTTTGTATACTTAGGCCTACATATTATTTTCAAGTACTCTTACTTTCTCCAAACACTTGTCTAACTTAAATATCGAAATGACCACACTGGATAACCTCCCGACACTCCTTTACTATGCTCTCTTTTACAGGCTCATTTGGTCTCACAAAGCTCAATCTCTCTCAAATCTATACCAGTAAATATTCTAAGGTGACACATATGATTTTAAATGAAATCGTAAATTCAAAATAAAATTTTATTGGATTATAATCACAAAATAACTTCTTTCATTTTATTATTCAATTAAGTGGCTCTCTTTAAGAAAAAACCATAATCAAAACACTCTTTCTACTCTACAACATACCCTTTAATCTTACATTAAATTGGACCTATTTCGACCTTCTTATTATTACTTTTAAGAGATTAATTTTATCATTTTTTTTCAATTTTCTTGTGATTTTAAGTTCTCTCTCTACAACTGTGTAGAAAAGGTATTTTATATTTCATTTTTGTCCTTATTTTACACTAAAACCGAGTTCATTACATGTTGCTAGGTGCTCCATTTTACTTATTTGATTATGTTTGTTAAGGATTTTAATTAATGTTATTAAACTCAGTTCATTACATGTTATTGCTAGGTGCTCCATTTTACTTATTTGATTTTAATTAATGTCAAAAGTTAAGGGGATAGAACTAGGTTTAACTACGATTTAATTGAAATTAAACAAAAAAAAAACACCAAACTAATTTTATGGCCAAATAAGGTCGAACATAATTCAATTGTAGAGTCAATCCAAGTTTAACAATAATAATTTTAATTCTACTCTCTCTACACTTGTAGAAGTTCAAAACAAAATATTTGTGCCTTTTCCATTTAATTGAAATGGTTAAAGCATGCTACTACATTACATGATATGTAAAGTAATTGTATATAGTTTTTTTCTTCCTTTTTTTTTTTTTCTAAGTTTCCATGATTACGATACTGCCAATGTGCAGTATTTCATAACTATTATAGACAAAATTTTATTACATTACCAAGGAGGAGAAAGGAAATAAATACTATATTTTTCAAAGAAAATCCAAAAAATACCATAGATGTAAAAAAAAAAAAAAAATCCAAAAAATGTAGCATTTGAATTCAACTTTTTGAAAATGTAAATTTAAAATGTGCTGAAATCGAATTTTAAAAAGCCGAATATGTGAATTTTACTATAAATGAAAGTCAATTTTAATTTAATTATACCAAATTATTTATGATATAATGTTGTTGTGCAACAGTTGGGACATGCAATTTTTATCCAACTAAGCTGGGTTTGAATCCCAGCATGGTAGGGTTTTGCACAGCAGCGCTCAGTGCTTTTCCGCTTTTGTAAGCAAAATGAAAAGCAACCATTCGTGGGAATGGATGAGCTGGGTCAAATCCCAGCATCATAGAATTTTACACAACAGCCTCCAGTGCTTTTCCACTTTTGTAAGGAAAATGAAAAGCAACCATTCGAGGGAATCAAGCCAACAATGTTGGATTTATAATCAAATATAAATTTGGGTAAGAATCGATTTCAAACTGTGAAACGATCCAAAATTGGCTTAGGCAGGCTTTGAATCGACTCGGCTCAAAAGTAAGTAGGTCGAATCGCCCTAGCAAACCACAGGACTTTAAGGGTTTACATGGTTCAAGTGGGTGGAATCACCTGAAATAACAGGTATTGAATCACCAAGTAAGCCTTCTATTGAATCAATGAGTCGATCCGACCGATTCATCCTCAAAGAAAGAGAAAGAGAACAAGAAAAAGAAAAAAGAGAGATCATTAAGTTGAAAAAAATAATTTGATAATATCTAATAAGTTATTGCATGTTAAAACTACTTTATTTATGATAATAAAGGATAATTTTTTTAATAATAATATTATCAAACTAATGATAAATGATTAATCATAAATTAATTATGTGTTAAGGATGGATAGAAAATTTAATTTTAATTAATATAAGTTCTTTTTGTAAAACTTATGAAATGTTAAGAACTTGAATATAAGAAAAATAAAATAAAATTTGAGGGAAAAAAATAAAAAAATCGAAATCGCATTAAGTAAGAAATTAAAAAAATTAGAAATTATTAATGAATTAATATATTTATAAAAAGAGGAAGGAAATCACATTATTAGAAATTATTAATTTATTAAAAAAAGAAATTAATAAAAAAATAAAATATTAAAATAAAAACAATTCAAATATCTCGAACTAACCTAAAACCGTCAACTTACAAATCAATTACGGTTCACTATAATCAAACCTACAATGTTAGATTTAAAGTCCAAAAGCTAACTGTTGCACTGTACACCCATTTCTTTTTTACTATGTTCACATTTATATATTATAATTAATCAAAATTGGCTTTTGAAAAGTTAAAATTTGATTTTAGTTCATTTTGAAAAATCAATTTTAAGTGTTTTATTTTTACAATTTTTTTTTTAAAATACAATATTAATTTCCTTTTCCCTTACCAAGAACACTATAACCAATAATTTGCGTTAGGAAATATAATATCTTGTTTATGTTAGCACCATATTTTTGCTTTCAATTTTGGATCTTCCCTATTTACTCTCACTCAATTTTCCTCCTTTTACAAATCAATTATTGAGATTTTCTTAATTTTTAAAATATCATATGATGCCATCATCATTTTTCTTTTAATTTCAATTATTGATTATACACGATAACATCACAAAGTATAGGAATAGAGAAAAATTAAATTGAGAGGATCAATTTCCCTTGCTTTCATTCCTTACAACAAAAAGTAATAAAAAATACAATAAAAAAGGATTGATGGATCAAAATAGAGTTTAGAGAGTTGTGTTATAATAATCCGATTTAGGAATCTCCTTCTCCTTTTGTTTAAATCCAACGATCTTTCCTTAAGCAATCTTGCCATTTCTTTCTCCATTTAAGTAGCAAACTTGATTGGCAAAAAGAAAAAATAATAAGAGTAGCTAGCCTTTTGGATTTTGAAGTCTATTTAAGGCCTCATTTGTGTCGAGAAAAATATTTTTTTTGGAAAACATATTTCCTATTATCCCTTATTTGTTTTACTAGAAAATGTGCTTTAAATAGAAAATATTTTCCCTTACAAAGGAAAACATTTACCCATTAAAGGTAAAATTTTTCCCTTTTCCCAAAAAACGACTTACTATTTTTAAAATAAAATGTTGTTTTTCGATTTAATAGTCACAAGTATTTTAACTTTAAGAAAATGATTTTTTTTTAATTCTTGTTATAACTTACTTATAAATTATATTTTAAACATGAAAAATTACATCAAGTAAAAAAACTATTAACTTATTAAAATATTTTCAAAGTTAGCTAAGGTAGTTACAATAATGCATATTAAAGAATCATTTACATTCATATTTTTGCTTTTAAATAAAATTTTTGATATAATATATTTATAGTAACATGAATATATTAATATATTTAGATATAGTTATAAGTTATACAGTATTCACTAGTCAATCACTAAAAAAGCTTTTCAAAACATTTTTATAAAAATATCTAAACACATAAAAACATATCATTTTCTTGAAAATAATTTTTAAGGAAAAGTATCTTACTTTAACATTTAGTTTTACTTAAAACAAACGTGGCCTAAGCATTGCATTGTCATGTAGATTCTAAACTTAAATCAAGACAATATAGTGTAAGTGATCTCAGTACTCATTAGCATGCTCTCTTCCTCTAAATCACTATGAATACAATCAAACTTTCCTAAAACTAGAAACTGTTAAAGAGTAATCCATTTAAGTAAAGGTTCTATTATTTATATGTAATTAGATCACCCCACGATACATCGATCGTTCAAACTGAAGCCATATTGGGTTATACAATACACATATAGGTTTCTCTAAATGGACTTGTGTAAGGACCGATTCCAAACTATGAACCGGTCCAGCTTGGATGAGAATGCGCTTGAACTGACCAACAAATCATCATGCCTTAAAGGCCTAGGTAGTTCAGCCTTAAAGAATCGCTGACTTAACTTACCCTTGTACAAGCGAGTCGAGTCTACCTAAACTTCAATTTAAAAAAAAAGAAAAACAAATACCATTATGCTTATGTGGTCAAAATCAGTTATTTCAAAACAAAAAAAAAATTTCAACCAAAAATAAAAGTGAATCATTTATATGTCACTACTTGCTCATATAAAGTATTAAAATTATTTAAGGAAAAGAAAAAAAATATGCTAATAGATGACAAATTATTAATAGTAATTAACGGAAATATAGAAAATTAAATTTGAAAAAATAAAAATAAAAAAGGCACCATTCAAGAACTTATGAATCGGCGATTCACAAGAACCTGCCTAGGTTTGTAGCCTTAAGGGTAGAGCCTGGTTCAATTAATTAGCAACTTGTGAATTAGTAGCTTAAGATTGGTTTTGGGACAAACCAACTCAATGCACACCTCTACCTCTAAATCATTATGAATGCAAGTTGATCTTATCGATTGCTTACTTCAAATGCTATGTATTAACATAATTTACAAGGTAACAAAGCTAACAAGAGTCATTCGTTAATTTAGAGATGATACTTTGGACAATGTAGCACCATTAGCACGTATTAGAGTTGAACATGATAGCTCTTCACCACTCAAGTGTAACAATCTAATTAGAACTCCTTCCATCAAAATATTATCCACTTTAACATAGAATGCCATATAGTTTTGTCTCTTGGTGCAATAGCTTAACAAGAGGTCATCTATCCTAAGATTGACATATCCTAAGCATACCTAACTTCAGAGTTCTAACTTACTCCAAACCACTATATCAAAAGGCATTTCAATTATTAGAGTTCCATCATTTAGTATTTAAAGGGTATTACGATCCATCTTCCTTGCAGAATATCCTCGTTAATTTCATTATACATGTCTACAATCATCACCTAGTAGAGACTCTAACCGTCCAGTTGATAAACTGCTTTAATATCACCTGTAACAATTATCAAAACTTCCCCCATTGAGATATTGCCTGTTTTGGCATAAAATATCACATAATTTTGTCTCTTGGTGCAATAATTTTCTAGGAGGTCATTCATCTTAGGATTTTATCTTAAGCATACTTAACTTTAAAATTCCAACTTACTCTAAATTATTATACCAAAAGGTTTCTCGATAATTATAGTTTTATCATCTAGTATTTGAGGGCTATTATAGCAAGCTACCCCAAGGAGGACATCTTCTGCTCCCACGGTATACACAACTATAGGTGCCATTTTGACATGGGAGTGTATACATATCATATAAATAGATATGGATCAGAGGTGAAGCTCAATCTCATATTTAGCTAGATACTTAAGAGATGTGGACTTTCAGGCAATAGCGAAGACGACAACCTTAGATTCCTTACTATCTTCATTTTCCTTTGTTTTTCATCTTCAGTTTATACAATGATTTATGAATGAAAATCTTCTTGTTGTCTTTAACTTGTGCTCTTAACTTCTTCCTTTACATTATTTTTACTTACTACTAGTGAATATCATTACGAATGAGGAGCTTATAGTATATGCGATGCTTTATTGATGGCTAGTTATGGGGTTACGCTGAGGAGTTCCTACAGGGCATGTGTGGAGGAGTTGTTATATGATTATGTTGGGGAGGAGGTTATTATTATTGTAATGGTTGAGGAGTTTGGCTTTTGAGCATGGCATGTGTTGAAGAATTTATTGTTCATGCTCAATATCTAAAGCTTGAAATGAGATAAAAGTTAAATCTTTTATAGATACTATTTCATCATTTGAAATGAATTCATGTTTTAAAGATATGATTGTAACTTGATTGGTTATAATTATGTCTTAAAGTTATGATTTTATAGTAATTTCAATTGTGATTTTTTAAGGCATGATTTTAAGTATTGTATTTTTAGAATTACTTTTTTTTTTCTTCAGTAAAAACAAAACACTCCATTACTTTTAAGATTACTTTTGCAACTTATCATATTTTAGGGATTTTTCTTAATTGGATTATTTATTTTCTTTTCTCAATAATGATTCCTTTAAAACCGTTAAATATTTTGTCTAATACTAATACATGTTAGGTTTTGTTTAATTCATAATAATTAATTTAATAGAATAATAATGCTAAATCTCTTTAATTGTATATTGCAATTAAAAATATTACCATATACTTAATTACATAATATAATTGTAAATGATAAAAAAAAAAAATTTATAGAAAATGAAAGAAGAAAAGAAATGAGTGCAAAAAAGAAATGTACAAACCTTAGCTATCTTGGTTGTTAATCAAAAGCAGACCCGTGTCAAAAAAAATTTCATAAAGTTGACGAAAATCCCATTTTTATTAAAGTTAGAAAATGATGAGGAAATTAGTAAAACAAATGTTGATAAGTCAAATAGAGAAATAAGTAAACCGTAAACATGTAAGATTAAACGCATAATTTTCCTTTAAAGACAGTAGTTTTTTATATGGAACTTTTATATTTTTCATCATCCTTATATGAATTTTTTTTTTTTCAACTAGAATTCCACCTTCATTTCTCCACTTCATAGGAATATTCTATCGATCAGTGTCATTGCTCCCTTAATAAGAGATTTATTTTTTAATTGGATATTGTGACCCATATTTATTTTAACTGGTCTCTTCAATGCCAAATATACTTTTATTGCAATATGCTTATGCTCCAATGAAATTCACGTTATCAGTTAAAAAGAAAATTAAAGCGAATCGAAAAGTTTTATATTCTTTAATTGTTTTTCATCAATAGCCATTCTATATAAACTGCTAATATTATGTGATCATTTTAAATTATTATTATCATTATTATTTAAACCTTGTTGATCTTTTTAGAATTAAATTTTGATTTCTTAGTAATCCAATTCATTGGTTGATAAGAAAAATAAGTTATAAATATGAGTATGTTTCTAAAGAAAAAAAAATCTCCCTATGGAATCGTAAATCTTCTTATTTATCTTAAATAGGACTTTCAATTCATTCACTCTTCTAATGTATCACTCCACTTAGTTTCTAAATTAGACCTGTGCAGAAATCAGTTTTGAACAAAAAATTAGCCCAAAATTGGTTTGAAAAGCCGTCAAACCATCCCAGCCAGGGGTTAGGCGAGCTTAAACCGACTTATGTACAGGAGGGTCAATGAACTAACCTAGCCGGCTCGTCAGGTTAGCCTGCTAGTTCCATTCTCCCAATATTAAAAAAATAAAATAAAATCACATGTTATATGTATTCTTCTACTACTTTTCCCGTTCCTAATACACACTAAGTATCATCATAAACTATAGTTAATATTTATGTCATAATTTTGTTTTTTTCTTATTAACAATTTATTCTGAGACTAAAATAAGAGATTCTCGTGCTTTGCAAATTGTAAGTTCTGTGGATTTACTTAACCTTACTTAATATTTTAATGTTAAAATAACATTACATTGATGCAATCTAAATTAATTATCTAGGAATAGAATAAAATTTACAATTTTTCTCATTTTACTTCATACCGTATAAAGTGTTATAATCATTTTGGGAAAAAATAAATAGAAAACGAAAGTGAGTGAAAAATTATTTACAATACTTCACAATAATGCAAGAATAAAATTAAAAAAAAAAAATTTGAGCAGTTGGTTCAAGGACCAACGAATCGGCTTGGCCTATGCCCTTATGAGTCAAGCCTAATTCAACCTTATGCTAACCCATGAATTAACGGTTTAGAGCCGATTTGATCTAATGCTCAATTCTAATACAAACCATAATTTCCTTCTCCTATATACACTTACTCTCTATCTCTCTATCTTTGTGTATCTTGCCTCTATTTCCTCCCTCCCTCTCTCTCTTTCTATTGTCTTCTTATTTTGTTCCTCTAGCCATTTACTTCATTCTATAGAATAAAAGATGTATTGAATTATAATTCAATACAAGTCCATTACATTGTTGAGTTGATATAGGACAAGAAAGGAATTAGGGAGCTAAGTTTTAAACAAATATACTTTTTGTAACATAATCAAAATGTACACTATACCAAAAATTGCAAAAAATTGATAGGTAGCAATAAGTTAGTAGGTATTACCAGAAAATACAAAATGCTACAAAAAAAAAAAAAAAAAACAAAAAAAACAAAAAGACGTATTCACTTTTTGATAAAATATGATTTTAAATCGCCAGTTAGTGACTTACTTTTATCAACATGGAATTATATTGAAATAAAAACAAAATATCCATTAATACGTTTTATATAGTAGTGGTGAAGTGATATTCAAAAGGACAAGGGCCATTTATCCTAAAAGGACATTTGTGGTAAAGATAATAAATAGACCATTCTTGAGTGTAGAACTGAATTGCTATTTAATGTTTTGAATAATAACAATTCATATTGAATGGTTATTTGGTTTTCAATGTTCAATTAAATACCATAATAGCAACTTTACAATTAATGAAAGGGACATAGACGATTAAAAAAAAAAATAATCGATTTGTAGCTTTTTTTTTTTTTTTTTTGTATTTAAAATAACAATCAATTCCGTAGCTCTCGTGAAGGCAATGCCACCCAAATTTATATTATATGGGTCAAAATTCACATTTGAAAAATTAATTGATACATGACCAAGATTCATTTGTTTTAAGGAAAACCAACGTTATTCGTTATAAATATTTTACTGAAAATGACAAATTTTTCGAGCGTTTGGTTGTTTTCATAATAATTTGCAAAAAACCCTCTTCCCACGGAGTTATACCTAAATAAATTCTCATTGACATATTATCATAGATAAATTACGTTAAACATTATATGTAGAAGTAAAAAAATAGAAATAGAAATATACTTTTAATTTCATTAACTTTTAGTTTATATTTATAATATTTTAAATAAGTCTATTGATTTTTTTTTTCTATTAAAGTAATTTCATGTATAAAATATAATTCATAAATCAATTACAAGGTCATGTACAAATAGACCCATATTTGAAACACCTTTCAGTGGGATTGAAATTCATGTACTACAATCACCACCCATGTTAAGTTCTCCCATGGAAAAGGTAAAAGATCAAAACTTGCTTCTAGCCGGACAAAAAGAATCAGAACTCAGAATTCGAAATCATAAGATCTGTGCGCAGCTTCGCGGTTGCATAGGAAGTGCATGAATGAATAATGGTCACCCTTGGATACACTAACCTATTTATTACATTATAAGTATAAGAGAATGTAATGCATCACCTAAAATTTAACTCTCTCTTCCTGCCAAAGAATTGCCATAGAAACCAATATTTGTCCTCCACCTCTAGCTCAATTTCTCTCCGAGACATCCTATCCTCAACTGCATTATCAAAACCATGATCCCATCTGAAAATGTATCGGCATATTTTCTTGTCCTGATTCTACAACAACAGGAGATACCATGAGTTCAAAATTGTAGCACAGTTCTGATTGTATAAGCAGAAGGAAAGAATGATGTAGAAAAGCATAGCATAGTGTGCCATAGGAGGAGAACATACCCAGATGGTGGGAACCCTCTAAAAGAGAAAGATAAATGAAGGGAAGAAAACAATGTTAGATCCCAACTCTGACTTCCCAAATTCATCTGATACTATTTATTTTAAAGGCATAATAAACTCAGCATGAATAATGCTATTTACAAAGAATTAACAAATATGACATGCCACATGGATGCATGATACACTGCAGTGCATTCTCAGAGATGTCTCGTATGCAAACTTTACGATTCTAAATGCATACATAGAAGCTGTAAAACACAAGCCATTTAATGTGATAAGAAGGCTTCCTAATGTTGCTTCGAAAGAGTACACAGCAAAAGCATAAGCAATACCACATAATGAACTAAACTTTGATCAACCGGTTGCATATAAAAGCACAGGGAAGACAAATTAGATTATCATAGCACTTTAGTTTACGGAAATTATAACTAACGTAATAGAATCCAGAAGCCCTAAGACTTGCCAAGATTAATCAATAGTTCCATTACAGTCATAGTATCCTTTAGCTAGACCAACACATCTATATCTAAGATATTTGTTTGAAGAACAGCTGACGCAGAAGAATATAGAGATTTATCAACTAGTTCTTTTTGCATGCTTTTAGTTTCTTTAGTTAATGCTTTTCGCTTCATCCTTCCTTCTTGTTTTATAGAAGCCATATACAAGAAATACCGCAATTTTGTCCCAAAACGATACATGACAGGGAGGGAATTCCTAGTACAAGGGTTTTTCTACCAAGTTGTTGAACAATTAATGCACCAGGCAGAAAGAGATGGTGACATGAAATAAATATTCTGCCATTCTATCATTTTTCCTGCCTGCAGTAGGCATGTGACTCCTGATAAGTTTGAATGTCTAACAGCAAGACCAAATGATTACGTATAATCAAGAGATACTAACCAGAGGTCTGTATATCAGCTGTAAGTAGGATCTTATAGCTGCACATGCAAGTTATATCAATAAGCTAGTGGCCTAAGGATACTCTCCCTTCTTTTCATTACATTTTCAATTTTCACCGTATTGGCTGTCTATTCCTGTTCTTTCATGTTACATTGTCTTTGCTGAAAGACCCATGAAAACATAATTCAACCATATTCATCCTCTGTACATGACATGGGAGAGAAAATTGATAACAAGTGGTAGCTGGTTAGATGTGTTGTAATATCAACTGCTCATAGGATGCACAGGCCTTAAAGTACCAAGAACTCAAGAGGAATCTTCCATAATTATAGAGATATGAGAACCCTCTCATATTGGTGGACCTGCAGTAGAAAGCTGATCCAACAAGTTCCCATTTGCATAATCAAGCCTTGCGGTGGGGACAAAATGAATATAGTTGTAACTTTCTGAAGAAAGTTGCATGTGATCATTTGGATTATAAAGCTTCCATTCAAAACCAATGGTGAGCAGAAAAAATGGAGCCATAAGAAGCCACTGTTATTTTGATGGAGGAAGAGAGCTTAAGAAGACTAAAAACAATAATACACCAGAAGCCTAAACATGGATATATAGGAAGCTGGCAAAGAAATGTTCATTTCATTATCATGGGTTACAAGAGAACCTTCCTTCACTGAAGAAAACAATATGTCAGCCGATTGATATATTTCTCCCTTCAACATTCTATTTGCTTGCAAGGCCAAAATGAAACCAATGGAATATCATTCATCACATCTCACTAGCTCAATAAATTTGCTAGACATAGTAAGTATAAGCTTAAACAGCTGAAAGAAGTCCTCCCTCACGAATCAAGGAACTTGATACACAGCCATACAAAGTATCTCTTAGTTATGTTGACGGTCAGATAGGTCAGCAAATTCCAATAGGCACTACGAAAGTGAGAAAATTGAAGCTGGTTGATTAGACTCTCTCCCTCCCTAATATAGTGATATATACGTGAAGAATGAAGATAGCCCTAAGACCCCATCAAAAATACTATTTTAGGAATTAGGATTCAACAAGAGGTAGGCTAGTCAGCACTTTTCTATATAAAAACTAGAGTACACAATCCCAAACACTAGTTTTCGGTCCCATCTTCATTTTCAATCCAACTCATCCTTTATTTCAAGCTTTTATGGCCATTTTACTTCAAGATAACAATACAGAATGCGATACTACTTTTGGGCAAGGTGAGATATTTGGTATCTAATAAAAAAAGATGCATAGGAGGATTAAGGAAGCACAAGAATGCAATACTAAAGCTCATCGTGACATTAAAAAAGGAATTAGAATAAACTTACAAGGCAAATTACAAACATTTTCATCACCAACAAAAACATATAACAAGAACATAAGTGAAAATATATAAATTCTGTAGATAACCACCAATCAACCTTATTACGATAATTATTCAAAACCAAAAGAGTAAACCCAAAAATCTCCCACTTCCCACAGCTTAGATTTTGCAAGCTTAACAACCATCTCAGATTTGTTTCTTCTATATTGTAACCGCCAATCATAATTATATAGCACCATTTCCATTGTTTAAGTATCTGATTGTAACTAGCAGGGACACGATCAAAACAGTGAGTCTGAGACAGCAAATATCAATACTTCAATGATCAATTCTTCCAAAATATACACTCAAAACCATCTCAACCTTTTTCACTCTCACAATAACTCTTTAAATATTGGATAAACAAATAACTAGCCGATTCCTCATCAAAATCTGCATCCAATTCAATTTTTAGTCCAATGAGTATAACTAGTCATATCAAACTTCTTAACTAGTCACCTCACCTGGATCCTCGGCCTTGGGCCCGCATCCAATTCAATTTTCATTCCAACAAACATAACAAACATCTATAACTAACTAACTTGGCTCCAATAAATATCTTATTCAATTTTCATTCCGGAAAAACATAACTAACCATAACAAACTTCCATAACAACATAACTAACGTACCGTCTAAATCGGAAGATGCCGCTTAGCCGCCTGTTTACCTGCAACCGCAATTGCAGCAGCCACACCGCCAATCGCCCCGGCCACCGCAGCACTCCTTACCCCTCTAGCCGCCCTATAAACCGCCCCCGTACCGAGACCAGCACCCACACTACTCCACAAATCATCCTCATCCCTAACCGCAACAATCCCGCTCTCCATCCCCGCATAAATCAAACCAATAATCCCTAACCTATTCCCCCAAACCCTACCTTCATGGCCAGAAGAATTCAAGACGCGGTTGATCTTAAGCTTCAGGGTATCCGAAGGTTCGATTGCTTTGCTGGCGGAAAGGAGACCAGAGGAGGCACCGAAGATTGCGCCGGCGAGGTAGCCACAGCCAGTGTAGAAAGTTAGGTTTTCGCCCCAGGAACGGCGCTGGTGGACGGATTCTTCGGCGAAGAGGAATTCGGGGGATGTTGGAAGCTTGTAGAGTGTTTGGACGGGGACTTGGAGGTCTTTGTACGGGTTGTAGAGACGGTCCTGATTTGGTGGTGCTTGAGAAGGGTCGTGATCGGCGGAGGAAGAGCTATAAGACATGGTGGAGGAAGAGAGACGGGAGAGAGGGCGGCGAGGAGAGAGAAAGTGGAGAACGGAATTTTATTTAGGTGGGAATATTACTTATGCTTTCATGAAGAGAACTGAGAACTTCCTATCGTGGTGGGTTGGTGCTAGTCTTCACGTTTTTTTTTTTTTTTTTTTTTTTTAAATAGTTTTCGGAAAGAAAATATTTTAAAGAGCATAAAATTAAGATTGGGACATGATTATAAAGAAAAAATTATTAGATTTACACGCATTATTATATACGAATATATATAATTATAATTTACTATGATTTTTATTTAATTTTACATACCAATTTGATGTAAAATAAGATATAAACACCATTTGCTAATATGAATTTCGGTTGATACAAAGAATGATGTTTTAACATATACTAACTCTCTGCTCGACTTCCCCCCACCCCCACCACAACCCCTTTTCAATTAAATTTTTGATGGCTTAAATGTAATTATGTTTGATTAAATTGGAATTGAATTTATATCCGGAAGTAAACTTACTAAATAGATAATATTTGAAAAATCCATCTTCTTTTAGTAACGTATTAGATTATACTCCGTTTTTTATAAGCATTAAATAAATATTAGCTAAACAATCCTATGCTTTTCTAAAATAATATATGGTTTGATGAATTCATCATTAATTTTACTAACGTTGTATTTTCTAGTTAATCTTTTTGTTCATGAGAAGACTTGTCAAGCTAAAGAGGAAGGAAGGAGGTGATTGTCATGCCTCAAAAATACCTCGATCATGGCATATCGCTGTATATCGCCTCAAACGTTTTAGATTAGCCTTACAACTAATCTAAAACCCTCCGTACGATATATAAGATATCTTCCACATTTTATGTAGCTTCCTGGGTATGTACTCCTAAACAATTCAGATTTAATTACTAAATTATTTCTATGAAATAACTAACCAATTGTTAATATAACATAACTGTAAGTGGAATTATTTTATACTAGAAAAATATTACAAGTACGACATGGCTTACAAAATAAAAATAAATCATAGGGACTCTGGTAGTATGTCCCATGTGAAAAACAAATACAAAAGAAAATGTATAAGTTCTTGTAGTCACTCTTCCTTAACTCGCACATCCCAACTCCTTAACACTAACTTAGGGCATAGCATGCTTTAGTATAAGCTAAATGTTGTCCTGCATTAAAAGACTAGAGGAGTGTTAGCTTACAACATGCTTAGTGAGTAATTCCTCATGCTAAACCTTTCATGCAAAAATCAAGCAAAGTGTATTAAATAACCATATGATTGCAATAATTGTATACTCAAACAATTATATACAGCTTACTAGTAGTTGTATATAACTTGGGATTTCGTCCTCGAAGCTAAGGTTGAAGTTACTTGAACTAGCATATTTGGGTTCCAAGAACCCTCGGCAACTAATACACAAGTCTCACGTCCACTCAGTTCTTTCTATTCTCATAGTTAATTACATTATTCAATTATTATTTCTCAATTCCTATACTGAGAGTGAGGATGTGAGTAACGCATGCAATCTACTTATCCCTAAGCGGTAGATTCTAGAACTCGACCCATTATTATATGGTTAGCATCTCCAGTGCCTAATAAGCTTACAGATTAAGGCGGGATTATGTTACACGTATGCACCGTACGAAAACTCATACATAAACATCAACATGACCCCCATAAGACCTCTCCATCTTATACGCATAATGTGATGACCAACATATAATGATGCAAGTTATGTCATGTATGATTCGGTTTAGTTATGGTCGAAAATTGTTATATTCATTTTTATTTTTGTGACCACTCATTGTCAACAAACAATCACAAGGCATGCCACAAATAGCTATATAACAAGCATTTCGTTACTATATATATTAGAGTATTTTAACATAACAATCACAGAATTTTATATATATGCAATTCCTAAGTCCCCAAACATATCAATTGTTGTTTGACTTTAAGTACAACTAGTTTGCAATCAAATACAAGCGTAGTAGTTATAAGAATACTCACTCAATCATAACAATCTATAGATCGTAGTAGTCGATAGGGGGGTTTGGATCAATATTGGAATTGCCTGAAAAAATAACAAAGGAATAGAAATAAGAAAAAGGAAAATTTCCTATTAAGTTAACTATTCTCGCTATAATTCTCAGTTTTGATTAAAACTTATTTTTATCATAACTTCTTCATTTTAAATCTGATTTTCACGTTCTTATAGTTGTTTTCTATCATTTTTGGATATAGATTATCGTAGTGTAATTCAAATTGATAGATTTCAATCACAATTTTTTTATGCTAGTTCAAAAAGTTACAAACCTCTTGTTTGTTGGGTAAAAAGACTCTACTTTTGTAAAATCTTGGTCTTATATTTCATTTTTCCATTTCTTGGTGGGCTCTAAATTCTTATTTGAGCTTTGAAGTATGTTTAGTAATTATTCTTTATGGGCCTATATTTAATTATTGATCTTACTTAGTCTCCTTTTATTAGTGTTTCTAGTTTGGGCCTATGGGCTTTATTGTTAAGGTCTTTTAAGTAAGGTTTAGAAATTGTTCTTTTGGGCTTTTTAATTTGTTAAGTTGGGCCCTAAATCTTATTCTTCAAATTTGGAAATGCTAGTTCTTCGACTCTTTAAGCTTAAAACTTTACCAGTTTAATCTATTTTGTAATTCTTTGCTTGTTTTAAGCATTTAAGAACTATTGCCTAGGCTTGATATGCTTATTCAAGTTCAAATATTATTCAAACATATTTCTAAAGGATTTTTAAGTAGAGGTCAGATTTGTCCATGGAGTTTTTTAGGCTTGCTTGGTTAGATTTTAGACCTGAAACATGCTTTTGGCTCGGTTTAGCCTCCTAACGCCTTCATATGCTAACTATACTGCTTTAGGAAGTTATAAAACACTTTAATCCTTTCTAAAACATTCTTATAAGTGGATTTTAAAGTGGAGTCAAATTTTTAAATTTCTTGTTTAGCTCTTAAATGAACACTTTTCTTAAGAATCCTTGTCTAAACAACATATATACTTGCAAAGGAGTTGTAGGGTAGTATTTTTAGCCTAATCTAATAAGAAAAAAGTCTAAGAAAGTTTAAAAATACTTCCTAACACACTACGTGTAGTAGCAAATCAAGAATGGGTTAAATCTTATTTTGTATCCTCTTGTGGTTACAAGTTTATATCATCATCAACACTTCATGTATTGATTTTTCCTTCACTAAAAGCTACTCTAAGACTTGTGAAACTTAATAGAAGTAGAAATATCATATAGGAATGCTCTATACATGCCATGTCTAACTTGTTGGTTCATTTATACATGTGATCTTATAGCTTCTTCAAGCCTTAAAGCTATATCCTAAGTGATAAACAAATATACTACAAAGAAGCTAAGCCTAAATCACTCATACCATAATGTTTGTATGAAAATCTCAAGGAGTTTATGATCTTACTAAAATACACTTATGGTACAAAACACTTTCCTTAGAGAAGAAATAATTTTCTAAGCATGATACTCTAATATTTCTAAAAGTGAAACTTATTTCACTAGGTGAGGATGGTGGTAGATAATACTACTTTTTGTCCCCTTAGCTTCTTATCCTATGTGCTCCTCATTTGCTCTTGAGCTCCTCAAGAACCAAACTCTTGTTATGTTGGTTAATCTTCCCACTTTCCAAAAGGTGACACAAAGGTTTCTAGCTTTGGTTTTTTAAGTGTTTCATGGTAGTGTCACTAAGTGGTGTGTGTGTGTGATGTAAATGGGTGTAAGGAGAGTGGACAGTTTGTTTGTGTGCGTAGGGAGTGAGTTTCCTTCTTGTTACTTCAAATGTGTGAATGTCTTTAGAACTTTGAAACAAATGGGGAGGAAATGAGGATGAAATGGTTGATTGTGGAATGACCTTGTGCATTCCTTAACTTCTTTTTTTTTTTTAGAAAAATTTGAAAGTGCAAAAGAGTCAACACATGATAATGAAAGAAGGTATGGGTTTTATGATAAAATAGTAACTAAGATTGACGTGTGAATGGATGTGGAAAAGATGGAAAATGGCCTATGCCTTCTTCCCTGTAGCCGACATGATTTGAGAAGAATAGGGTAATATTGTGCCAAGCTTTTGTCACATTAATTCTTTTTGTACATTAAATAATTTAATAAGTTGGTTCACTTATCTATAAGTAGTTTAACATATGTAAAGAGATAAAGGTTGACGTATTTTTTCCTTATTAGATTTATCAAGTGAAAGGTGAATTAAATTATCACTATTGGCCCTATTTCAAATGCACTCAATTTATTAAAGAAGTTAGGTAATAGGAGTTAAATCCTCTTCGTATGCGATTCTCTAAAATTTTCAACATACATAACCTAAATGTTCACCTTAATAATTAATTGGATAGAGTTTACTACGTAATTATTTTCTTGATTTAAATTGGCTTTTTTACTAAATTTTTTATAGTTTGAGATTAAACTAAGCTCAGTTAAGCTTAGTTACTTAATATGGGGTTCCTAAGTATTTACGTCGTTAGTTGATATTTGGTTGATCGTTTAGGGTTTTTACAAAGTGTGGAAATACTCAACTACCAATTCAAATTTTCTTAGTTTGATTATTCGACTTGTCAACTCCATGGAATATCATGGTCGTTCGAGTTCGGTTCCAAGTATGGCCAAAATCTTATGGGGTTTACAGTGACATTTTATAACTTTTGGATATATATATTTTTTTTCCCTAATCTATGATATCTTCATGATCGTTTTCAATTTAGTAAGAGAAATCAATATGAGCACAAAAGTTTACTACTTTTAAAATATATAATATTTAGTACTTTTAAAATATATTCCCACCGTTCTCTTATCAATTTATTTGAATCCAAGTATAAATTAGGTGAGGAATATTTTTAGTTGTACAAATAGATGACCAATATCATAGAAAATGGTGTAAAAAAGATGATATATTAAGAGTCTAATTTAATCTGTTATGTTTCCTTACTAATTAATGACACGTTTGATTAACTTCATAAAGGTGAAATGGAAAGGCTATTCCTCAACTGCCTATCTATTCTTCTATTTGGTTGGTAAAAAATCGCTATTGTTAAAAAATAAGGAATTGCAATTCTCTTGTAGAGTAAAAAAAATAGCTATTTTTTTATTTTTTATTTTTACAATATATTTTCATATCTATTTATGGTGCATCAAAATAACTATAAGGAATAAGTATTACTTGTCCATTCCATTCCTAAATAATTCCACTTTATTCCTATCTTATTCCATTTTGTAAACCAAGCATGCTACAATTGAATAAATAATGAGTCTAATCTAATCTCCTTTATGTTGCAAGGGCTGAAATCATTGTAATCATAAATCAAGAGGCAAAAGAACGACTCAATTATCTCTAACTGCAATAACAAATTCCTAACCATCTTACCACCAAGGTACAATTCAAGAAGAAAGTCCTATTAAAAGTCATCAAACAACACAATTCTCGAGATTAACAAAATCGCTCTAAAGGTATTCTTTTAAACTATATTCTTTTGGAATGGTCTAGAAAACCTAATCTTAATAAGTTTTATATCAAATTGTGGCATAGAACCCCTTAGGAAATTCTTGATAGTAAATTGGGAAATTAATTATATATTGGCTTGTAAAATATTAAGTTCATCATTTAATAAATGGATTTTAGTATTGAAAGTCAGTACTCACTCCAAGATGAATCCTAGGCAAAAATATTGGATTTGACACTAAAAAAGGAAAATTTTCAATTTAGGAATAGGTAGGATCAGCTTAAGGTTTAAGTCTAATCAATCTGAGCTAAAATTGGAAGATTAGGGGAAAACTAATTACTCAGTCAGTTGACCAATTGATTGACCTTATCTTTGCAATCAAACTCTAAGAGACCCCGCTCGACACTTTCAAAAATCCAAAACAATAAGATGAATCTGCATTTTCAAAATGGCCTCCAAGGAGTATCATAGATTTGCACTTTCAAAAATTGAATCCACGAGGTATTTATGGTTCCACATTTTAAAATCGGCCTCTATAAAGCATTTAAGGATTTACACTTCCAAGACCTAGCCTCCAGGGAACATATAGGGACTCACACTTTTAATTCTTGACTCCGGGGCTAATCCCAAATGTACGTTGGGTTTTTATTTCACGTTAGTCATTATTGAGTTAAGCCTGTGATATCTGTTTTGGCTTGTTTAATGCATTAGAATCCTATGTACACATGTAGTGTAACATATGTTTGTTTTTCACGCAATGCTTATGTACTGGTTTTTGCCTAACACTTATGTAGACATTCCATTTCATGTGATTATGAGGATTTTGATTATTATAATTATTTCAAGTTATGATTTATACACATGAGAAAAGGATGGTGATAACTATAGTGGAGATGATGTTATTGACTATTTATGCTAAAAGAATCATTACAAAAACTTTATTCTTTTCTTTGAATTTTTAGACTATAATTGGCAGGATATTGTGATTTCAATTGGTATTTGGTGATTTTTCTTTAAATACCGCTTATAGTTTGAGAAACTAAGTCTTATATGATTATATTTAGAGTTTTTAGAGATTTATAATATTAAATTATGATTTCATAGTTGGTTCTAAGCCCTACAAGCTCATGCCTCAATATGGGCATATGGTGTAGTTGTTCTACCCTTGGTTTCGAGGCATAATAACTTTAAGTAGTCTTATAGTCGTATCTTATAAAATCCATAAAACCTAAGCCAACTATGTTTGGGACAATAAGTTAAGTAGGTATAAACGAGTTAGGTACTTGTTTGCTAATTGTCGTAGATTATTTACTTCAAAGTTTTAGAATTCAACATATTTACGAGCTTTCTTGGAAATGTGTTTATATTATGCTTAGAGATTTTAGTATATTTATCTCTTTCTTATTCCTTTCCTATTGAGATTTCTTAATATATGGAAAATGTGTAAGAGAAATCATGTTCCTTACTTTCTATTGCTCAAAACCACTAAAAACCTGTTCCATGGAATCTCTTTACCCTATCGTGATAGGAAACAACGTGTGCCTCAAAAGAGGGCATACCATGGCGTAGATGGGTCCTCTAAGGACAACTACCAAAGAAAGGTGAAGATGGTTTCAAATGGCAAAATGCAAAAAGAAAAGGTTAAGCTTCATGAGCTACCCGTAGATATCACTCACTCTTAAGCACTTATAAACCTATATTTTGCTAAATGTGACTCACCGATCTGATATAAAGGGTTGCTTATAGACACAACCTTACTTAAAGGTTGCTATGAACTATAAGGATAGGGTTCTCAACATAAGGGAAAGAAACTTAAGAAATTTCATTAGCAATGTGGGGAAAGTTCTAATTACAACAAATGTTATCAAAGGTACTTATACCTAGAAATTCCTAAGGTTACATAACATACATAATTACCAAAAAGGGTAAATGTACAAATATTATTACAAAGAGGAAGGACAAATTTTTAATCCTTCTAAAAAGAGGAGATTCATTCGTCAGGTGGTGCATTTAGGAAAAGTGAAACACGTATCAATGGGAGATAGGCTAGCAACGCTACAAATGATAGTTTCTAAATATTCAAGATAAGATCGGCTTCAATAAGGCTCTTTATCAGCTCAGTAAGATGACCCTAGCTCAATAACTTAATCGATCAATCAAGTCGGCTTCTATGATACTTAATCGACAACGAAGGGTCTGATAAGCTAAGTTGGCCAAACCTCTTACTCTTGATCAAGTAAGGGATCCTGTAGGTTGATTTCTATCATATTGCCACCTAACTTACCAGCTGGGCTAAGCTTAGATTAGCTAATAAACATAGTTTACACTTTAGTGGGTGTAGTATAGACTGATGCAACAAAGAATTCAAGTAATGCAAATTAACTAGACTTGTTGAGATGGAATATCAAGAGGCAACATGCCCCACTAAGCAATTGCTACTCCTTAGATTCATCAGGTTGGTTAAGCCTTTCTCAACATTGACAATGAACCCTTTAGAGATGGAAGAATGGATAGAAGAAATAATGGAAAAGGAAATTTGCTACATATTATATGCTTGATTCATGATTATATTGAAAGGTGTTGCGGCAGTTAGTGGAGAGCTACACAAAGGCTGGTGATTGGGAGAACAATATGGGAAGTTTTTGAGAATATCTTCTTTAAAAGTTTCCCCCAAATAGTGTAATTAGGAAAGAGGCTCTTTAACAGGACCTCCAACCAAAAACCTGATAAGAGACTAGGGATGGCAATAACAAATTCATAAGGATCATAATTAGATACTCGACCCACTCAACCCACTTAAAACCTTATAGGGTACTACTTGATAGGGTTTTGAGGCAAGTTCTACAATTCGTAAAAAACCCATTAGGAAGTCTGTTACATAATAAAAATAATAAGTTAACAATATAATATTGAATAAAATATAAATTAAGGGAATAATGTAATTAAAATTTTTTCCCCTTTATATATATATATATACATATATATTAAAAAAAAAAGGTATCACGAGTACATCCTAGTAAGGCTAACCTTAGTTGCTTCATCAGTCATACTTTATATCCATCATCTACTTCTCATTTATCTTCCCTCATCTAGACTCTAATCTTTGAGTCTCCCTCTTTTTTTGTCCTCTTTAGCTCAATTTGCCTCATATCTCTCTCTTGAATCTCCTCTCTTAGATTTCATTTCTTTTAGTTCTCAAATTTCACAAATCATGGTCACAACATCTGCATCTCACATCTACAAAGTGACTCTAACTCAATATCTATGAAGGTTAAGGAGAGTTAAAAGAATTATGTGATGGAAGACTTTATTTTATTTTACTATTTTTCAATTGTTGTTGTCTTGTATATTGCTATTACTAGTGTTCTTTGATAGTTTATGTCTTATAGTATGTTGGATAATTTTATATTATTGACATGTATGTTATTATTCTACAAATCTAAAGTGGAAATTACTTTATTATTCAATATGCATGCCTAGTTTCACTAAAATAATAACACAAATAAAATAATTTGTTCAAGTAAAAAATAATCCTTAACTAAAAAAAAAAAAGTAAATGGGTTTGTTGGTCGAGAAATAAATACCCTATTAGGACATTGGGATGGAATATAGGAATAGGATTAAAAATCTATTAGGGTTTTGAGACAGGTCTAAAAATCCTATTAGAATAACAAAACAAAATTTAGGATCTCATGTTTTGTCTCAAACTCGCTTTACTGCTACAAAGAGACATATGTTGGAACAAATTCTAAAGCAAGTTCTTTTATGTATAATTTTGAAGCTTAACATTAGTACTCTTTATAATCTAACTAAAGTATATGTAAATTAAAGATAAGTGCTAATTTGATGCTAGGTTATTAGTGTCAATTAGAGAACATACAAATTGAATAGGAAATGAAAAAGTAAAATTTCTTTCCAAGGAAAGATAATATGAAAAATAGTAGAATTTTGCTGCAATTTTTTCTTTTTACTTTTTCTGAATTTTTGTTATTTTTTATTATATTAGTTATTAAATAAAAATATATAGACCAATGAGATAGTGCCATGTGTTATTCCCTAATGGAAAAACTAATAGCGTTAATAATGTTTGCAAATACTGAAGACTAAATCAGAAAAAAAAAATGTATATACATATAATATTTATGAGTTATGACCGAAATAGAAAAACAGTAAAACATTAATAACTAAAAATATACTTTTCCTTATAATTTATCTACAATACATGATCTCGTTATTTCTTCTGCAAATAATTTATCTGCCATACATGTCTTAAATCTAACTTCTTGATTAGTTAAACTGGACCAACACCTGATTCACGTAATGTACGTAATATTCCAATTCGATTTTGTTACTTTATCATAAATAACTCTATATTTTTTCGATTTTGTTACTTTATCATAAATAACTCTATATTTTTCTAACAGTCCATGCAAGTTCCTACATTATCCGGTTAAATTACATGGGGATAGTTCATAACTTAAAAAAAAAAAAAGAAAGAAAGAAAGAAAGAAAAAAGGCTTTTAAATATGAGGTGGTTATTATCGTTCTTCATCATCGCCAAAATGAGGTAGTTGCTAAGAATAACGGACGATTTTCTCTACGTTGCTTTACAAAGTAACGACCCTTGATCCGACCAATGCTTGCAGTAGCTCTAGTTTTATTTTTTGACTTATTTGACTAATGTAGCCTTTTTTAAGATGTAAAATGCTAAAAGTATTACGTTTTAATGGTGTAGATTTATGCCATATGAATTTAAAATAAATGAATAAATAAAACCACACATACATCAGTTTACATCATACCAACACTACTTTTACTTACCAACCTACCCAAGCTCATTCTTCCTCAAGGTTGAAAGTCAAATTTAGGACCATTTGGACAGCTACGGCACGATAAAAACAAAGAAAAGTTGCAGTCGCAAATAGTTAGGCGCGCCCGCCCGCCTGAAAATAAGAGGAAGTAATGTCCTCTTATCTTGCTTCCTATGAAATTCGAGCCTATATATGTCCTAATATTCGGACCAAGACATTTACCATCAAGGCATTCCCTTAGAAATAGCTTTAACATTAATTCACCCAAGAAAGGAGGGAAAAACCGAACATACAATTCAATATCGAATTAACATTAAATTTAAATTCTGAAGTATCCGTCAAAAAAATTGGGGGGGTGGGTGGGGGGGTGGTGGGGTGTTGTGTGGGAGAATAAGAAAAAGAGAGTTGAATTCGCTTTTGTCTAATCATTATTCTCTCTAGAAGTAAAGCTACCAAAACAAATCACCAGTCAATTTGATCTGAGAAAGTGAGAGAGTGGCTTAAATATAGGGCCTTAGCCTTGTGCCTCCGATACCTTGGAAGGGTTATTACTCTGCAAAATGAGAAAATGGCCTCAATTTCCCTCCACTTTATTCGAGAGTAAAACACCTCTCTTCTGTCAAGCTCTCATGGCAAAAAGAGCAAAAGGATACAAACATGCCATTGCAAAACGAAAACGCAGCTTGAAATCTCCCATTTTGAGTGCTGTTGAAGCCTCTTTTCATCATCCTGACCCATCAAAACAAGGAACGCTAGGTAAGGGAGAATCAACATTTGGATTTACAGCAGCATGGACTCTGGATTCTCGATGTAGCCCTTGAATGCTTTCAACCACTCCGCACCGATAGCACCTAAAACAGGGCAACAAGGAAGGAACCATAGGTTACATTAAATGGTATAGACAATAATGTTAAAACACATGAAGGCTCCCATTTTATGAGCTTTCCTTCTACGACTACTACAATAGATGGCCGATTAATATATTTTAATTAGATATTGATTTTCTGTTTTTTTCTCTTTTTTTTTTTTTTTTTTTTTTTTGGGGGGGGGGGTGGGGGTGGGGTAAGCATTCAATGTCAATGTTATCACCCGAGGAATGATGAAATCCAACATTATAAACAACAGGAAACAGGCCTTAGAAAAACTGACCATCTATGACACGATGATCACAACTTAGTGTTACTGACATGAAGGAAGCGAACTTAAAATCATCAGGACCTGATCCAGGTACAACTCTCTTTTCAGCTGCTCAGATCAAAATGCAGAAAGTCAGTATCATTCAAGAAGAGACAGCAGACGGTTTAATCTGATGAACATAAATTAGGAAGCTACCATACCTGACCCTACTGCAAGGATGCCTGACTGAGGAGGATTTATGATAGCACAGAACTGCTTGATTCCAAAGGGCCCTCCCAAATTGGACACTGTAAACGTGCCTCCCTGCAATATGAAAATATAAACATGCCTCAAACCAAACATGAAAAACAGAGTAATATGCATTGCCTTTTTGGTCGGAACTATAGATACTAACCTCATAATCTTCTGGTTTCAAGCTGTTCTCTTTGGCTTTTTGAGCTAATTGCTTAACCTCTTCTGAAATAGTAGAAAGGCCTTTTTTGTCAGCATCCTGCACCAATTAGATGGATATGAATCATTTGAATCATCACAGGCAAGCATAATAAACCACAACACATGACAGCCACTTCCATATTACAAGGACAAGAAAGGAGCATCACCTTTATGACAGGGACAAAAAGCCCATTATCTGTCTGTACAGCCACATTAATATTTACACCGTGATACCTGTATATTAAGGCAAGAAAAGTAAGTTGCACAGCATATTTATTGAAGAACGAAGTTTAATTCAGAATGAGTGCTCTTACTGTCGGATGTAATCATCGGTCCATGAGCTGTTGCATTGAGGAACTTTACGAAGAGCTAATGCTGCAGCCTGCAAGACACTCAGGTGAAAATCTATTTTTAGCAAAGAGATAAGGCAATACAAACATGTGCTGGAGAGATTATCAATGACATTGCTATCAAAGCACATAAAGGACAAATGGGAAGATAACAAGAGATGCTTGAGGGCAGACTCCTCAAAAATAATAATAATAATAAATAAAATAAAGAACTAGAAGTGTTATGACCTTAGTTGGACGTTATTTTGAGAAGAGATGTGATTATGGTGTTAATAAATGTAGTATTTTTATGTTGTTTGTCCATTAGGGAGAGTGGGCCTACATGGCCCAGTTAGATTAAAGAAAAAAGGGCCTCTCCTTTGTACCCAGGAATATCACATGAGCAGATTGCTGATGTTTTCATCTTCTTCCTTACCACATACTCCGAAACCCTAACCCTAATAACCACTTTCACACTTACCTCCATTTCAGCACATAACTGCTTAATTCCTTCATCACTGTACATACCCATACACCTTATTCCACCACGGTACAGACCCATACAATTTCCATCACATCTTGTACTCCAATTCCATCACCATACACTTACTCAAACTCATACGCTTGCAGACACCTAATACGCATATACCCGCACATACCCCAAAGCATTTACACTTGCATGTTCTTTCATTGTAAATATCAGATAATTACTGATATTAATCTCTTTTACTCCAGCTATATCCACTGTGCAGTTTGGTTAATCGATTGAGAAAGATTTTCTGCTCTCTGGGTTTTGAGGTTCATATTAAGGAGTATAAGCAAGGACAAAATGGGTGAAAATAGGACAAGAAAGTCTAAATGACTTTTTGTATCTGTGGACAATACCAGATAAGAAATGTTTACCTTAATTACAAGATCGTTAACAGATAACCGTTTCCCTCCTGAGATCTCTTGCAAGGAATTAAGTTGGCTTCGCAAGCTACAGATAGGTGAAAGGTTACATTTGATTGATTGAAACCAAGTAATTTAGTATATAAAAATATTGCAGAAACTTCATTCTAACAAAAAAAAACACTCCTACTCACCCCATAAGTTTGTCTACACATGTATCCACTGTCAAATAGTAATGAGGTATGGTTTGCTTTGAGAATTGCAACCTTGAAGCAGTGATCTGACAAACAATGATTGGAGTTATAATGAAGAAACAACACTCGCTGAAACTAATCTAAAAAGACAAAATATGGAAAAAAGAAAAGAGGTGCGTATATTAAATTTGTTGAGAACAACAGCAATCATGTGGGAATTCAAGCAGAGAACCTTATAAACAGCTTAGGAAAAAGACTCAAGGCAACATGTGATAGGAAATAATAAAAGATCAACTAAAGCATGTCAAGCAATCATTCAGTCACTCAATGCTCTGCAGGACAGAATGCCAGGCTATCATATGAATGGGTACAGGTAGAATATTGGAGTGACTGAAGATAAATAGATTGTTGTCTCTTGTTTATGTATATTCCACACAGACAGCTAGCAAAAACTCTTGTGATCCATTACTTGTTGACAAAACACATAGTGTGGCAAAGCAGGAGGGTTTTTCTTACAGCACAAACAATACAAGAGGCTGTTGAAATTGCCAGGTGATTGAATAATAAGCTAATGATAATGTGGATGCTTGATTCACCTTCCTAATTTGAGAATGTGGGATGTCCGTATAATCCAAGCCGGCCAATGCTTCAGTCCTGGGCTTAGTGGCAGCTGCAGGAACTTCCTTGCCCCAAGAAGCTACACCCCATAAGGAAATGATGTCAATACACCACGCTAAGAAGAATGCCAAAAAGAAACATGAAAACACTTCAACACAGAACAAAATTTTGGTTTTTAATATGAGTGGCACCTAAGTACTCTTCAACATCAGCCTTCACAATAAGCCCATCTTGGCCCGTGCCTTTAATATTTGCAAGAGAGACCTACATAAAAAGCAAGATGTCATGCTAAAGACGAAGATATATAATAAAAAACAATAAAAAAGTTTATTTCCAAGACTAACATTGTGTTCTTCAGCCATTTTCCTTGCAACTGGACTCGCAAAAATACGGTCTCCAGTTGGAGCTGCACTTGGCTTTGAAACTTTTGGTTCTTGAGACTTAGGAGGTTCCACAGCTGTCTCTTTTGGGGGTGGGGCAGATTCAGTTTTCGGAGCAGCAGGCTTGCCTCCTGATGCTGGAGTGTAGTCCTTGAACTTTTCAATATATTCCTCCTCTTCCACGGTGATAGCAATAATCTATATGACAACCAATACTTACTGTGAAGATCATATACTTGAAGCCTAATTGCAGGGCTTCTCCCAATATAAAATTTGCAAGAAGCATATGAAGTTTCAATAGGCAGCAAAATTTGTTAGGTTCATGATTTCCAATCTCACAACTCTAGCAACAATTCAAGCAATCAATCAAACAAGAGCCTGCTTTAACAATTTAACAGGTAAATACCAGCTTGACATGAATCTGGAAGACAAAAATAAAAAATACCTCGCCAACTTTGATTTCCTTTGATCCATCTCCTTTTATGATCTTAGCAAGATAGCCTTCCTCCATACACTCCATCTCCACAGTGGCTTTATCCTTAAAGCAAATTACCAGTCAATTTGTAATCATAAATGGATAGAGGACCACATTAATACTTAAGAACAAAGAATTGACAAAACATACTGTTTCAACTTCACAGAGTACTTCACCAGGAGAAACCTTCTCACCCTCTTTTTTCAACCATCTTGCAATGTTTCCCTATATATTAGAAAAAACTTAGACTAAGGCATCATTCAATGTCAAGAACTTAATGGAACACCAATGTGATTATAAAAGCACATGCCTCTGTCATGGTAGGCGAAAGAGAAGGCATGCCAATCTCTTGATGTGGTGGAAGACCTGGAAGTAGCCATCAAATTTTCTGTTACTAACATAAATTCTGCTATAGCAAAGACAAACAAATGACATCTTATTTAAACTGATCCAAGTCAAACAACCACGTTTATTAGATCATGAATGCATGCACGCATGGGGTAGTGGACTATTGTCCATGTCCAAAAATGTAGTTACATCATAAGTAGAATGAAAAAATGTATTCCATACTTTAGATGATAGGATGACTATGTAATGAAGTAGAACTGTCTCCATCACTACATAGAGGAATGATCTATTATTATAACTAGTCCAAATATGATATAAATTACTTAAAAATTAGGTCCAACAGAAACTGACATGCTTACAATTCAAAGAATATTGATTTTTTGAAGAATGTCTATATTGATTCAAATAACTCAAGTAAAAGGAAAAAGAAAAAGTAAATTCATTTTAGTTCTTCTAGCATAATGAATAGAATGAAAATCCAAACACAATAACAACTGTGATGACTAACTTTCAATGATCAGTTACATGATTCATTCAAGCAACCTTCATCCAAGCCAATAAATTAAATCACCATTACAAGCATGCCCATTGCAGTCAATAGAATCACTTGCATGGTTTCAGGACTGATATGTATCCTCGGGCTCATCAGATTGTAGAAGCAGCAGAATATATTTTACTTGGTGCTATTTTACTTTCTGTTGTATTTAACTTTGCTTACTTGTAATGTTAAGTTAGTTGTAACGTAGCCAGAAGATGTAAGCAGTTAGTTAGATGTAGACTGTTCTGAAACTTTCTAGAATAAGTCAGTCAGAGAGTCATAGCTAGCGAGAAATACTAGTTAGTTCTATTAGAGGGAACTTAGATCAGAAATTACATTTGTAAACCCCAAAGAGCTGCAGATCAGCTCATTAGCCTTCATAGCTGGAGGCCGTGTAGATTGATCAATTTGATATTATTAAAAAATCCCCTATCCTAATAAGTGATCTAACATGGACACCACGAAAACAGTACAAAAAATTTAAATCTCTGTGCCTAGTACAATCATGACATGTCTGCTAGATTTTCACGAAACAAGGAGGGGTCTATTATGGATTACCAGAATCCGAAGAGAAGCTCCTCTTCAAGTTTCCATTTGAGCTGCTATCACAAGAAAAGAAAAAAGAAAAAGAAATTCAGCAACTTCCAATCAGAATAGCAGAGATTTTGGCCCATTCAAGGTCCACACAGAAGACATACGAGTGACTTACAATGAGGATTCTCTATCATGCAAGGATAAAATCATCCTATGGGTAATTTTCCCAATCATTGTACTCTGTATGTTTCTGCTAAAAATGACTGATGAAGGTATCTGCAAGAAAATGAAATGGTTACTATACTATGACCAAAAAGTATAACAATGGGTAAACGAACTTGATGACCAGATGATATCGAGGTACTCATTTGGAAAGTAACTCTAGGAGGAGGTTAAAAGGAAGCTTGTACTCACAGTACTGTAAGTGGCAGACCTTGGGGCTCGCAGCCTCCCTGTGGATAAAAGACCGTGATTGGACTTGAAAGGATCTGGAAAAGAAAAGGGGGGAAGATTATAAGTAGACAATGTGGCATCCCAAAGCCGCTCAAACATATTACTTGACAAGCAGCTGTTCACTGCAAGGTCCACAGACCATGCCCATCTTTGAAGTTAATGCTGCCTAGCCTAAAAGAAATGATAGCTCCACAGGAAAAAGAGAACAGCTTCAAATTTAAAAATACAAAGAAAGCAAAGGAGAGAAGGACAGCACATCCATTGACAAATGTAAATTCAGCAGTAAATACCAAATTTGACATCTGAAATACTGACATCAGCAGAAGTCAAGGAAGCAAAAACAAATGATTACATTTGCTTATGGCAGACAGAAAGAAAATCATAAAACCACCCCAAATGCCAAAAGTACCATTTCCCTTAAGACAAACATTTAGAACCTCCTTTTCACCCCTCCAAATGCACTAGCATCTTCTTTATCCTATTTATTCCCCCAAAAGCCTTCAATGAAAAACATTTTAATACTTCCTCCCCCATAGTAATGGTCCTCTATTGTTTTTGCACAAAGTTAAACATATAGAATTAGGTGACTTTTCAACATTCCCATTTCCATAATCTTACTTATTACACCCTTAAGAAGCTTCATTTCTCTACGCATACTGACAAGTCAACACCATATCTTTAAGGTTACACTTGGAAAGCCAAACACAAAAGACAAGAATTCAACGATAATATTTAGGCTCACAGTTTCAGAGACAAAGTTCTATCAACCAGACCATTGCCCTTGTATAACTAAGAAAAATGAGATACACTTCGTTTGCTTCCAATTCCCAATTTTACAGAAATATAGAACCCTATTGTACAATTAAACATCAAAGAAAGGCTTGACATTGAATGCAAAGTTTCATTGTCAGATATTCAAATAAATCCTCAGCACTGCTTGAGTGAAATACTCAATACAATGTTTTTCCTTTTGATTTTGAAAGGAAGGGACAAATATGTGATTTTTCATGCCATCTATTGTTATGATCACAGCTGACATACAACCAAGTTACAAGCCAGTCTGCAGTATAATCACATCTATTCCCAAAGGTACACAGCATATAACCTGTGTGTACGCAAGTTGCAAGTCAAATTGCTTGCTAATGGCATAAGAAGGCAAGTGGACTGAAACTATACAGGGATAGACTTGCAAACCATAATTCTTCCTTTGTTTATCCTTCTTACAGGCTCAAATTTATTCATCTGATCCCTTGCAGTGCCCATAGATCATAACCAATTTTAATGTTATCTACGCTGCATAAAATGCCTTTTTATGCACAATGCAAAAGGAGAGCACAAAGTCCAACCCTAATTCAACCTCTCCAGCAATATTGTACATGCCAGTTGACATAGTGTAAAATAAATAAATAAATCTATATAGAGGGCATACCATATCTACTGGCAGATGAAAGACTGTTGTTCGAAAACCAACGGACCAGAATAGCACGATCTTGGCTCAGTGTGGAGGAAACCCTTTGTAACTGCAGAGACCAAATTCAGCTTTAGTCAGCTTCATCAGAAACCACTAAACAAATCTAAATGCAGAAGCCTCAGACACAACATGAATGGTCAATTCATTAAAGTCAACATCTTCTTTTGCTTTTCTATTATGTTATGGAACTTAAACAATCTACAGAAGTAACACAAGTAAAGCAAGGAACGTGGCAAAGAAAATGTAAAAAGAATGACCAAATGAGATGCAAAAGTTTGAAACTCTGCTTATGCAACATTACTACGAACATATACAGTCTTATATGTATATAATCATGAATGCCAATGCATACACATCGTATGATTTATGCAAGAACCGCATAAAGTAAGCATGTCTAATAAACAATTAAACTTCCTCCAAGCTCATCATTTCCGAGGAACTAGAAAGAATTGAAGCAGAGAAGATAGCAAGCTCATGTTGGCTGTTGCTGTTTGGGTTTCTTTTCATGTTGAAATCTTATTAATGTCAAAGTTACATAAAATCCATTATACATCATAAATGATTTAGTTTACAAATATGTCTTTCCATCTCACGTTTGTCTCATAGCTGTACTAGTCATTTTGTATCGTCATATTAAAAAGCAAGAGAAAAGAACCGAAGCCTGCTATTATCTGATATCTAAAAGCCAATAATACCAGTTTCACGGCTTATCTTTATATCTTAATTGAAGTCAAGTCGAGAATTGCCACGTCCAATGATTGCTGGAATACAGCTAGCACTACGATACAAAACATTACAACAAACAGATAATACCAAACAATCAAAACTCCAGAATCCATCTACTTCGCATGCTCCTATCCATGTTAAATCAAATGCAAAACATTCATTTGAATATACGAAGCAGCTCAAAAACAATCCATTCAAAATCTCTACATTCACTTAACCAACTTCAACATATCCAAAACCAAAATCAAAGCCTCGCAATTCATCTCATCATCGTATTGTCATCAGATTTCATTCCACGTAAAGAAGTACAACAAATTACACAAAAATGATGACGAATCTATTCCATAATCCCATTTTTTCGCATCTGTATAGAACTAAAACATTATTTCTTACTCCAATTCATCATAAGGAACATCCGTAACAAAAAACGAAGAGATTAATCGATTCTATGAAGAACAGTTGAAATCTTGGATCACGGAACTACGTACCTTTCGAGCGTAGCTCATTTTTTGTACGACGGAGAAAAACAGAATAAAATCAATGAATGAAACCGAAAAGAGGGAGAGAGGGGGGGATTTCCTCCGGGAGAAATGCTTAATTTCTAGGGTTTCCAAGTCAAAGAGCAACTTAATGGAGGAAAATGGGAATCGATGGTATGCGCAGTATGTCACTGACTTTATTTCAATTTTCCTGTTTTAGTCACTGACTTTATTTCTATTTTTCCGTTTTTGATTTGTATTTGATCGATCTGTTTCTCCTTTTTTCTTTTTCCCTTTTTAACTATATTTTCCAACAAAGTTCGTCTGTCTGCACACCTTTTGCAATAAATAAATTGGATTTTCTTTTTTTTTTTTTTAATTTAACGCGTTTCTTATTACACCGAGTATAATGCTTTTAATTCATAATAACTAAACTTGGTTATTTGTTTTTGGAAGTAATTACTTAAAACTTAAAAGTATTAATTTATTATTTACAACTTAAATAATTTGTAATACCTAGGTAAATTAACGTTGTCAAAATTGTTATCCGACCAATACTTTAAACATGTGAAATTAGAAGAATCATATGGTAAAATTTTAATTTTATGGAATTGTATATTTAAGCTCATGATTCTAACAAAAATTTATGTTAAAATAATTTTATATTCATTTAAATTGAAAAAATTTGAAAAAGAAACTCAAGATCACAAATTCTTGAAGTCATAATATTAACTCAAGATTTTAAAAATATGCCCAAATGGGGTAATTAATTGCAAAAATGACAAAATTATATAGTTAATTATAAAATTGGCAAAGTTCGAACAACTAATTACAAAAATGGATAAAGTTAAGATATTACATTAACAATTCAAACTCTATATAGTTATGATGTATATTATGATATATTATATCCTATATATTTTGTTTCTAAGAATTGATTTGTTTTGAAATTGCTTACAATATTTAGAAAATTATGATATTGAATTAGAAAAATCGAATAAGATACCTTAACATAAGTTTTTATAGAGTTATATAAAAAAAAACAAGTTTGAGCTGTCAAGTTTTATTCAAATTCAATCTCAAGCTTTTTGGGTTTTAAGCTTAAATTTGAGTCTTAGTATATATGTTTTGCTTATGCGCATTTCAGCTAAATAATATAAATAAGGTTTTGAAACCATTTCTTATAAAGTAAACCTTAAGTTTAAAATTAGACTCAAGTTTGATAATTTTTTCAATAAATTAAGTATGAAAAACTTAGCCTAACTTGTTTAAAGCCTAAGCTATAGCCTTTATATGAGCAATTTGATACTACTGTTAAAACTAATTATATTTAAAAGGAAAAAAATAAAAAGAAAATTAAATAGTATATTAATATAATCATAAGTAGTATATTGTTAGTAAAAATATTATTAGAATATTAAATAGCCTCCTAAATTTTGATTTAAGTGCAAATACCCCTTTAAAAAGATTATAAAGATTATTTACTAATTTATAAAAATTTGAAGACCACAAACTACATTTTGAAAGTTTAAAAAAAAATCCGTACTTAAATTAAAGTTTAAAGAAATTTTATGTAATATTTTATATTAAATAAAAAGAAAAATTATTCTATAATTACCTATTTAAGGAGTTTTCTCTGTCCAAATGATTTTTTAACCCAAAAATTAATTTATTTTTACGGTGAAAACTCTGTAAAATAAATATATGTTCTGCTTTTTAATTCTGACATGCGAGGATGTGTAGGTGAAATACAGATGGATGAAAGAGAACGAAAATTTTCCCTTTTTCCCGCTAATTAAAAAAAGAAAGGAGTGAAATCATGCGCAACGGGATTAACTGATTCAAAGAATTTGAGATGTCTGAGTGGCGCGTTGATGTTTGATTGGAAATTGGACGGCTCAGATCAAATGAAGCTGCGAGATTTAATTGGGCTAAGCTGTGATAAGATCATGGGAGCAAGCTGTACCCGAGAATTTGGATTAATTAAGATTTTTGTATCGTTGTCATGCCGTACTATAATAAGCTTTGTCCTTAGTGATGAGAAGGGTGGCTGCTTGGTTAGGAGGGCACGCGAGGCTTCAGGAGACGGACGGACGCTGGTCATTTCGACGTCCCAACAGTCCCGGATGTCCAAATAAAATAATACCGAGGTAGACGCATCCGCACTTCTAAGTGTTTTTTTTTTTTTTTTGTATTTTCAACACAAACATACTGTTTATTTATTTATTTTTAACAAACAAACATAGTGTTTGCTTGATAAAAAATGTGGTTACAAAAAATTCATGGATAAGAGTTAAGACAAATATGGCCCATTTATATTAATTAGATCTAAATCAGTCTTCTAATTATGTTTTTAACAATATAAATTAAAAATAGAGTAAAGGATTATATCGATCTCATAAAAATAAAAAATGAGGCTATAAAAGTTCTCTTGCTATGTTTATAGCTCTCGACTCATTTATAGTTTAGCTGCAAAAGATGACATAAGTTATAAGAAAATAAAATTAGATAAGATAGATGGCTTAATAGTATATATAATTACTAAACTAATTTTTTGTTAAGGTTGCATTAATTTTTTAATGGGTTGTACTAGTTCAAATTACTTTTACTCATTGTATTTACCAAAAGAAAAAAGAAGAAAAAACCATGAAAATATGTGGCTCCTTTCTTTTGTTTTATTATCCTTATATACATACTAGAAAATGATATACCAGCATTACAAGTGATTAAATATGAAAATTGCCTATATAAAATTTATTCAAATTAAAAATTATGGGTCATTTTTGAAATTTTGATAAAAAGTTTATACAATGAAGAAAAAATGTTAATATTAGTGTTGAATTTGTTGCATTAGTAAAATGGATGAAAAAAAAAGCAATTAGACAAAAAATGAGCAAGTAAATCCATAATATTAAAATAACTCTTTTTTTTATAAAACTTGCCTCAAAAAAGAAGGGAGAGTGGAGGGATTAATGGAGAAGAAAAATTAAGGAGTTGTCATATTTACCTTTACTACATATCCTTTGTAGATAATCATAATATTAGTATTTTTGTTTAATATTATTATATTGAGATGAAATATATAATTTTTAGGAAGACAATTACTTAAACTTGTTCCAACTTAAATAATACTAGCAAATGGTACACTCGTGTTATGAGTTCTTAAATATAAAAATTACTTATACAAAATTTACTCAAATTAAAGATTATCAATTATTATTAAGATTTTGATTAAAAATTTTATATAATGAAAAACAAAATATTAATATTAGTGTAAGATTTATTGCACTAGTAAAATGGATGGTGAGAAAAGTAATGTTATCAAACTTGGGTTAACTCTATAATTTAACCCAGTTTAATCTCATATACTTATAAAAACAATCTGGTTCAACTTTACTCCAACCTTAGTTGAGTTGCAATTAAACTTGATTTTACCCTTTTAACTTTTAATCTTCTCATATGTCCACGTTAACTACCCAGACCGAGTCCACCAACATCGAAAAAAGCTACCCAAGAAAATTCAAGGAAATGATTTTGAGAGGCATTGTTATAATTTTTTCTATAAGCTTGAGCCCCATTTATCTTAGAACCTACACATATTACCCCTTTGTCTAAAACCCTCATGCCTTAAACCCAACAAAAATCCTCTTAGCTTACTTATTTTCTCCCCACTTTTGTCACCTCCTTCCTCCTAACTAAAACAAACTCTTAAAGTTTGAAATACTCGAGAAAAGCCTATTTTCAAGCCCTCTAAAGCTAAGGTAGTCTTCTAGTCTCTCTTCTTGAGCTTTTCTTAGTGGAAAATATCTATTTCCATAAAGTTTCTTAGACAATCTTTAGTAATCTAAATTTAAATGTGTAATTTCAACTTTTCCTCTTTGATTGAGTTTTTGTTTAAGATTCAGAACTCAAATCCACTCATTGCAAGTAAGTTTCTTCCTCTCTTTCTCATTTTAGTTGTTGGCTTTGTGTTGAAACTTAAGGTTTGTTGTTGAAATGGAGTTGTGGAGCTACGATTGAGGATTTCTTAATGTGGGTTTTGAGGTTTAGTGGTGTTGAAGTGATGGGTTTTCAAGTTACTAAAGTATTATTGAAGTCAGATTGAAGTTTGGGTTGGATTAAGGTTATTTTCAGATGAATATCAAAGAGGGGAAAAGGCTACAGATTATGCAGTAGGGAACCATCCTGATGATAAGAACTAGCTTGATGGTTTATGCACAACAAGTTGGTTTTTGCACCAATCATCACAACCAACTTAATGATTTATGTAAGAACTAGCTTAATGATTTAACCTTAATTCAACACGATTTGATCTTTTTCCTTTCGATTTTGTTGGCTTTTGTTCATTTTCTAATTCTAGTTTATTTTAAAAAGTTTTTAGTTATATTTTATCAATCAAAACCTAACTTAAACCACTTTAACTTAAAGATTGAAGATTGTTTTTAGTTTGTGACTTTTATGAAGGAATTCTATGAAAGGTGTTTGATGGTTTGTAAAGCCGGTATGGGTTGAGTTAGAGTCAATTCGACTATTCTTAAGTAAAGATACAAACTTTACTTAGTTCTTACCTTATCCTTAAGTGTTAAACCCTTTTTCCTTGATTAAAAATTGAAACTTTACCTTCTTTCTAAGACTCTTAGAAACCGAGTAGAGTCATAAGAAACCTTAGTAGTGCTAAGCTAAGTTAGGTTGGGAACCTACATCAAAGCATCAATTAGATTGATTTAAATGGAGGATTGAGATGAGTCATTACTCTTTTGATTATGTTGTTATTCTCAAGCCGTCTTCTGATCATGGTTTTGACTATGAGATCTTATTTAGGTTTGTAAATTTGGTTTGGATTCAGCTTTCCAAGTGTGCGGTGCTTATTTGTATGGTTGTACTTGTTAGGATATAAATGATTTAACCAAACTAATTTATATTCGACCTAATTGAATTGTTTGTTAATTGTGCTTGACTTACTTGTCCTAAGGGCCCTCAACGGTAGATTCTAATTACTGATCATATGTAAGGTTCCCCTAATGGACTCATCGGGGACAATGCAGGTAGAAAACTAAGTTCCAAGGACTCTAAACTTTGGACTCTAAGTATAAAGGACTTAAAGGGAAGCTTATATACTATATTGACCTATGTGTGTAAATAAAGATCATAGTATGACGAGATCATGAGTACCCATTTGTTGGTTGCTGGTTTAAATTGACTACTTATTTTTATATCTGATGTAACTTACATCATATGCATGCATATGGCTTAGTTCGACATCCGTGTGTGCTTGTACATTATAAACTAGGTTTCGGCTCATTCTTTAATTTTTTACAACTATAGGGTGATTCAGTAAGTTTGTGACAAGTATGGGAATTGCTATTATAGGGTTAGGAAAGAACCATGTTTAGTGCTGTAAGTTGTAGAATATAAGATCCTATTGTTGAGCATTTTGTGTTGTTAGAGTAACTCGCTTATGAGTCGCTCCAATTGATGTACTTAAAGAATTATTTTTTTATATATGATAAACGATTGTTACAAGTGATTTTTGAAGATTATAATTAGTTTTAGAGCCTTAATATAGCATTAGAAAATTAGAGATACATGGTGAGCTATAGTACCCATAGATTATAAGGCATTACAAAAGCAATTAGAAATAAATAAATAAACAAGTAAATATGTATTATTGAATAATTGTTTTTTTATATAAAACTTGCCTAAAGAAAAGATGAGAGAGGAGAGAGATATTAATGTAAGGGGAAAGGGGTTAATGAGGGAGAATAATTAAGGAGTTATCAACATTTACTTATGTTATCAGTCCTTCATAAATAATAATAGTATTGCTATTTTTGTTGACTAAACTAGGCTAAATAGGCAACTTGCTCCGAAAAAGAGAGAGAGAGAGAGAGAGGAGAAAGAAATTAATGGGGTAGAAAAATGAAGGAGTTGCCACATTTTTATAGATAATATTAATGTTAGTATATTTATTGAATAATATTATATTGGAGTTAAATAGATAATTTTTTGAGAGGCAATTATTGAAACCTGCTCTAACTTAAATAATATAGATATAGATAATACATTTACCAGGTTATATTTATTAAAGTGCTAAAATATCTCTAATTATAGATATTTCCATAATAATAAATACCATTCCAATTTAGAAAGAATCATCTTTCTCTAATCATTGTACTATAGCCAACATTTATTTCTTTATCAAGAAATACTCTAATAGGAATTATCTAATTTATTTAAATGGTAGTTTATGACTTTATGTATATAGTCTTCTATTTGAAACAAATATATCAATGATTTTTTATAGTATAAAGTTTATACCAAATGTTGCCAAGTCTTTTCCCAATAAAGAAATACACGAGTAAAAAGAGAGTTTTTAAAATTCCATCCTCTATTTTCACAGGATTGATCCAACTGAACATCCCATCTTCAATTTAACGTCCATTAAATCTAAACTATTAAAAATATAACCAGTTCAATGGTCTAGACCCAATGGACATTATATTAAATGTGAGATAGAGAATTAGACTAATCACCTAAAAAATATGAATAAGACCTTAGAAATCTAAGTAAAATTTATAAGATAGTCTTGTCTCCTTTCCTATTAACCATAATTGTAATTTACATATATGTATATCTAATGGAGGTTAAGGCCAAGGATAAACAAAGCCTGTTGCTGGGATGGGTCTAAGCTTATCAAAAACTTGAAGAAAGTAATGGAATTGTGTGAAAATAGTAAAGGTAAAATAAGCCAACCTACAACCAACTTCGAGAATATGATGCACCAAGGAACTTCTAAGGATTCATAGCACAACACGATATGATGCATGAAATGGTTCGGTGAGATTACTCGTCGTTTAGTCTTGTTTAAGGGTTAGGATAAGAATAAAAAGAGTAAATAAGCTAACAAGACCAATGTCTACAAAAGGAAGAATATTCAGTATATTGATGATAAGATAATGATAATCATGGTTATATGTATAGTGGGTATTTATACCTGAAAAAAACAAGGGCAACCTGCTTAAAATAGAAAAGACTAAAAGGGTAATGTTTAAAAGAAGTAATGTACAAAGAATAATAAAGGGTACAAATGATAATTTGAGTAAATTAAAGATCAGCGCTGCAAATTCCTTTACGTAGGTTTGAGATACGTGGCAATATCATATTGGGGACGCTTCATCTAGAAATAAACAAAATAGTACATTCATGATGGAGGGCTGAGAAAAGGGTATTGAGTAAAGGTGTCGGGCAAACCTAGGCTCATCTGAGAAGAAGTAGTTGCAGATATGTGACAACAGATATGTACCAAAGCTCTCAGCTTCTCGGCACCAATGTTGCCGATCTATAGGTTAGCTCGGTCAGAGCGAGTAGTTGTGTAAGGGGTTAAGTTGTCAATAGGGCATCCGTCTAGTGGCCACATGACTTCCGAGAGATACATAGTTACTCAGCTCGACATAAGAAGTTAGTCAGCAGCAAGGATTAGCTCAGCCTTGGTAGGAGTATGTTAAAACAAGAAGATTCACCTCGTTAATCCTCATAAGCTTCGGGCTCGACTATGAGTTAAACGTCCAGTAGCTTAATTCCTATCATTCCCTCTTAATTGATTTGGATCGGGGATCAAATCCAGCTAATCCTCGTCTAATGCTCCTTCAGGGTGATAGGAACTAAGGTCGGCAATGTTAAAAGCATTTGAGACCCTTTAATCTTTGAGTAATTACAATATATAGGCATTTCCATTGATCTTTTAGAGGATTTTGAAGGGGCCTTAAGCTTGGGCAGATAGCTTGTTCTTCCTCTTACTCAGGAACCTCTTCTTGCTCAACTGTAGCCATGCTAGGTCTCCAAGTTGAAACTGTATCAACTTCCTTCCCTTGACCTTTTCTCACATTTCCTTAGTAGCTTGGTTGATCTGCCGAATAACCTTATCGTAGATGTATTATAGGGACTATGCTCGAGCTCTTGCATCAAGGTCTTCTTGCTCTGATATAGGTACAGGGGTGTGATTAAGGGGCGGCTCAGGATTCAAAACCATAAACAAATTTAAAGAGGATTTACTTAGTGGTATCATGTACTGTATGGTTGTAAGTGAATTTGACAATGGGTAAATAGATGTCCCAATCAGCCAAGTTCTTACCTATTGCAATTCGAAGTAGTGATCTTAAAGTACAATTGACTATCTCTGTTTGGTCATTCGTTTGGGGATGATAGGAAGTGTTGAATAGCAGTTAAGTCCCCATTTAATGCCATGAAGTCCTCTAGAAATGGCTTAGGAACATTGGATCTCTATTTGAAACTACACTTCTTAGCATGTAATTTCTTACAAAAAGAGAGAAGCAATAGCTGAAGCACTGTTAATCTTATAGCAGTGCACAAAGTATGCTATCTTACTAAATTTATCCACAATCACCATCACAAAATCTTTGCTTCGGGTAGTTCTAAGTAATCCAAGGACAAAGTCTATGCTCAACTCAGTCAAAGGTCAGGTTGGGGTAGGTAACGACATTACTTTCATTTACTTAGCTTGGCATTTGGCCCTCTTGTAAGTAGCACAACCCTTAATGATTCAGTGTACGTCCCGCCTCATTCTCAACCAAAAGAATCGTAGACTGAATAACTCATATGTTCTTCTCTCTTCAAAATGTCTAGAAAGTCTTCTACTATAGGCTTCCTTGTTAAGCAACTCCCTCAACGAATAAGTCGGTTCACATAACTTTCCACCTTAAAACAGATAAGCATCCTCCATATGATACTTGATATGGATTCATGGATGAACACATATACCAAATATCATGCATAACAAAAGGGGATGGGTCTAAGCTATGAGATGGCTCAAAGAATAAATGATAGTCGAGGGATAAGCAGGGGTTTCCATGCACTAACGATGGATATGACGCACCAACGTCTCACGCAAGCTCGAATCACACTTGATATGATGCATAAGTATAGTCGGAGGTCACTTACCACTAATCTACACTCAAATAAGCTAAATAAAAGCAACTCAAGAATAAGCAAAATGACACTTAGCTCGAGAGAGAGTCAAAAGTTCAATGTATTCTTCTATGTATATTGCGTCTATTACATTATGCGAGTATTTATAGTACCTTATTAGGGTAAGTCCTAAGTTATAGAAAATTACAAAAAGATGAATCACTACTTGCTAAACAAAAAAGGAGAATAATTCATAGGGAAAGCATGAAGTTGTGCGCAAAGAACGTCCTTTGTCAAAAAAGATAGTATGGATGTCAAAAAGGGCAGTGCGTGCGTGTTTTACTCAGTCTGTAATCCTAACAACATTGTGAGCTGAGCAGGGGTAAGCCTTTGATTAAGTTTTGTTTGGCGTTGGCAGTTTGGCGCCCTAACGATTAGGGCTGGACAGGGGTTGACTTAGGGGCAATTGACATTCGAGTCAACTTCAAGTGGTCGACTCTTCACAATTGTTAGCTCAGCCTCAATACTATGGAGATGACTACTTTCTTAATTTGGTGCTTAGACTAGGGTGTTATGGAGGAGTCGGATCTACATATCAGCTAATCACTTTGGTAGCTTCTTAGAGGGTGTAGAGAGCAAAGTAGCTCGACAGTTTTGATAGGGATAAACACTGCTCCTTAGTGTTTAACTCACTTCAGACAGCTCGATGAACCATCTAAGAAAGCCCTTGAGCTTGAGAACGAGTGATCAGTCCTTAATCCCTATTTGTACTCATCTACAATCCTTCCATCGGCACAATGCCCAAGTATAGGTCCAAAATATGGGTCCTTTAGATACTGTACAAACCCAAACAATTTGGTCTACAACTCGATTAGGAGAACATATCTTCTCGATAGAGCATCGACAATGATGTTGCTCTTGTTGTGTTTGTACTTTATCACAGAGTTGAATCCTTATAGGAATTCAACCCACCTCATTGGTTACTTTCACAACTTGGTCTAACTTCTAAGATACCTCAAAGACTCGAGATTAATATAGATGACAAACTTGGAGCGCTTAGATCAAGGCTAAGAGTTCTTTATTATATACAGAGTAGTTCAATAGAAGTCTTATGAGCTTCTCACTGTGGTAGGCAATTGGTCGACCTTTATGCATTAAAATAGAACCTTTATCAATGCTTGATACGTCACAATCGAACTCAAAGATCTTCTCACAGTCAGGTAAGGAAAATATGGGTGTGAAAGTCAACCTTGCCTTTACTTCAACAAAACTTCTTTCTTCTCTTTCACTCTACTTAAATTCAATGTTCTTCGTTAGTTCGGCAAGGGGTATGACAATGTTACTGAAATTCCTAATGAACCTTTAATAAAAGGATGCCGGTCTATGGAAACTTCTCACCCCAGCATAAGTGGTTAGAGTTGGCTACTTGACAATAACTTAGATCTTCTCATCATCCACTCGCAACTTACCTCAACCAACTACATAACCTAGAAACACCACTTTATCCTAGCAAAAACTACATTTCCTTAAGTTGCTGAATAATCTCTTGGCTTAGAGTACATTGAGTACGATATGAAGATGGTTACAATGGCTTACAAAGTTGGCATTATACAGAAGAATATCATCAAAGTATACCACGATACACTTCCTGATGAGATTCCTTAGTACACGTTTCATTAGTCGCATGAAGGTGCTTAGGGTATTTGATAAGCCAAAAGGCATTACCATCTATTCGTAAAGTCCACGTCGAGTTTTAAATGTGGTTTCCCACTCATCTCGTAGCCTTATCTGGATCTGATAGTAGTCGGACTTCAGATCAATTTTATTAAAGACCTTAGCTCTACTCAGTTCATCCAATATGTCATCTAATCTATGGATAGGATATCGATACTTGATTGTGATCCTGTTCATTGCTTGGCAATTAGATCGCATTCACTAAGTTCCATCCTTTTTCGATATAAGGAGCGTCGATACAACACAAAGGCTAAGACTCTCTTTTACATAGCCTTTTTTTCAGAAGTTCATTGAGTTATTGCTAGAGCTTAGAAACGTACTCGAGATTCATCCAATAAGCTAGATTATTTGGCAAGGCAGTACCGGGTATATAGTTAATACAATGTTCAATGCCTTAGAGAGGAGGTGACCCCTTTGACAACTACTCAGGAAATAGGTCAATATATTCATTCAACAATTCCTTGACTTCCAGGGGTAGTTTACCTCGCTCCTTTAACTCTAGCAATTGCTTAATTAATAGGAAGGTTGGCACGTTGACTTTAATAGCCTTTTGGAGTTTGGCTCTACTCAGCATGAAAGCTTTCTTTGATCCGCTAGCAAGTTTAGCTTGTAAATTGCTAACTTGACTCAACGTCATGGGGTTCAACATAATCTTCCTCCCATCTTTCTTAAGCACATATGTATTTTTATATCCATCATGAATAACTCTTCGATCGTAAAGCTAAGATCAGCCTAGTAGCACATGTAATGCACACATAGGTAACATGTTACAAAGAATTTCGTTAGAATAATTCCTAATTGAGATTAGCAGTAATACTTGTCGTAACACGTAGTATTGCTTTCTCATTAATCTAATGCAACTTATACGACTTTGGATGCATGATAGTTGGCAACTTTAGCTTCTTGATCAAGTTGGTAGATGCCATATTAGTGCAACTCTCATTATCTACTATAAGTGCATAAACCTAATTATTTACTTTGCAAGTGATTTGGAATATATTCTCTCTTTACTCCTCCTTGTGTGAAGGTTCTAAACTCATTGTACGTTGGACAACTAAGATCAATTGATCTAAGTCTTCAGCAAATATATCTTCCTCAATTAGTTCATTCTCCTAAGTGGTTTCCTTCTTGAAAACAGTCTTTTCCTCAGGTTTCTCGTTAGTACTATCTACTTTAAGCTTCAAGACGTTTCCTTTGATGATTGTAGTTTGTTAGTTCAAACCCTGAGTAACCATGTATCCAAACTCCTAGCATTTAAAGCACTTGATTTAACTCATCTTCCTCCTAGATCCTTGCCCCTTCTCATATGTTTAGATCGGCATGTCACCATTAGGTCGGCCCTTTTGTTCAGTCTTAACATTTTTTATTCGGTCGGCTCGATACTTAGTTAAGCTTAGTAGCTTTCTTAAACAGGTTGACTTGCCTAAACAAGTTGGCTCATCGGATATCCGGTCAACACTCAGCCTTTCTTTTGTCTCTCCACTCATTAGGCTATCCTTATAGTCTCATTCAATGTGGTGAACTATTGATGTCGAGCTTTATTTCAGTTTTCCTTAACTTAATCCATATTAAGCTCAGCCTACTTAATATAAATTACTTAACATTAAATTAAGGAAACATTTTTCTTTTTAAAAAATATTTAAAAATTTGGAGTCACCAACCAATTAAATTGGTAAAAAAATAAAATTAGAGTTTTCGGGTGGGAAAATCTTAATTTGTCCACTAATCTGTAGATTTTCTAAAAAAATTGTTTTAGAAAATTAAACAAAAAAAAAAAGTTTAGGGGCTAACCTATTAAGACTAAGTCACTATATAAAAATAAAAAATCAATTAATGAGTTTTGTTTTTATATTTTTCTAGAAAATACTAAGATATGTAAAGATATATAGAATATAAATAAAATGAATATTTTATTACGAATTTCAAGAAAAAGAAAAAAAATTTATTTTTTAGACAATTGCTCTAAAGGTACCTGCGTGTTTGCGTACCTGCTAATTAGGATTAAACCAACGTAATTCTTTCCAAAAACTTTAGTATGTGGGTTTATTTTAATTTTTGAAAACCGACCGAGTTTACGTTTTTATCAATTTAGTTGATTATAAAAAAAAAAACCTAAAGGATCCTAATTCTTGAATACTTTTATTAAAAAAAAAAAACTCTCTAAAAGTCCTATATTTTTTAATGGGTTTTTTATTAATTTTTATTTTTTTCTAAAAAAAATAATTTCCTACGTGAGGAATTCTAAAAAACTTAATGCTAAAAAATACCTAAGCTAATATATATATCTATTTACATATCAACATAAATTAGTAACTAATAAACAAAATAATAATATAATAATAAAAAAATAAAAAAACTCAAAACTAGAAAAGAGTTGAACCTAACTTGCGTTGTTTGGTATGGAGTTTCTACTCGCGTTATTGAAGTTGTTGATGCACAAACAAATGGTCAATGGTTGTTGCATGTAGTTGTGTGTAAGCTACTGTTGCAATGTTCGGCAATATTTGTGGAGCTATTACGGCGGGGTCGTGCAAGGAGGGTAGTTGAATGTGCAGTACGTCGTTAAGCAGTAGTATGGATGGTGCATCACTACTATAGTGTTGTTCGTGAAGGTTAGCCGTACTTATCGTACGTGAAGGTTAGGTTAGTGTTGGATGTGTTGTATGGTATTGTGTTATGTAGTGAAGATTGGCTGAGCATCGCGACTGCTATTCGTATGCTAAAGCGAGCTATGTATGCGAGTGTACAGTAATGTATCTGTCAATTAGGTGATTGGTGTAGTCTGGTTGTGAACAATGGCCGTACAGTGTTGATCATGTATCGCCTGCTATTGGTGAAGGAGACGAGCATGGATAGATTGCTGCGTGTGTCCTGTATCATACTTAGGTGTACTCGCAACCTACAGCAACCAGTGAAGTGCGTGTAATGAAGTGTGCTGTAGTAGCATGCTCAAAGTATTGGGGGTCAAGTGCTATGGCTGCTATTAGGGCGAGCGTATGTGATGTGTTTAGGGATGTAAAGTGAAGGACACGTGAATTACGAGGGTGTGTAAGTGTGGGAAGGCATGGAGTGAGGGGCTGTTCGTACGGATTGGAACCAATGACTACTATGGCGTATATTGTGTCATGAAAGTAAGCTTAGGTAAGTGAACATGAAGTGTGTGTTGGGAATTATTTGAATGTGTTGTGGGATTACGTAAAAAAAACCCTCCTTAAGTCCCATTACCAAATTCCTATTTATAATAACCACAATTAAATCCTTTATATCTTTTAATTATGGATTTAATCTTAACAAACAAAAGATACAATGAAGATTCGACCTATCTTAACAAACAAAAGATAAATTAGATAAAAATTTACTTTATATCAAACTGGACTAAAATTATTTTGATAAAGCCTGATCCTTCAATGGCTTTTAGAATTTATTAATTTAAATACACACTATTATCTGATTTGACCCTAAACTATTCGACTCGACTCGACTCATATGACTGGATTCGACTTAACTTGATTTGACACTTTATATTTTTATTTTCTTTTAATTTTAATTTTAATTATTTATTAATTATTTATTTTTTGTTTCTAGCTTAATAAAAATAATAAAACAAAAATGATAAAAATGAGGTGTCTACAGTTAAAGTTTCACACTGTCTCAGATATCACTCCTCAATCCAATAAAGAACTTAGACATTGTATATGCTGACGGTTTTTGTACTTTACAGCGAATCACGAGTATTTGGAATTTTTGAACATATTCATCAACGATTCGACCTTTTTTTCTCAACTTTTGAAGTCGAGCAAAAGTATCCCATAGATATGTATCTGGTACAAATCTATTTCTAAGTATCCTCCTTATCTTGAGCTAAGTACTTACTTCTCTATATCCTTATTGTCTTCTCATGATTTGGAAGTTCTTCCACCATATGGCGGCATATCTTGAGAATTCAATAGCAGTAGCCTTCACCTTCTCTCGATCCTCATATTAGTAATAATAAAAAAACATGTTCAACCTTCTCATCCCAATCTAAATAATCATCTGCACTCCTAGAACCATTGAAGCTTCTTATGGTTGATAGCTCTGGGTGCCCTAACTCGCTCTTCTTCTTCTTCGCACTCTTCTTCTTCATCATAATCCATATTACCCAAATTAATCCTTCTTCTCATTTATCCTCTTACTCCTTTACATTAAACTTGTCAAGCTAGGTTATAACCCTTAACTTGTTGGGTAGCTTGTGGAGTATTCTATATAGCCTCAGCAAGTTGATAGGCCATTGCATAAACAACTCTAGTCAAGTCAGCTAAAAGGTTAGCCACCTCATCTAGTTTCTCGTTTGTACTTCTAAGGGTGCTTTGGGGCTGTCCGCCATGGTGGATAACACCACTGTTGTCATTCCCAATGCTAGCATTAACACTTGGGTTTGTCATTTCTTCAATAAATTTAGTTTTCAAACTTCAAATTCTGAGACATAATTAACACTATTTCTCTAAACTAAACAACACACACTTTCCACACAAATTTCCAATTAACCTGTAAATACTTTTAACTATGCTAATAAACAAATCACTACATCAAAACTTACTCTGTTCTTAGATGTCCGAAATAAGACAAAACATAGTATACTCGAGAACAACTACCACACTTTATTGCTTACTCAAGTACTTTAGTGATTCTCTTCACAACTTCAACACACTGCTACAATAAGCACAACTTCACAAAACACAAACACAACATTCCTAAATGAAACTTCCGTTCTAATATGAAGATGATAGGGGTTAAGGCTAAGGATAGACAAGGTCGGTTGCTGGGACAAGTTCAAGCTTGCTAAAAGCTTGAAAAAGGTGATAGTATTGTATAAAAACAATAAACGTAAAATAAGCCAACCTACAAACAGCTCTAAGGATATAATGCACTAAGGAACTTCTGAAGACTTACAGCACAACTTGATATGACGCACGAGATGATTTGGTAAGATTACTCATTACCTAGTCTTACTTTAAGGGTTATGATAAGAGTGACAAGAGTAAACAAGCTAATGAGACCAATGTCCACAAAAGAAAGAATATTCAGTATATTGATCATAAGATGATGATAATTGCAGCTATATATACAGTAGGTATTTATATTGAAAAAAAACCTAAGGTAACCTACCTAGAATGGAAAAGACTAAAAGGGTAATGTTTAAAAGAAATAATATATAAAGAATAATAAAGGGTACAAATGATAATTTAACTAAATTAAGGATCAATGCTACAAATTCCTCCACGTAGGTCTAGGATACATAGCAACAGCATATCGGGAATGCTTTTGATAGAAACAAACAAAATAGTACGATCATAATGGAGGGTTGAGTAGGGGATGCTGAGCAGACTTAGGCTCATTTGAGAAGGAGTAGCTACGGATATGTGTTAGAGCTCTCAGCTTCTTAGTACTAATGCTGCCGATCCATAGGTTGGCTTGATTAGAGTCAAACAGTTGTATGAGGGGTTGGGCTATCAATAGGGCATCCGTCTAGCTGGCATAGAACTTCCGAGAGATGCGTAGTTACTCAACTCAAAATAAAGAGTTGGTCAACAGCAAGGATCAACTTGACCTCAGCAGGAGTAGGTTGAAACAGGAGGATTTGCCTCGTTAGTCCTTTTAAGTCTTTGGCTTGGCTATGGGTTAGAGGTTTAGTAGCTCAATTCCTATCATATATCCATGACTGCTATTGTAATTAATAGTCAATCGTATATTTTCCTTATTCTATAATATAAGGGTAAGTTTATCGGTTGAATTTATCAAGAATCATAATTAGTGAGTTTTACTATCCTTTATAAGTATAGTGATTGACTGATGAGTTTGTTATGCATATTACATGCATGTAACATGCATTTATTGGTCAGGGTTTTTGTTGTGATGGATCAAAGAAAAAGGATGGTTTAAAACGTAAGAAACATGATGTTGAGCTCGAAATTTTTTTTATTTTAAGTATTTTTCTAACCTGACCTATATTGAACCTTATACCCATTCAATATAGATTATCGACTATGGATTAAGAAAAACTAAGCTTTTTAAAATCTTTTTTCAAAAAAAAAAAATTGGATTCGTCACTCGATTGAGTTGGAAAAAGTGTTAAGTCATAACTAATGGATATATTAGTTATAATTTAGCCATTGGTATAAAGAAAAACCAATTTTAAAAAACAGTTTTTGAAAAACCAAAGTTTTGGATCTAGAACCTAACTTGTCAAATCCTAATGGATACGACCATAACCTTTCGAATTTGAATTTACTTTCTAAATTATCCAAAAGAATAATAACAATAATTCTAATTTATGAGTAAACAAATAACTTTAATGTGTTTAAAAAAAATTAAGTTTATTTATTTACAAAAAGAAAAAAGGAAATTTTTCATAGTTTAAATTGCCCCGTAATTTCCTACGAGTACCTACGTACTCACTAATTAAGATCAAATTTCTGTAGTTCGTTCTATAAAACTTTAAGCATGTCGGTTTCTTTCAATTCTGAAAAATTATTGGGTTTAAGTTTTTTAGTCTGTTGATTTTATTTAAAAAAAAAATCTAAAAGGAAGGGTCTTAATTTTTTACTATTTTATTTTCTTGAAAAAATTGTAAAGAAACTCCAACTTTTAAAAGGATTCGTTTATTTTTATTTATTTGAAAAAAAAAGTTTTTCTAAGTGATGAAAGTTGCTTTATTATTTTTTATTTTTTAATTATTTTTGTTTTATTACATTTTTATCTTTATTTTTTAACTGAAGCAAAAAAAAAAAAAAAAAAAACTTTTAGGATTTTTGAAAATAGGAATAATCATTAAGTTTTGGATAGATTAGAATATTAAAAGAATAGAGTAGAATTTTCTTTTAGAATAAAGTAGAAATAAATTAAAGGGTTTGGGCATTTTAATGTTGTTTGGATTTGGTCCTTTATAAAGGGATCGTTTGGGCTTGGGTTGGATAGGCTAGATTTAAAGGCTTAGATTTAGTATTTAAATCTAGCCCAAGCCAGCTTAGTCTATATGCACAATTTGCTTGCAAAAATGGATAACGCACGAGCCAACGGACCAACAGCCCATTTGATTAGATACTTCACATGTAAGCTTGAGGACTTCAATTTGAGTCTCAATACAGGAGCTTGGTGTCTTTTGCTTTTTCTAGCCAAACATAGACACATGTCGGCCTCTAATTGGTCGAACGTATCCATTTTCCATCACTTTCTCATTCTTTCTCCCATTTCTCAAACAAAACACACTATTGGCCTCTATGTGGTGAAGTTTGAGTAAAAATTTGCCATAAAGACAAAATAGACACTATTTTTCCCCTTGAGGATACACTTTCTCTAATTAGTGCTACAAAAAGTTAGTTATCTTAAGTCTAATTCATTGGGCATTTGGTGAATGGTAAATGATATTTTAGAATAAGGCACCTTAAGAGTTAATCAAAACACAAGAGTGGGTTCAAAGTTTGTAAGGCCTTAAAAGTAACATCAAGTGAAAGGCAGTGTCCTAAAGGCTAGCAAGAGCCTTAAAAGTGACATAAAGAAAGGTAGTGCCTTGTAAGTTGGCAAAAACCCTAAAAAATATCGAATGGAGAATAGCACCCCTATAGCTAACAAGAACTCGAAAATGCTGGTGTTCTGTAAACCGACTACGGTAATTGGTTTGAAACCTAGTTGCGCTCTTGTTAGCTGATCAACTTATGTGAGAACGTCTTTAAGGAACAAGCAACCCTAAATGGGAATCAATTTTAGAAAACATGGCTGTGCTCTTTTAAGCCAATTAACCTAAGCGAAAGTGTCTCTAGGGGATTAATAACTCTAAATAAGAATTGATATTAGAAAACCTGGTTGTGCCCTTTCGAGCTGACTAACCTAAGCGGGAGCATTTTTAAAGGAATAGCAACCCTAAATTAGAATCGATTTTAGAAAACCTAGCTGTACTCTTTTAAGATAACTAAGTTAGGTGGGAGCATTTCTAAGGGACTATTAACCGTAAATGAGAAATTGATTTGAAATCTAGTAGTACTTTTCTAAGCTGACTATTCTAGGTAGGAAATGTCTTTAAGGGATTAGCAACCCTAAATAGGAAATTGACTTAAAACCTAGTAATGCTTTTTTAATTTGACTAACTTAAGCAGAAGCATTTCTAAGGGACTAGCAACCCTAAATAGGAAATTGATTCGAATCCTAGTAGTGCTTTTTTGAGTTAACTAACCTAAGTAGGAAGAAGCGTTCCTCGAGCTTGCTAAGTTTGGAAAGTTTGTTAGAAAGGGGAAGCACCTCACGGGATAGCTAAAATCTTAAGAGAGATTGATGAAAGGGAAGTGCCATACGGGTTGGCTAAGACCTTAAGAGTAATTAGTGGAGGAAAGTGCCTTACAAGTTAGCTGAAACCTTAAGAAGGGTTAGTGAAAAGGAAGGACCCTATAGGCTGGCTAAAACCCTAAGAGAGAAATGGAGTTGGGATAATGTTCTATGAACTAGATCCAACCCTAAAAGTTGATTGAAAAAGGGGGAAGTGTCCCATATGCTGGCTACTATCCTAGGAGATAAAGGCTTAATGCAAATGCAATGCTTAAAAACCAATATGCTAAAAAGTCCGATCAAAGCCAGTTAACTCATTCTTTAAAGTAAACTTAAACCTCCTAGAGACATCAATTCTTCTATTATCAACCCAACTAGTCTTGGCCTGGACACATAAGGCTTCACTAACCCCCTCATCATTGAAAAATTATGGAAATCAACTCGATACAAAATGCTATCTTAGATAGAAAAACCAATGTTTCCACTCATCGATTCCTCTTGGTTTCAATTGAATTGCCTTTTATATTCTTTGAGCTAAACCCAGTCCTTTATCCTTGACTGATAAATATTTGTCACGAGGTGTTTACACGTTTAGATTTTGCCTTACCTTTAGAAATAAACAACAAATCTCCCTATCGAAGAGGAATAAAGTACTTAAAAGAGTTTTATTAATTATCACTGTTCTATAGCTCGCTTTCGTGTTCTCTCATGTTTACAATGTATGGGTCTTATTTGAGTAGAGTATGAGAATAAGACCTTTTAATGGAGCGGGAAAAGTGATGGAGGTCATTCCAATACCAACAAATGCCAAGGATACTTACTTTACTTGTAGAGAATAAAAATTAAACCACAATAATAACTAAGATTACTAACATTTTTGTATTCAAAATAAGAATTTCCATTTATTTTCATGAGTAGTATAACTTTATTGCATCAGTATTTACAAGGTCCCTCAACTCTAGACCATCCATTTGTGATAAAATTAAAGCCCCTCAAAGTAGTACTCACTTCATTATATAAGGACCTCCATAATTCGAAGCAAATTTTCCTCTAAGGTCTTGTATATTTGGGAGAGCTTTTCTTAACATTATATTGTAGATATTCCAATTTTTTCTCCCTTTATTTTTCAAAAATTTTAGAATAAGGTCTTAAATTAGGAAATATGAAAAAAAAAATTAGAAAAATAAGTAAAAACCTAAAAAATAAGAAATTTAGAAAAATACAAAAAAAAAAGAAGATTTAGAAAAAAAAATAAATCTTTTAGATAGTTTAGTATAATATAATAAAATAAAGAGAAGGTAATTGGGCTTGGGCTAATATTTGAATTTGGTTTAGGTTGACTTAATTCATATGTGCAAGAGGAAAACCAATAGCTCATTTAGATAGGTACTCATACTTGATATTGTATATAACTTAGAGATCTTGAGTTCATTCCATGAAAGATATAAAATGCATCTTTTATTTTCTTTTCTCACTTCATTGCCATGCCTTTGTGCAAACTCTAACTTAGTCTAGCTTTGCTTTGGTTTTGATCTGTGTTTTATTCTATATATTTTGTTTTCTTCTTTTTATTTATTTTTGTAATATCATACTTTTTCTTTTTTGTTGTTATGATTGTATTCTATTTGCAATTGTAAAAAGAAAAAAAAAATGAAAAAGAAAAGAAAAAGCAAAATGCCTAATTTGTTTGGTTTACTTATTTTTATGTTTTAGTCAGAAATATGTAATAAAAAATAAAAATAATAAAAAAAGTAAAATATAATAATAATGAAAAATAAAGATGTCCTCTCACTTAGAAAAATACTTTTTTCAATAAAATAAATAAACTCTTTATGCATATTTTCTATAATTCAAACATTTTTTTAATTATTCAAATATCTTTTCTATGATTTAAGCTTCTTTTTTATAGTTAATTTTGTTAGCCACGGTAATTACGTATTTCATGAAAAGTTGTATTTAGGTATTTTAGGATTTTTCCAAAAATTTTTATCACTTAGAAGTTTTTTTCAAATAAATAGACCTTCTTTCAAAAATTAGGATATTTTAGAACTTTTTAAATAATAAAATCACCAAATTAGGACATTTTTCTCTTAGGTATCTTTCTTAAATAAAATGAAATGGCAAAAAGATGTAAACTTAACCATTTTCCAAATTTAAAATCAATTAACCTGTTAATATTTTTCGAACGAACTACAAAAGTTTGATCTTAAATAGTGGGTATATAGGCACCCGTACGCACAGGGCAACTTAAAATATGAAAAAAAATTATTTTTTTCCTTTTAGTAGTTAATTATTTAAATCCTTATTTTTTGTAAATAGGCATAATTTCAATTAGAGATTGTAAATATTATTGAAAGGGTATTTAAAAAGCAAAATTAACTTCAAAAAAGTTAAAAGTGGTACTCATTTAGGATTTAATAGGATAACCCTCAGATCTAGATCTTTAGTTTTCAAAAATTGTTTTAACAAAAATCAGTTTTATCAAAAGATCAGTAGGCAAATTATTAGTTTAACTCCTTTTCCTAATTATGATTGGGTGGTGACTCTAAATAATTTTCAAAATAAAAAATGGTTTTCTTTAAACCTTAGTTAAGGGTTAGTATTAAACGGGTAGAGTTTAATATTGATTGATTTAAAGAAGATCAATTTATAAAAACTGGGAGGAAAAAAACTAAGTTAGACAGCTTGGTGACTCCACTAGAGATGTGAAGAGAGTTAACCACTTAAATACTTTCCGAAATTAAAATTGCTTTTCAAAATATCGGTAGCATTTATTTATTTGTTTGTTATTAATTTCATGAGTATACTTTGTTTTAATTATTTATTTTACATACCACATATGTCGGGATATGAGGGGTTCATTTGTTGCATTAAAGATGTAGGGTCGATGCGGTCAAACTCAGGCCGTCTTAGGATTCTAGGAGGGGAGCCATTGTATAGACTTTGAGCGTAGTAGTGTAACCATTGTTTAGGGTTGATTAAGCCACCTCACTAAAGCTCATTGTGACCAATGAAAGTGTTTTCTAAAAACAAGTGAGCTTACAAAGCTTAAAGACCATTTAAAACCCACCTTAATTGTATATACTTCCCTTCAAGCATGAGCTAATATACTACCCTTAAGAATTGCATCTTTATTGGTTACTTAAGAGTTTTAATGCAATCAAGTTTTCGAAAATAACAATAGGGTTGCAACTTAAAGAGTAAAGTATCAACCCAAACGATCCTAACATCTACATATTTTCTTTTGTTGCATTGATAACTGATTTTTATCCATAAAATGTGTAGACTTAGAATGGTATGTGTAAACACCTAATTTTTGCCCCCTTTTATTTTTCAAATTAGGTTATAAGGTCCTTAATTAGAAAAAGTTAAAAAAAAAATAGAAAATTAAAGAAAGCCCCCAAAAATGAAGAAATTTAGAAAAATAGGAATTCTAGAAAAACATAAGAAAATAGGAAAATAGGAAAAAAGCAGAAAAAATAAGAAATTTAAAAAATACAAAAAATAAGAAATTATAAAAGATTTTAGAAAATAACATTTCGTTAGATTAAATTTAGATTTAGAAGTCGGGCCATTGAACTTGGGCTTAGATTTAAATATGGCCCAAGCTGATCGAGTCCATATGTGCAATTTAAGTACACATATGGATAAGGCACATGCCAACGGCTTAACAGTTAAGCATATGAACATAATACTAGCATTAAGCATGAGGACTTGGGTTAATAAGGCCTTTTTCTTACTTTTTGTTTTTCTTACATCAAAAACTACCACGTATCAAGATTTGATTATGCCATGTGTCAAGACACGTGGCATAATCGGATTGGACGACCTTTGCTGACGTGGTGCCACTTGTTAGCCACGTAACATGCCATGTCAGCCACCACATGTCAAGTGTAACACGTGGTAGGTTGGGGTTTGTTAAGTCGGCTGACGTGGCGCCATATCAGCACTTTCCCTCTCTTTCCCTTGGTTTTCCTCCATTTTCTCCCGATTTTCCTCATCTTTCCTTCTCAAGAATAGCTTATTCCCTCCACTTTAGCTTCAATTTCTATACAAATTCCACACACAAGCTCATGGTTTTTTGCATCAATCTTGCATTAGACATAGCCTACTATGAATCGGTACAGAAAATGCATCCAAGTTCGGTTAATTACGCATTCAAATCGAGTTTCAAAGATTGGAAAAAAACTGAAAATTCAACTATTCCCATTAACTTCAATCCGAGCTTTCCTTTGTTGCTGGGTTGAAATTCAAGTATAACTAAGGACATCAATGAGTAGGAGAAGCATCCCTGAGCTTCAAAATCAACTCTCAAACTCTCCTTCTCTCTCGCAATTCTCTTTCTCTCTCTAGCTCATTCTCTCTTTCTTTACATCTCTCTTCTCCGAGCCCACCACCACAACTTAACACCACGACCGTAACCCCTACTCCATTAGCTCCCCAACACGACCTCCTTCGACCTCCGTCGTGCCCCCTAGTAGTACCGCCCAAGCACCACCGCTGACTGCCACCTCCAACACTCACCAAACGACCACCCTAGGCCACGACACTCGGCTTACCCCCCCTATTCCCAATCTAAAACTTACAAAAAACTCCTCACCCCGTCACTTTAGCTACTAGAACTGCTCAAATAGCCCTTTACTGTTGTTGTTGCTGTTGAAGGCATTAAAGCCTGACCCGGAACCAATGGAGCCGACCCAACCTGTTCGACCCGCTTAGGTTCGACCAGTGCATTCGAATCCGTCCGAATCTTTTTTCTTTTATTTATTTTTGTTGTTTTATTTTTTATTTGTTTTGTTTAAATGTAATAGAAAATAATAATAATAAGTAAAAAAAAAAAGGAAAAGAAATGAAAAAAAAAAGAAAGAGAAGAAAAAAAAAGAGAAGAAAGAAGAATAGAAAGTATCTTATGTTATTTTTTTTAAACAAGAAGAACCATAAAAAAAAATATAATAAAAAAATATAAAAAAAAAACTAACAATAATATATAAATAATAAAATAGATTAAAAATAGAAAAGTTATTTTTCACACTGAGAAAATCAAAAATTTTTTTAATAAAAATAAAACAAATCTTTTCCAAACTAGAGCATTTAAGGTTTTTCTAAAAATAAAATCCAGTTTAGGACCCCTTATAATTTTTTTCTCAAATCAACTCAAAATGGGGAAAAAAATAAACTTGGCAATTTTTCCAAAATTAAAATCAATCAACTTGCTATATTTTCGTTAAATAAACTACGGAAGTCTAATCCTGAATAACGGGTACGTAGGCACTGGTACGCAAGTACAAGGCGACTTAAAATATAAAAATTTTGTATTTTTTCCATTTTTAGATATTTATGTAAATTAATCAATTTAGTCGCATGTATCATAATTAGATGCTTTTTAGAAATTAAAAAGGGTATATTTGAAAAGCGAAGTTAAATTTGGAAAATTAAAAAGTGGTACCCATTTAGGGCTTAATAAATTAGCCTCCGGACCTAAATCTTTGGTTTTCAAAAAAAGCTATCTAACAAATTGTTTTTTTTTTTAATCGATAGACTGGTAGTTAAGTTATAATCAATTTACCCAATTGGTTATAACTTAACCCTTTTTCTCGACTCTGATCGGATGGCGACTCCAATCCCTTTTTAAAAAGAAAAAATGGTTTTCTTTAAACCCTAGTCAAGGATCAGTATTATATGGGTAGGGTTTAGTACTGATTAACTTAGATAAGACCTAATTTTATAAAAAGAACCAGGAGAGTGAAAAACCAAGCTCGACAACAGGTAACCAACAAGAGAATAATCAAAGAGTCAATAGGTTGCTAGATACCTTGGGAATGCATGAACAATTGCTACAAGCTGAAGCTACCTACTAAAAGCAAAGGGCTAGACATGCTGAGGCCTCTAACTAGGCCTTGTTAGCTCAAATTGAGAAAAGCGAAAGGACCATGGATTAGGCTCTAGAGATGTTGAATAAGATTAAACCTAATTGCAAGAGTTAGATTATAAACTTTAAATGTGGTTAAAAGACTTTGAATAAAATTTTAAGTTTCATTAAGAATAATTGTTAAGCTCCCTTCCTTTTGTTTTCTATACTCTAATCTTTTAAAATAATAAATTTTCTCTTTAGTTTATCGTTCTTCATTCTTTAGCATTCCCTTCCTTGTATTAGCCCTTCAATAGAACTCACATAACCATTCATTCTCTCTCACTCAGGGAAATGTAAATAAATCTCACAAATTGCAAATAAGTCTTATACTTATATTCCATTTTTTCCTTTTCTCTTTCTTAAAAAGAAGAGTATGCTTTCAAAAAAGAAAATAAAATCAAGAAGTTGCTAACAGTTGAGGATTCTTGATAAGAATCAACCTTCAACTATATCCAAGCCGAGGCATATTAATGCTTACCAAGGATGCTAAGGTTGAGTTGCAGCTAGAAGGACAAGGAGATGAAAAATAAACATTCGGCATCAGCTCTATCATTAGCCAAGGTGCCGAGAAACCATAAGGCTGAGTAACCGAGACTAAAGAACTACTCAGCACGACTCCGAGAGACTAGTATCGACTAATTCTAGAACTCGACAATTATGGGCCGACCTTTTTGGTGTCTCGACCAAGCTACGTGAGACATCGGGGATCCTTTCCCGAACCTGTACATCTAATTGCCAACCCCGTCCGGTTCGGATACTACTCTTCTTAGGACATGCCGAGTGACTGCATGCCGAGTTCTGTAAAATGCACAGTTTTGTATTCTTGTACATGTTTTCCCTTTATTTTATTTATGGGCCCGATTCTTTAAGGTTTAAGGCCTTACACTTTATCTATAGTTTTGCCACTAGGGTTTAAGACTTGCTATAAATAACAACATTTGTACTAATAAATAGATATAGATATATAGATATATAGACATATATATATATATAGAGAGAGATTGAAACTTTCCTCTTTCGAGCAAGGCTATACTTGAGTTAGCATTTACCGGATTATCGAGTGTTGATTAGACTCTTTAATCGTCCCTGCGTTCTTATCAATCTTGTTCTCAGATTTTGGTAAACCCCTTCATTTGAATCGGTTAGTGAGTTACATTTAACCTTCATTTGAAACCTCGAGCAACATTTAGTGTTCGTGAGTCGTATCGAACTATATTTTGAGCTCAACCCCTTGATTGTGTTTATGTCTTGGTGAGTTATATCCATCCACATTCACTATCAAAACTCTTCCTATTCTTCGTACCCATATTTCTTTTGAATATCCATTCCTGTTCGTTTCCAGATTTGTTGTTGTTTCTTTCTGGATCGATCCTTTGACTCCTTATCATCTTAGCATCAGAGATTTGATCCTTATCAATTCTTATCATGTATAATGGCCAACAGCGGAAATACTGACAAACTTAATGGCACCAACCCTATAAAAGTAAGGTTTTGTTTGTTAGAGCAAACGGTAGGGAAAATGATTAAACAGATGAATTTTCTAATTGACAGCATCGTCCTACTCAAAGCCACAATGTCATCAAATGAAGAGCACGTGGGAGCTCGACAAGGGAAATCTGTTGAAGCATCTCTTCTTAAAGAGAAAATCCATCCAGCTTTCCAGTTTAAGACTTATTCTTTCCCGATTGACCCAGAGCCGAATTAAGAAAGTATTAAGGAGCTAGAAGGGAAGCTAACTCAACAGATAATTGAAAAAATGAGAGCACTTGGGAATGATGATAGATTCGAGAAGGCTAGGATCACTGACTTTTTTGCATACGATGTCGGAGATTACCTAGAAAAATTCAAAATACTAGAGTTTGAGAAGTATAATGGGACTAGATGCCTAAAGCTACACACCAGATTATACGTCCGCAAAATAGGCAAACATGTTCAAAATAATCAACTCATGGTAAAAACTTTTCAAGATGGTCTAATAGGGCCTGCATTAACTTGGTATGCCTAGGTCAATCTCAGCCAGATCAATACTTGGGAGAAATTGGCTCGGGCATTCTATGAGCAACACAAGTTCAACATTGAGACAGCTCCCTTGACTTGGGTCTTGTACACAATGAGAAAGAAGAAAAATGAGTCATTTAAGGAATATGCCTAAGGATGGAGGGGCATGATAGCTAGAATCATTCCTCCTCTCCTTAAAAAAGAATTAATATTTGTCTTTATTAACTCATTAGAGAAACCATATTATAGGCACTTTTTAGTTAATACAATAGCTAGTTTTGTGGACATTGTACTTGTTGGGAGTTGAATTGTAGAAGCCATAAGAACAGGGAGGCTGACTGGAAAAAGACTAGCCCCACCAGATTCAGGAGCATATATAAATACTATAACAAGCAAAAATGGCCCAAAAATACCAAGAAGAAAGTTCACTCAAATCCTTGCTTCGTTATCTCAAGTCTTTGACCAACTAAGAAATGAGGGCTTATTGTAACAAAAAGCCCAATGTTAGGATACAAGTCAAGGAGATATGACCCAAATGCACAACATGAATATCATATAGGTTAGCAAGGGCATTCTATTGACAATTGATGGGAATTGAAGAACAGAGTTCAAGACCTAATTGATGCTGGGGCAATTGAATTAGACTCAATTCAAGGATAGGGTCAGATTTCATGATGTTTGTGAAAGACAAGTGATTCAAATAAAGTACCTTGTTTGCATTTCTCCTATTTTAAGATATCTCATTAAGTTAAAAGGTTTATAATGAAGAAAGGCAAGACGAATTCCAAAACACCAACCTTGAGACACTTTAAGAGTCAAGTGGCATCATTATGAGACTATTAGACTCATACCTTAAGGGAAGTCCATCTTGCATTTATTGCCTAAATCAAAATGAAGTTAGGTAATCTTTTTAATATCCTAAACACATAGTCCTTTGTCAGCTCCATTGGACCTTTTATTGGAGTATTTTCAAAAATTAAACTTTGTCAAAAACCGCCCCCGTAATGGGGCAAAAAGGAGGTTAGGAGCATTTATTAGAAGAAAAGTTAAAATTAATTTGTGATTGCTTTAGTCGCATCAATTCAAAAGTAATTGTTACCATTGATAACTAATTTTCTATAAAATGAAGAAAGGCATCCATTATAAACACTAAAATCACATATGTTTTGAGCTATAAGCCAAAAGAAAGAATAATCATTTTGTCTTAAATGAAAAAGAAAATAAGAAAGAAAAAAAGAGAAGTAGGAAAAAAAAGGAAAAATGAGTAAGTGTGAAATGAAAAATGAAAAGTGTGCTTGACACGGGTAGGGTGATTAAGTTTAAAGCCCTAAAACCCAAAAGGACAAGGGGCATAAAAACCCATTCCTAAATTAAGGCCCACATTAAAAAAAAAAAACTTTAAAAACACAGTCAAAGCAACTAAGCTTGAAAGAAGTCAGGGCAAATACCAAAAGTTTCCCTTCCCCCTTAAAAAAAATTATGATACCCAAAGAAATTGCAACTGATACATGGCTCATAGCCTACCTACAATTCTACCCTTCCTTCTAATTAAAGGAGATAGCTTATCCTTGGTAAAAGTTATGTTTAAAACTGGGGCAAGCATAATTTTATTTTTACCTATAAGGTTCTTCACTTGTAAACTTAGGTTAAAGAGCAATTCTTTCATAAAAAGTCATTTTAGTAATATCCATTTTGAAACTGAGGACCAAAAGCCTTTATTACATTATAGTTTGAAAAAACCCTAATAAATTGATTAAAAGAGTATTACTTATAAGGTGGACCATAATTGTTGGAATCGATGTCAAAAGAGAAAAGTTTAAATTAAGAGTGTAAGGAAGTCTTTTTAGATTAAACCTAACTTTAATGAGATAACCTTTGATAAGAAGAAATTTGAGGAAGTCATGGAAAGTTATTTGCCCCTAAAGGAAAGAAAAGGTTCTCTTAGACCAAGTTGGCTTAAAAGATCAAGTTGTTATGTCGCTAAAAAGCCTACACACTATTGGGAGAATCTAAACTTGTTAGTAAGTTGAAAAATTGGAATAAATTCGATTCCCTCTCATTTTAGTCCTTTGGACAAGAATCCTCATTTCTTTAGAAAGTCACCTTCTCTAGAGTCAACCCTAATAGTAAGCTTCTATCATTAACCCGGCAACATTTTTTTTCAAACGAGTTTGCTTCCTATCATCCAAAATTCAAGGATCTACTATTGCATAAAAATCACTCCCAAGTTGGCCTTAGAGGCTAAAATCATCCTCTTTGACATAATCGCCCTCATGGCTAATGTCACCCACCTTTCTATTTAGGGACTTTATCCTTAGTGTCTACTTTGTCTTTCACAATTGCTAATCAACAAATCTGTCTTTTTCAAGAATTTTTACATAAACTCCTTTTGATTTGGCGCCCATGGATCATTTACTCTTTAGAGCACTATCCATGTAGTAAAAATGTTGGATCTTATGCCCTCGAAACGCTATCCTAACCTTGAAACCCTTGGATCACATGCTCTTAAAGTGTCATCCTGACCTTAAAACCGTCGGATCGTATGCTCTCAGAGCACTATCTTGACCTCGAAACCCTTGGATTGCAAGCTCTTAGAGCACCATCCTGACATTGTAACCGTTGAATTGTATGCTCTCGGAGTGCTATCCTTACCTAAGCTAAAACCCCTGGATCGCATGCTCTTAGAATGCCATCCCAAGCTAAACTCTCGAATCGCATACTTTCAGATTGCTATCTTGAAACTCTCGGATCACATGATCTTGGAGCTCTATCCTAACCCAAGTTGAAACTTTCAAATTGCATACTCTTTGAACGCTACCCTGATTTCTTATCACTCTTTATAAACCTGCCTAAGTTAGTCAATCTAGAAAGGCATGACCAGGTTCCCCAAATTGATTCTAGCTTAAAGTTGCTAATCCCTTAGAGATGCTTCTACCTAGGTTAGTGAGCCTAGAAGAGCACAACTAGGTTCCCTAAAACAATTCCAGCTTAGGGTTTTAGCTAGCTCAAAGAGTGTTTACCCGTTCAGGCATAACCAGGCTTCAATTCCTTTAGCAGTCTTAGAGCACCACCTCTCTCTCCACTAAATCCTCAATGGATCGGGGTTGGTTAGCTAGCTAGTTCGTTGTAGCACTTCTTAGGATAAAATCAATCCGTAGGCCAAAAATAGTGTCTCTTTTATTTTTATAATAAAGTTTTGCTCAAACTTTATCATAAAGAGGAGTAACTGTAGACACTCCTTTTTTACCTTCTTTATTTTTCAAAATTTTTATAATAGGGTTTTAAATTAGGAAAAATGCAAAAAAAAAAAAAAAAAAAAAAAAGAAAAAAAACCCAAAAAATAAGAAATTTAGAAAAATGAAAAAAAAGTAGAAAATTTAAGAAAGAAAGCAAAAAAATAAGAAATTTAGAAAAATACAAAAAAATAGAAGATTTAAGAAAAGCCAAGAAAAATAAGAAATTCAAAAAAAATCACAAAAATATAAAACTTCGAAAAATACAAAAAAATGAAAGATTTAGAAAAAAATAAATCTCAGTAGAATATAATAAAATAAAGAGATAGTAATTGGGCCTGAGCTTAGAATTGAATCTAGTTTACGTTGACCTAGTCCATATGTATAATTAAGGAAAAACCAACAGTCCATCTAGATAAGCACACGAACTTGATATTACATTTGACTTAGAGATTCTAGGTTCAATCCATAAAAGGTGCAAAATGCATCTTTTATTTTCTTTCCTCACTTCTTTGCTATGTTTTCGTGCAAACTCTAGCTTGGTCTGGCTTTGCTTTAGTTTTGATTTGTGTTTTATTCTCCGTATTTTGTTTTCTTTATTTTTATTTATTTTTGTAGTATCATACTTTTTCTTTTTATTGTTGTTGTTGTTATGACTATATTCTACTTACAATAATAAAAATAACAAAAATGAAAAAGAAAAAAAAAAAAGAGAAGAAAAAGAAAAGGAGGAAAAATGTCTAATTTGTTTGGTTTACTTATTTTTATGTTTTAGTCAGAAATATATGATAAAAAATAAAAAAAAAAAGTAAAAAATAATAATAATGAAAAATAAAGATGTCCTCTCACTTAGAAAAATCATTTTTTCAATAAAATAAATAAACTCTTTAAACATGTTTTCATAATTCAGACATATTTTCTATGATTCAAATATCTTTTTAATGATTTAGGCTTCTTTTCTATCGTTAGGCATTTTTTCCATGATTTAGGCTTCTTACTTATGATTGAGCGTCTTTTCCATGATTTAAGTATCTTTTCTATAGTTAGATGTGTTAGTCACAGTAATTGCGTATTTCACGAAATATTATATTTAGGTATTTTAGGATTTTTCTAAAAAGTTTTATCACTTAGAAGTTTTTCTTCAAATAAATAAAAATAAATGGACCTTTTGTCAAAAATCAAGATATTTTAGAATTTTCTAAAAGATAAAATTATCAAATTAGGACCCTTTTCTCTTAGGTGTTTTTCTTAAATAAAACGAAATGGCTAAGAGATATAAACTCGATCGCTTTCCAAATTTAAAATCAACCAACCTACTAATATTTTTCGAACAAACTACGAAAATTTGATCCTAAACAGTGGATATGTAGGCACCCATACGCATAGGGTGACTTAAAATATGAAAAAAATATTATTTTTCCGTTTTTAGTAGTTAATTCTTTAAATTCTTATTTTTTTGTAAATAGACACAATTTCAATTAGAGCTTGTAAATATTATTGGAAGGGTATTTAAAAAGAAAAATTAACTTCAGAAAAGTTAAAAGTGATATTTGTTTGGGGTTTAATAGAATAACCCTCGAATCCAAATCTCTAGTTTTTAAAAATTGTTTTAACAAAAATCGATTTTATCGAAAGATCAGTAACTAAATTATAACCAATCCATCTAATTAGTTATAATTTAACTAATTTTCTCGATTATAGTCGGCTAGCAACTCCAAACAATTTTCAAAACAAAAACTGGTTTTCTTTAAACCCCAAATGAGAGTCAGTATTAAATAGGTAGGGTTTAATATTGATCGATTTAAAAAAGACTAATTTATAAAAAGTGGAAGGAAAAAAATCAGGCTCGACATATATTACCCTTTTTGAACTTCTAAGGTTGCATAAGCTCGAGCCATTCTTTATTGATAGCATTGATTGTAGCACAAGGCTGTCAATCTTTTTTCCTCAATCAAATTCAACTATTCGATGCACTTCTTTGCTTAATTAGCCTCATCCAATTGAGTTTCTAATAGCACCTTGAGAGATGGGATCTTAACTGCCATTGACAATATTGCTTTAGTATACATACTAGGGATTAAGGCGTTGACCTTATCAATGTTCTAATAGAAGTTCAATAGGCCATGAGTGCAAATGGTAACATCTCATGCCAATCTCTATATGCAACAGTAATCTTTTCAATAATTCTCTTAAGATTTTTGTTAGTTGCCTCTATAGCCCCATTCATTTGAGGTTGATAGGGGGTGGAATTCCTATGGATGATTTTGAACTTTCGATACAACTATGACATGAGTTTGTTGTTGAGACTTTTGTCATTATCGGTAGTGATTGTCTCTAGAGTCTAATATTAAGCCAAGATATATCTCTTGATAAACTTAACCACTACTCCTTTAGTAACACTTAAATAAGATGAGGTTTCAACCCACTTACTGAAATAATCAATGGCAACTAGTATGAAACGATGATTGTTGGATGGCTTTAGAGTGATCAGGTTAATGATGTCTATACCTCACATTGAAAATGGCCACGATGTAGATAGTGTACGTAATTCTTAAGGCATAACATTTATCTTGTTCAAATAAACTTAGCATAAGTGACAGTACCCGACATGCTTGATGCAATCGCCCTCTATGGTTGACTAATAGTATCTTAATCTCATAATCTTCTTAGCAAGCATGTAGCCATTCATGTGGGGGCTACATGCTCCCTCGTGTACTTCCTTCATCAAAACTTTGACTTCTCTATCATCTATATACCTTAGAAGCATACCGTCAAATGATTGTTAGTATAAGATGGACTCACTTATTAAGAACTGGATGGCTAACCTCCTTATCATCTTTTTATCCCTTTTCTTAGCCTTATCGGGATACGTGCCTTGTTGTAGGAACATTTTGATGTTATGTTATTAAGGCTTTTCGTCATGTACACCTTCGATTACCAGACAAAAAGTAGGCTTCTCTTCAACTTCAATTTTAAGCGGTTGATTTCTACCCCGCTAGATATTTGGATTATGGACGCCAAAGTAGCCAATGCATTAGCAAATTGGTTCTAAGTCCTTGGAATGTAAGTGAACACGATTTCTTTAAACCTTTTCACTTATTTAATTAAGTACCAGTTTAGGATCCTTCATTTTATATTCTCCTTGAGCTTGGCCAATAATGAGTGAAGAATTCTCATATACTTCTAATTCTCAAATCTCTTTATCCAAGGCCATTTTAAGTCCTACGATATACACCTCATATTTAGCAATATTGTTGAGGTATGAGAAAACGAGCCTTACAGCCACTAGGAATTACGTACCTTCAGGGGATATCAATATTGCCCTAATCCCACATCTAAACACGTTGGTAGCTCCATCGAAGAACATCTTCTATTTTGGGATCTTCTCATTTGTCTCACCATTAGAATTTTCTTTAACCACCAAGATATCCTCGTTGGGGAATTTAATTTACACTTCTTGGGGAGTATCTTTTAGGGGATACTCTACCAATTGATTCGCCAAGGCTTACGCCTTAACTAAATGTTGATTCACATAAGTGATATCAAATTCTGACAATAACATTTCCCACTTCAAGATTCTGCCAATCAAGTAGTTTCTCTGCTAAGTATTTTAAAAGATCATGTCGTGCCAACAGCTTAATTTGGTAATAGAGTGTATACTATCTAAGTTGATGCATGATCCAGACTAATGCACAACATGTTCTTTCAATCTCAAAATACTTCTACTCTCCTTCTGTAAACTTCTTACTTAAGTAGTATACATTACTCTCTTTTCCTTCTTCATCTTTCTAGCCAAGCATATATCCCATGGACTATAGTAATATGGTGAGGTACAAAAACAACTTCCTAAGTTTAAGAGCTATTAGAATTGGGGGGTTCATAAGGTATTTGATTGTTGTGAAGGCATCTTCACACTCTTCATCCCACCTTATATTAGCATTCATCTTTAGTAGCTTGAATAAAGGGTGGCATTTATCTATAAGCTGAGATATGAACCGGGTTATGTAGTTTAAATGGACCAATAAGCCTCTAACTTCTTTAAGTGTGCAGGGAGAGAGCATGTCTAGTATTGCTTTGACTTTATTAGGATCCACTTCAATGCCTCTTTGGCTCATTATGAAACCTAACAATTTCTTTGATGTCACCTCGAAAGTACACTTCTTTAGGTTCAGCTTCAACCAAAACTTCGTCAACTTGTCAAATAACTTTCTTAAATTATCTATGTGATTCTCCCTTTCTTTAGATTTTGTAATCCGATTGTCAATAAATACTTCTACTTTTTTGTGCATCATGTCATAAAAGATTGCAACCATTGCTCTCTAGAAAGTGCCCCAACATTTTTTAGTCCAAAAGGCATTACTTTGTAGCAAAACGTACCTTAAGTTGAAATGAAAGTCATTTTGGTCTTATCTTCTTTGGACATTCGAATTTGATTGTATTTGGAGAAGCCATCCGTGAATGAGAAGAGGTGATTTCCAGTTGTATTATCTACTAATACATTGATGTGGGGAAAGGAAAATTATCTTTAGGTGTTTCTTAATTAAGGTCTTGAAAATCTACACATATTCTAACTTTCCCATTCTTTTTTAGTAATGGCATAATGTTGGCTACCCATTTAGTATAATTAGGTACTTCGATGAAACTGATCTCAAGCAACTTCTTCTTTAATCTTCAATAAGATATTTGGTCGGAATCTTCTCAGCTATTGCTTCTTAGGTTTGATGTCTTCTTTTATGAGCAGGCGGTGGACTACAATTGATGGATCTAACCCGGGCATATTCTCATAAGACCATGTGAACACATCTTGATACTTAAATAACAATGTGGTTGTTTCTACCTTCTACTCTTCTTTCAAGTTCCCTCCAATCTTCAAATTCTTTGGGTTATCATTTGCCCCAATGTTAATCGTTTTAGTTGACTCATCAATGGAAATTCTATCCATCTCATGTTTTTCCTAACTCTCTTGTATTTTGCTATGGTCATCGACATCACTCTTGACAACTAACCTAATGGGATCAAAAGTGATACCAATATTTTCATCATCTACCTGTGTGAGGTATCCTCGACTTTCATTCAAAGCATTGGATTTTGGCAAAAAAGTGTATAAAGGAAAGAGTGTAAGTAAAGGAGAAGTGAGACATAACGAAGAGAAGGAAACTAATCTTTTATTCATTAGAATTGAAAGTTCTCACAGGTACATTATTAAGAACAAAGATAATTATTACAATACTTAAGAAAATACTTGACCATGATTCATCCTTTACCTTAGAGAAGAGCTATCGCTATTTATAAGGACGGAGAACCAATTATTCAGGTGAAGATGGAGCTTGTGGGATGGGCCCACTAATTCATCTTTTAGAGGTGTCTTCTTTGGCAAATTTCGAGGTCTAAACATCAGCCCAGGTAAATGTTTCGGTCAATGGTGGGAAGTTTATTAAGGCATGATACAATCCATCGGCTCTCTTCCCCCTTTGCTTACGTATTTTGCAACTCTTCCATTGTAGTTGGGGTATAGCCAAGATTGTAAGTACCAATCTATCCTTCCTTGAACTTTAGCCTCCCATCCTTCCTTTCCTTAGGACTGGTAACCATGTACACTTCGTCAAACAATTGGAGCCCGAAGTCCTCTTACTCCTCAATGCTAATATAGAGTATGGCCATTTTCTTATATATTTCATAATCTCAATCACCTAAAATTGTTATGACCTGACCATTTAAGATAAACTTGACTTTCTAATGTAAAATCGAAGGTATAGCTCCCATCGTATGGATTAAGGGTCTTCTTAAGAGTAAGTTGAAGGATCTTAGGATGTTTAGAACCTGGAAGCGAATATTAAAAGTTTGGGGGCTAATGTCAACTAGCAAGTCAATCTCCCTTATGATCTCTCTTCTAGATCTATCAAAAGTCTTGATTGTTGTAGAACTTGGCTTAATTGTAGTCATGTCAACACTTAATAGGTTTAGGGTAGCAAGAGGGTAGACATTCAATGATAACCCATTGTAGATAAGGACTCTGGTTATGATTATATTATTTCTTCTCACTACTATGAAACGTAGCTTAGTATGCTAGTGATAACTCTAATTTTAAACATATTTCACATGGTGATTTTATAGTATTTCCCTTACATTTTTTGTTTTCTTTAAAGAAATTGATACTTAATTGAGTAAAATGTTGATTTCAAGGTTTGAACGCATTCTAGGATCAAAAACGAAGAAAAAGAATCAAGTTTCACTCAATTCGGAGCTCAAACGAAGAAGTTATGAAGTTATGCAGAAAATTTTGCCTTGGTGCAGAAAGTTAAACGACCTGGGGACACGGCCATGTCCCAGGCCGTGTCTGGTGACGAAAACAGAATCCTTATAATACATATATAAAAGGATATCTGAGGGTTTAGATAGAAGAGAGAGACATTAGAGAAATGAATGAGACACAAGAGAAGAGAAGAGACTTGAGGAGAAAGAGAAGAAAAAGAGAGCAACATCAACTTCAAGATTAAAGAGATTTTTCATCAATCAAAGGGGTTTTCTATGTTTTATTTTATGTTTTTGATGGAACTCGTTTTTAGATTCATTATGATAGCTTAGAATTCGAGTATTTAGGATTATGGAATCTAAGGTTTCATGTGACTTTTGGGTTGAATTATAATTTTCAATAAAGTTTCTATCTTTTCTTGATTCAATTATGTTGTTTAATTATTGATTGATAATTCTAGAGTATCAATATATGATATTATACATGTTAATTGAGAAATTGCATGTGTAATTAGATCTTAGCATAATTGGAGAGAATTACATTTATACTTAGAGATAAGATACATGTTTCTTCCGGAAAGTTGATTGTTTGTGTGGGAATTCATTATACATTAATGCAATTCTAAGTTATATTACTAAGTGAAGAGATTCCAGTAAATAATTTAGGATTAGGGTTAATATGCTTGAGAAAGATATTAGCTTTAATTGTGAATCCCTTCGATCAAGAATAATAGAAATTGAATTGAATATACTTTAAACGGTCACATGTTAAACACTAGGGGAAATAATTCCTAAATACATTATTAATTTCTTGAAGTCGTTCGTAGTTTATTGCTTTCTAATTTGCTTAATCAAGTCTCATAATTAGTTTAGATGGTTAATTTTAGTGTTTTTAATTCATTCAATTTATCACATTTTTCCGGTTAGATAATAAAGCTAAGGTTAATATTAGTACTCAAAATCTCTGAGGGATCGACTCGGACCCACATCCGCTATATTAAAATTGATAGGTGCACTTGCCTCATATCAGCTAGTTACCTTCATCATCTAATTCTTTAGTGGAAAAAGAGATCTGATTTATGGTAAGGATAGAGTTGCTAACTAATCCCATTCTTTTAGTTTATATTTCATGAGGGACTTTAACCTCTCTTAAGGTTTGAAATAGAGCCTCTTGATGTGGTTCAAATGCCATTAACAAATCTATGAGTAATATCTAAGTTGGAGTCTTGGTGAGTTGATCCATTATCTTGTATTCACTCGACTTAATCATTTTAGTAAAGGCAGACAATCCTTCTTCATATTTAGTTGGTTCATTGCTTAACTCCTCTAGTGCATTCCTCTTTTTAAGGTCTTCTTTTGGGTTATAGACCTTATCAGAGTGGGTAATCCCACCTATGAGAGAACTTGATTTCCCCAAGTTAACTACCTAGTAGTTGAATGGGGCAGCCTTATAATTCTCAGGGGCTACAGGTATTGGAAAGTGTACCTCTTGGTTCTTAGAACTTACTTCTCTTTTGATTTGTAAAACTCAAAGACCCTAAGTTTCCAATCGGAATTGATCATGTTGATGGTAAGATCTAAATCATCAAAAATCATATTGATAATAGGGCTATGGTTGGGCAAAGGGTTATTGTTGACATTTGGAACTAGAGCTTCTACAATGTCCAATTAGACTAAACCTTCGTAAATCAAATCTTGAATTTTATTTTTTTAGCCTCTAGCATATGTTAGTTGAATGACCCACTTGCCTTAAATGATATTAACACTTCACATTAGGGTAAAAAACCCTTAGCCTATATCTTTCATTGGGAAGCTCAAACTAAATCAAATTATCCTTCTTTAACTTTTCGAATACCTGACTGAAGGGAATTAGTATCCTGGTGAATTTTCTTGAGACCCTTTTGGCTTGAGGTTGGCTTTTGAACTGTTACTAAACTTATGGAGGATTCATTCTGAAAGAGACTCGGGTATTGGGTCTGGTATTCGAATTTACTACACTAATAGTGGCTTATTTAGGCTTACTTGTAGTTGGCTTTACAGATAGTGGTCTTCTATCTAATGGCTTTTGGAGTTTATTAGAAGAGATGGCACTTTCAATTCGATACCCTGCAGTTACTACTTCTGTGAAGTTGGAGGACGCTTGCCAAATCAAGTGGGAGAAGTAGGGCTTTTCAAGAGTATTAATGAAAGCCAAAGTTAACTCCTTTTCGGTCATCGGGGTAGATATCCTTGTAGTTAAGAATCTCCATTTCTGTGCTTACTCCTTAAATGATTCATTATTTTTTTCCATAAGGCAACCAAGTCCATCATGGTTGGTACTACTTTAACCTTAAACTTATATCGTTCATAGAATGCCCTAATAAGCTTCTCTTATGTGTTTACCCAATTCAGGTCAAGTTAAGCGTACTAGGTCAAAGTCGAACTTGTCAAGCTATCTTGAAAAGTTTGTACCATAAGCTAGTCGTATTACATATACTTGCCCATCTTTTGTACGTATAACTTGGTGTGCAACTTAGGGCATCCGGTTTCATTATATTTTTTAAATTCTAGTAGCTTAAACTTTTCAAGGTAACTCTTATAATTATATGTAGAGAAATATGTGATAACAACCTACTCAAAACCATTGTAGCTTCTAAGTGTCTTTATCTTTTCGGCGATCTGTCAGGTCAACTTCCTTTCTAATTCTTTCAATTCGTCCTAGTTAGCCCCTAAGTTAACTACATTCGTATTAACTGGAAAATGAGTATGTGTTGGGTTAACCTTTTGATAAACCCCTTCAAATTCAAAGTCTCAAAAGTTGGATTAACTTTAGGATTACTCTCTTCTACTTCAAAGGGTGGAGCTTCAACATTCTTCCCATAATGGGCCCCCGAGCTTTCTTCGTTTGATGGTGCTGTAGCTTTGAGTAAAGCAATATTGTCAGCAAGGCAGCTCAATTGATATGCAATTTTTCCCACAGTTTGCTCCAAAGAGTAAAACCTTAGCTCAGTGGGATCGATGATTTCAAAGTTGACATTGTTGTTGTTTCCCTGATGTTATCGTTTCCTTAGTTAGCCATTTTGGTCTGAGAGCAGGTTCAGATCGAACTTCTTTGAAAGGCTTGACGTTTAAGAGCTATCTTTGCAACCTGGTGTCGAGCCTAATTTTTCGGTTTTTTTTATTTAAAATTAATTTCTCATTTTTTGATTAATACTAAACCCTAACCCATTTAATATTAATGCTCGACTAAAGAAATTGAAAAATTTCGGTTTTTTATTGAAAATAATTTTTGGAGTCACTACTCGACCGAAGTTAGGAAAAGAAAAAGAAACTGTAACCAATTGGGTGGATTGATTACGATTTGGCTACCGGTCTTTGATTTCAATTTTAAATGAAGAATTAGAGGGTTCCAAGTTCGGGGGCTAACCTATTAAACCCTTAATGGGTACCACTATCTATTTACTAAAATTAGGATTATTCTTCTAATTATAATATTTAAAAATAAATAAATAAATAAAATCAAAAGAAAAAAGAACCTAAGTTTCTACATATTTTATCGTCGCTTCGAAGGTGCCTACGTACCTGCTAACCGGGATTAGACGATCGTAGTTCTTTCAAAAAAATTTTAATGTGTTAATTTATTTTAATTTTAAAAACTGCCTGAGTTTATGTTTTTAATTTATTCGGTTTATTTAAAAAAAAAATCTAAAGGGGTCCTAACTCTTGAATGTTATTGTTTTATAAAAAAAAATTTCGCTAAAAGTCTTAAAATTTAAAAAAGATTTTTTTATTAACTTTTATTTAAAAAAAAAAAACAACTTTCTATATGACAAATCCTTAAACAAGATCAAATCTTAACAAAAATAACCAATCTTAACAACTCCTAAACTAACATAAGATATACATTCACTTAAATTAATACTTAATTTATCTAATCAAGAAAACTAATGTTAAAAGAAGAATACCTAAATTAATATATACATATACATATATTATTATTATTAAACAATTATCTATATATAAAAGACTAAGAATAAAATCTCCTAAAACTAATATGTTCATATTTGTATATATTATATTCAATAACTAAAGATCTAACTAATAATAATAATAATAATAATAAATAAACAATTAAATAAACAATTTCGAAACTGGAAAGAAACAGACCTGAACTTCTTGATTATGTGGTGAAGGACGATGGCCGGCATATAACGGAGTTGCTGTTGCATGTGGCTACTAGTGTCGGAGTTTTGTTTGAGTTTGCTTCGCTGCTGTCTGCCTTGCTGCTGTCCTGTTCGTTGCTATTCGCTTTGCTGCTATTTGCCTTGCTGTTGTCCTATTTGCTACTGTCTGCTGTGCTGCTGTCCTGTTCGCTGCTGTCCTGTTTGCCGTTGCCCGCTTTGCTGCTATCCGCTGTTCGCTACTGTCTTGTTGCCGTGGGTTATGGGATCGATGCTGCAGTGGGCTGTTGTTGGGAGAGAACTTGATCAGCATGTGTATGTGCTGTTGGCGTGGTGTGAAGATCAATGTTGTATGTATGCTGTTGGTGTGGTTGCGACTTGCAGGGAGCTAGGTGTTGTGTGTGAGTTGTCAGCGTAGTGTGAGGGTTAGTGTTGATGATCCGTGTGTGGTCTGCAGCGCGTGTGTATGGAGTTTCTGTTTTGTTGTCGTCCGAAAGCGGATTGTTGACTGGTTGTGTTTGGAGTTTCTGTTTTGCTGCTGTGAACGGATGGGTGCTCAGCAAGGGGTTGGCTTTTTTAGTCAGTTGATGTGTGTGATGTCTTTCCTTGATGTGTCTCTTCCTTGATGTGTCTCCTCTTTTATATGCACGTGTATGTGTGTTTTTTTAAGGTCCAAATCAAATCATATCTAGTTATATCTATTGTATTTGATTGGATAACAATTAAACTAGATCCAAATTAATTTAAATCTAATTTAATAAGATCAAACTAAATTTAAATGATTTAATCAGATATGAATCTCGTTTTCATCTCACTTTTGCAAAGATAAAAAAATAAAGACATAGGTGCCTGTAGAGACTCGAACCCAATACCTCAAATTAAATTCAATCCAAATATCCCAATATTTATCTGTTAGGCTGTTAGCCTGCGCCTTGACATTCAGTACAATTAAGTTGCACTTAAACTACTTGGTTCAAAAATAAAATTTTTTGACTAAGCTAAAACTAAAACTATTTGTTCCTAATATAAGTTACTTCCTAAAAATCTACAAAACTATTCATAATAATTTTTTCTTTTCTTATTTTTTTTGGTATTTTCATCATTTGTTAGTTTTTTATTATTTTTATCTTTTATTAATTTTTTTGTTATTTTTATTTTTTGAATTAGAACCCTTTTTGTAAAAATAAAAATTAGGACTACAGATGGGCAAAAATTAAAGGTCTACACTTGGTTTAAGAACACTTTTCAATGAGTTAACATAAATATATACATATTATTTATTCTTTATTCTTTTTCTTTTTTTGAAGATAGGGAAGTGAAATAAATAAATAAACAAGTAAGTAAACATGTAAGTATGTATGATGTACATATACAAGAAGAGGATCAATAATTAATTAACAAGATGACACTTTTATTTGTTATTTCTCAACTTTGGAGTTTTATTACATCAATTTTTAAATAGAAAGGAAACTTACAAAACATCTTAGACTAATCTTCTTTTCTTCTGTTAGTTAAATAATGCTTTCTTTTTTCTGATTGTTGGGTCTTGTTACCACTATTGAATTCTTGGATCTTCATTTGGACCATTTTCAATTGGTGTTTCAGGGCACGAGATTATTTTTTGGATTTCCGAAATAGGTTTTCCTACATGTATCTTTCATTATAGATGACCTTTACACGAGCCTTTACTTGATCCATGTAGGTTATCATTTAAGAGTTTGGATTTGTGGATGCAAGTTGAAGGACTTTTGGTACCTAATCTTGTATCATGCCTGCCTTGTACAATTTGTCATATAGATACTTGTAGGTGACCCTGTATTTGTCCACTTTACCTATTAATTCACCAAAACCAATATTAGCGCTTATAGTCCTTATGTCATACCAAGCTTTGATCTTGAGAAGTCTGGATATCTTTTCTAAGAGGTAAGGTTCTTTAAGGTTAAGAGTGAATGGCTCTAATGAAAGCTTGTGAACTATATGCTAGATGCCTCTAAATTGCTTCACCATGTGATTCAAATAGTTTAGAGGGGAAGGTACCTCTAATCAAATCTAACTTGAAGCACTTTATTTGGCTGACGAACCATACCAAAAGCAATGCCATGCTTAACCTAAGATTCTCACAACCTTTTTTCTTAAGGAAATTAAGGTTCCTTATTTGTTTAGTTAGTAGGGTAGAGATATAGGACTTCCCTTCCCAAAATTGAGCTACAAACTCTATAACCCTGAAATGTATGAGAAAAGACCTACTTAGAAATAAGATGGTAGCAAATATTTCTAAGATGTAGGCTTTAATTCGATTCTCCCTTCATGTTTTGAGATCACCACAAATAAAGCACTTTTGCTAGAGCTAGGTTCGATTTGGAACCAATGAATCAAGTCCCATATTTTAATAACATAGTTATTGTAGTCATTCAGGGCTTTGTTTATTTCAAATTTATAGATCCCTAAAACTTTGGAGAAGATGTTAGCTAAGCTAACCTCAAGCTCTAGAACATATATTTCATCCAAAGGAGAGGCTTAAAGCAGTTAGGTGTATTCTTCCATGGTTAGGTTGATTAGGTGTAACTTGAGGTAGAATGCGACTTCCTTAGGTATTTAGAAATGTACCAAGGCCCTTACTAAAGTGATGTTAACATCGATCTTGGGTAGTGAGAGTATGGGCCTAATATTATTGACGATGAATTCTTGTTCCCTTGGGTTGAAAGTTTAGAACTATTGATTGAGTATGGGTTTTGGGTTAGTAGGCTTGTAGACGTGAATCTCTTTAGCGAGGATTCTAGCGTTGGATGAACTGGCCATATCTAAAAAATTACAAGGAATTCTTAAATTACAAAGAAAAGAGAAAATATTTGCATAAAAAATTATATTTACATCAAAGAGTCTTATTTACATAAAATTTCTTGTGTATAAAGGATTTAGTGACAAAATAAAGTAATATATAAGGAAAAGAAACTCCAAATTGTTGTTTTTGTAAATGCCATCTTATTAGTTATTCATTAGTCTAGCAAAAAATTCATGTATGCAAAAGGGTATATTTTAAAGGTTTTTAAACTTTGTAACCTCATACGTTTTCGAAGAAATGACTCTTAGGTCACATTAAAGATTAAGCTGGGTAGCGTAATTAGCCCCGAGCGGTGGTTACCTTACTATACTCGGAACTTACACAATGGTTCCTTGTCTTAAGGTCCTAAGACAACTTGAGTCTGACTGTCTCTATCAAACATTTATGATACAATTGAAAGAAAACCCCACACCACACACCCTCCCCTCCCTACCCACCCCATCTCTCTCTCTCCCCCCCTCATACTAAAAATTTTAAACCCCAAAAGATTAACTGTAAGAAAACAAAACATTAGTACAACTATTACACTAAAGAGATATTTATAAGAAAAATAAAATTAATCATGGATATATTAAAAGATAAAGTTAAAATTGGAATGTGTAAGTACCTAGCCCTCTTTAGATCCCTAGTGAAATTATCAAGCTATTGAGCATGAAATTTTCTCAATTTTCAAAATTTTTCTTAACCTAATCTATATTAAACCTTATACCCATTTAATATAGATCATTGACCGTAGATTAAGAAAAACTTGGTTCTTTTTAATCTTTAAAAAAAAAAAATTGGAGGCACCATTAAATCAAAATTGAGAAAAGTGTTAAGTGATAACTAATGAATAGATTAGTTATAACATAACTATTAGTCTCTAGACAAACCAACTTTAAAATACGGTTTCTGAAAAACCAGAGTTTTGGATTCGGGGTCTAACCTATAAAACCTTAATGCGTATTACCTTAACATTTTAAATTTGAATTTACTTTCAAAATTATCCAAAAGAATAATAACAATAATGCTAATTTACGAGTAAACAAATAGCTCTTACGAGTTTAAAAAAAATTAAGTTTATTTATTTCCAAAAAGAAGAAAGGAAAATTTTTATATTTTAAGTCATCCCGTAGGTTCCTACGAGTACTTACATACCCACTAATTGAGGAAACGGTTCTGTAGTTCATTCTATAAAACTTTAGATATGTTGATTTCTTTTAATTCTAAAAAATGGTTTGCTTTAAGCTTTTTAGCCTGTTGATTTTCTTTAAGAAAAAAATCTAAAAGGAAGGGTCTTAATTTTTTACTATTTTATTTTCTTGGAAAAATTCTAAATAAACTCTAACTTTGAAAAGGGTTCATTTACTTAAAAAAAAAAAGGTTTTTCTAAGTGATGCAACATGTTTTATTATTTATTTTTTCTTTATTTTTCTACCAAAGCAAAAAAAAAAAGAACCTTTCCTATGCTTCTTCTTCTTTTTTTTTTTAATTACAAGTTTTTATTACAATAGAATAAATTAAAAAAAAATACAATAAGAAAACCAAAACAAACAACGAAGAAGGACTAGACCAGAATAGTATATAGGTCGAAAGGGGTCTCTAGAGTAGGCTTTCAAATCAGGTTGGGTTTGGGTGTGGGTAGCAAAATGGGTCGTCGAGTTGAGTAAAGTGAAAAGGAGTAGCAACATGCAACAAGGGTGGTTTTGGCAAGCTTTGAGTACCTAAATGAGTAAGTGAGTTCCGTTTTGCTTGTTTTCTATTGGACTTAAGGGGTATAGGGAGAGTGCTACGATGTTTGGAGTGATTTAGGTGGTGGTTGAATGTGGTGGCTGGTGGTAGTGAAGCTTGGTGACGCATATTGGCTACAGGGCATGTAAAGATGGTCGGGTTTAGGGTTGTAGGATGCAATGAGCTCAACTTTGGTGTTGGGTTTGATTGATGGCAATTGATGGTGTATGTTTCGCAAGTAACTGTCACTATCAAACCCTAAGTAGGTAGTATTGTTGCTACAATCTACAGTAAGGAACAAGAAGGGTTAGGTTAAAGAGGTGAGGCTATGTGGAAGCTTTTTGTTGTAGTGGTTTTGTTCAAAACCACCAACATGAGCTACAACGTAGAGAGAGAAAGAGTATGTATGGTGGTCTTAAGAGTGGACTGATGATCCATTAAGATTCATGGGTTCCCTTTTATGGTTTTATTATATGAATTCAACATGGAAAGGTTAATGAATGGATCAATTTCGATTTCTTTCATTTAATGGTTTTGATGAAATTTAACCCAAAATCATTGAATTTAGTCCGATCTGATTGAAAAATCTCATCAAAACGTGTTAAAGGAGCTTCATTTTTTCTTGAAATGATCATTAAAAGATTCGAAAATCAATGAAATGCTTGAATCACCGAATTTTCAAATATAAGCATTTAAGTTTTTTTTGTTCATCTTTTAATCCAATTTTGACCAAATTAATGAATGTAGTAAGTTGTTTTTAGATTTAAATTGCTGTACTCCAAGTGTACTTTGTGATTTCACCATTAATTTGGTAAAACACAAAGAAAAATTGATTGAAAATTGCTTCAAATTGGATAACCTAGGTGTGTTTTGCGCGAGAAAAGGGGAAAAAGAGTGAGAAAGTAATGGAAAATGAACACATACAGCCAATCACAGGATGACACATATCTACATTTGGCCAGAAAAGGCAAAAGGCACCAAGTGCTTTTGTTGAGACTAGAACCCAGGTCTCAAGCTTGCATATGAAGTATCTTATTAAATGGGCTATTGACTCATGTTTTGTCCATATTTGCAAGCAAATTGCATATATAGATTAGGTTGGTCTAAGTTATATTCAAATATTAAATCTAAGCCCGAGCATAAAAAATCTCTTTGTGAAGGACCAAATTGAACAACATTAAAATGTCCAAACCTTTTAATTTATTTCTAATTTATTCTAAAAAAAATTCTACTTTATTCTTTTAATATTCTAACATATCCAAAACTTAATGATTATTCCTATTTTCTAAAATCTCAAATGTTTTTTTTTTTAGTTTTTATTGTATATTTTAATTTTTCTATTTTTTTGTGCTTTTTCTAATTTTTCAGTTTTTCTTTGTTTTTGTATTTTTATATTTTTGAATTAACACCGTTTTTCTCTATTCTAAAGAGAAAAAAAAAAAATTTTCTAAAAGTACAGGTTTGCACATGATGAATGAAATGGAGTGATTCCAAGAAATATCATGTCAAAAGTTAAATCATGCAAATTCTTGTATTCTTTTTCAAAGAATTTAAGCCATGAGTTGAGAGCACATTTCTTGTGTCTTAGGTATCAAGTAATGTGATCGATTTGAAAGATATCTTGGATATCCTCTATCTAAGAATGGGGTATTAAAAAACTTTGACCTGAATTTCTTATTAGAGAAAATCGGAGCTAAAATAACGGGGTGGAAAGCAAAACTACTTAATTTCACAAGTAAAAGTGTTTTGTTACCTTCAACTATTGATGGCATCACAAATTTTTATACTCGAGTTGCTATTTTGCCTAGTCAAACAATCGATCAAATTGAGCGTATGAGTAGAGATTTCCTTTGTGGATCTTCTAACGATAAAAGAGTTGTTCACTAGATAGGTTGGGGTAGAATCACAATACCCAGAGTCTGGGGGGAATAGGCTTATCAAATTTGTGATTAAGAAATACTGCTAGTATATCAAAATTGGTTTGGAAGGTCAAGAAGAAAGAGGGATTGTAACCTCACTTCTTGTGGCAAAAATATAACTCTTTTCCTCATAACAAATTGAAAAAAGGATCGACTAAATTGGCAAAGGAAATCAGTATGCAGTCTTTATGGTTGAAAAAAATGTTCAAAGGAATGTAAGAGATGGTTGTCCTACCTTGTTTTGGCATCATAACTAGACATTGGATGGTGCTCCAAGATCTTTTTCTATAGGTCCTCTAGTAGCTGATGCCTGGATTGATTTAAACGTTTGGAACAAGAATCTTATTGGTTTTCAGTTAACCTTGCAACTAATTAGCAAACTATGTAATGTTGATCTACACTTGAAGCAAACATTAGCAAGGCATTGGTTTTGTTAGCTTTATGCTCAAAGTGGCATCCATCAGATTATTTTACAATGAAAAGTGCTTATGAAAAAATGCAGAAAGAGCAAAACGGGAGACAACATGCTGTAAGATAGGAATGGATATGGAAGATACCGGCCCTACCGAAAATTAGAACTTTTATTTGGTTCATTTTTCATAATTTGTTACCAACAAAGAGTGTTCTTGTAGGTAGGGTTACTCAGGTAGACATTCTATACCCTTTTTTGTCACACTGAAGTTGAAACAGACTCTCATTTGCTAAGAGATTGTGTAGAGATCAAATAGGTATGGATGCAGATGAATCAAAGTCAATTTTTTAAAGACTCGTTGAATCTTTCTCTACAAGATTGGATCTACACCAACTATCGTTTTTCCAAGAAGGATAGAAGACAGCGACAGATTCCATGGCCTTGTTTATTCACTTCGCTGTTATAGAGCCTATGGAATTTTCGCCATCATTTGCCATTCCACAATTTGATGCAGCAGATAATTTGTTTAATGCTGAATACTACAAAAACTACATGTTTGGCCAAGGAGAATAAGGTTTATTTATTAACTAATGCCTCAATTGTTTATGATTCAAATAACGCAGGAATCAGCGGAATCTTTCTAACAACAACAAAACAATGTCTTGCAAGTTTTGCAAAGGGAATTGTTGCTGTTTCAGCCCTTGAAGTGGAGTTATGGAGTATTGCTGAGGGATTATCCATTGCTTTGTCTATTCATTGCAGTGGTTTAGTAATTTTAACTGATCGTTATGAGGCCATTCCAATCATTTTGAATATAACATTGATGATAGGTTTTTACATGAGGTGGTGCTGGTTTGCAGGGATAGAATATCTAGGCTCAATATTGAGAAGTTGCTTTAAACTATTAGGAAAAATAATTGTCTAGCTGATGGATTAGTAAAAGTTCGATCAGATTTGAAAAGGAATTGTGTCTTTTCAAATGTCTCGCCGCTAGGACTTTTATCTTCTAATTTTGATGTCTTACATAACGGACATCCTAGAACATGGTTAACTTCCATAAAAGTCTTGACTTTTTTATATAAATAAGTGGTTTTATTGAAAAAAAAAATGAAAAATGATGATTTATATAGGGCAATGAAATAGATGATCTCAACAAACTCAATGTTGAAATAACAAGTGGTATATTTGAAGAGCTTGGTTTAGGAAACTCTCTTCTCATAAGTAGCATATCTATACACGTGTGTGTGTTTATGCAATAATAATTAGTAACAACTTATTATCACTTTTAATTCTAGTTGACTATTAAGCCACAATTGGTTTAGAAAAAAATACGAAGGCGCATGATCTATCAAGGGTCTTGACCATTATCCAAACATATTAGGAAAGGTTAAAATCATCTAAAGTAATATACTAAATATTATATAGAGTGATCAAATTAAAACTTTCTAAACTGGTTTGAATTAAGTTTAATGCTTTAGGTTCCATTACTAATCTAAAGAGTTAACTTCCAAAATGATTCTATTAAAATTAGCCTTACATACTTTTCATATTTACTCATCCATAAAAGTTACGGAACTAAAATATGAACAAATTAAAAGACAAAAACAACAAGAAAGAAGAGGCATATCTATATACATGTATGTGTTTTTGCAATAATAATTAGTAAGTAACAATTTATGATCACTTTTAAATCTAGTTAACTATTAAGCCACAATTGGTTTAGAAAAGATATGAAGGCGCATGATCTATCAAGGGTCCTAACCATTATCCAAACATGTTGGGAAAGGTTAAAATCATCTAAAGTAATATACTAAGTATTATATAGACTCATTAAATTAAAACTCTCTAAACTGATTCAAATTAAGCTTAATGCTTAAGGTTTTATTACTAATCTAAAGAGTTAACTTTCAAAATAATTCTATTAAAATTAAGCTTGTATACTTTTCATATTTACTCATCCATAAAAGTTATGGAACTGAAATATGAACAAATAAAAAGACAAAAGCGACAGGAAAGAAAAGGCATAAAGGGACAAAAGAAACTATGACAGAGACACACTATCTATTAGAATGAGCAACTTTTTTAACTCTATTAAACAAGTAGATAGAAGGAAACCACAGTCGAATTCTTATTCTCGTGGGTGCATGATCATGCATCCGCAACGCATGTGCCTTATAAAATACCGTGTCATAACCCTCCTTTGCGTGCAAAAGAAAAAATTCAACACATTCGATAAAAGAATGCTCACCATTAAAGATAAAAATGTACATGGTGGGTGGTTATCTAAAATTGAATTGTACATCTAGAACAGTGAATTATTTATAAATATAACATGTTTGTGTTGTGGGAAGCTTTTGATAAAATAAGAAAAATAAAATTATTCATAATCTTCTAAAATACCAAACAATTTTGGAAACTTAAATATTATAGATATTTATTAAAAGTTAAATGATGGTAAGCTTTTGTTCGAGAAGAATGAATCATAGATTTAAATTTCCAAATTTTTTTTTTTTAAAAAGAACAAAGATATCAAAATCAGCAATTTAATGAAATTTCTATTTGTTGATTTATTTAATTTTGCAAATGTATCAATCATGGGAAATATTACTCGAAATTACACTGCTTTGAACGATAGTATCGACTTAGGAAAGGGCCAACATTCATATAATGTGAGGCTTGGATTCACTTGTTATTAGGTCCATATGGGAATTAGCCTTGAAAACTTTCACATATACCTACAATTGTAGCCATGTTACGATGCTATCAATCGTTATATTTTATATTAGGCATTATATTTATCATAATGTACAAAAGTAAAACATGTAATAACATAACATTGCCTATAAACACAAAAATCAATATTATCAAATACGATTTAGATGATTGAATTAAACATATGAGAGGGTTAAAGATTAAAAGGGTAGAATTGGATTTAACCATGATTTAATCAAGATTAGACTAGAGTTTTATTGGACCGGTTTTATGATTGGATTAGATTAAACTGGGTTAAACTACAGGGGTTAACTTAGATTTAACAACAATGATGAAAATGAGTCATTAAATGACTTGTGATTTAAAAATAGCACCCATTGGAAGCAACATTGTTAGACTTAGACCGGAAGGTTGATTCAAGAATGAGAAGGGATTAAGGGGCAAAAGAGTTAATAAGGATCAAACTGAGATTAAATCGAAAATAATAAAATATTATAATATGGTTTATATTTATGTATAAAGTAAAACAAATTATTTATATCCTTGAGAATTAAAAATTCAGAGCTTTTTACAGTTTATTTTTTGTTTTTTTAATATACATTTATTTGTTCAGCAGGCTGATGTATTTTCTAGAAAATATAAGAGAAAATAATATATTTTAATAAAAAAAAACTCAATAAATTCTTATAAGAATCAAGTCGGATTGATTGGGTCAACTAGTTAAACAAGATTACTGTCAATAAGGGTCAAATTAGTGATTCGAATTAATTCTTTGGTGGGATTAGGTTGAACTAGTTGGACCGAACCTAAAAGGGTCAACTAGGATTGAAAGGTTACGTAGGTATAGCTATTTTGAGAACGTTGAATTTAACGCTATCTTTGGTGGAAAAAAAAAAGGACTAACATGATTAGCATATCAATTATTTACATTTATAAGCCATTTAGTTTGGTGGAAATATAAAATATTGTGCATAAAATATAATTAGCTGGATTAGGCACCCGCAATCGTGTGCTTAATATATAAAATGTACAAGTTTTTGTATTTTAAATGATAAAGGCAGTTTAGAAAATAAATAGGAGAAAAAAAAGGCTTGTGGGTTAATGGGTTACTTTTTTGTCGATGAAAGTGGAATTGTTTGATAGTTGAAATGATCAAAGTACTGATTTAACCTTGAGGAATTAGCCAACTATTTGAATTCCAACAAAGAGTTAATAATTAATTTTATAGAATATAATTCAAAGAAAATAATGAAATAATGTGACAAAAAATCATGAAAGACACTAGAGTAATTAAGAAAGCCCCATCCACTTTAATATTATAGAAGATAAAAAGACTCATAAATGTGAAAAGTGATTTTCTTTTTATCTTTTTGGATATACCTAAAATCAAGGCTCCATTAAAAAAATAAAATTGGCCCTTGAGCGCATTGGTTTTTCTTGTGAAATGTGCAATCCGGTGTTTTAAAAATTATAAACATTTTAGTGCATAAACTTTCTGAAACATTTGTCAAAAGACCTCTATACAAGATTTTTAGCTTCCTGCCTCCCTTGGATCATTCCATGATTCGCTAGGCTACTTTTGACAAGGAAATCTAATGAGTCAACTGCGCGTCATAAATCCAGCTACATGGTCAAAAGTACAAATGCTTTATTTCTTCTGTATTTTTTTTTTTTTTTTTTTTATTTCCTTTCTCTTAGATAATAAGATATTTTAATAGTTATTTTTAATACGTTTTAGAGATATTTTAAGGAATATAAAAAAGATATCAAAAATCTTCATTTTTTGTTTTAATAATGTACATAAGCTATAGATATATAACTTCTAGAATAGTTCACAAATTCTAATACCTTATTTGGATACCTGTAGAAATGAAAAGAAATAGATGAAAATGTCCATTCTTTTCTTTGCCAAGAAAAAGAAAAAAAGATGAATATGTTTCTATGATAATTTAAGTAAAGAGTGATAACGATTAAAAAAAAAAGAAGGAAATGACTAGTAACATTTCTGTCTAAAGTCCATTTAGAATTGGTTGGAAATTAGATGACAAATACAAAATCGCTAATTAATTATGACAATGTTCATCAAAATCAAATGCCAGATTTTGTTTCATTTCATTTTTTATATAACCAATAAAATAAAATGAATATATTTCCTCCTTATATTCGTAAACATAAATTGAAAATTATAATTCTTCCTATTTTCCTGTTCTTTCTTTTGCTTATTTTCATCCATTTCCATTCCATTAAAATTTGCCAAACATTGTGTAAGTTTCAACAATTTGTCCTAATCCGGGGAATGAGTTATTCCCCTTTGCACCAGTAACTATGGGCCTATATAACATCTGACTAGATTTCAAACTAAAAGCAATCTAAAGTTTACCAACTTGATAGTTGCTCATTATATGCTTGATTTTATTTTTATAAGAAGTTAAAAAGAAAAAGAATGCATAAATAGTCTCCATCTTTTCTTACTTTTCTTTTTTTTTTTTCCAACTATATTATATGTAACATATTAGAAGAGAATAGATTAAAACTTGATTCATTCTATTGAAAAACTAGTTTTTATACCATTAACCTAAATTTCTATTTAAGTGATTTATTTTCAACCTTTTTCATTCAAGATACTTCACCTTTTACTATTTTTTTAATTTGAGCTTTCACGATTTAAATTTTCTATTCAAATGCACTACCTTCTCAGAACGACCAAAGTAAGTCCTCTACCATGTCTGTAATAGTAGTTTTCTTGAATAAAAAAAAGTACGAATTAATTATATATATCAAGTACCACTCAAAATAATAAGTTCATATCATATAGTTAACACTAATGGATATGAGGTTGACTTTCACTATTGTATTGAAAAAATCCATGATTCTGAGGAAAAATTGCAATACAAAGGACTCAAATAGATAAGTATAGAAAGGATATATGAAAAAAAAAATGAAAGAATATAAAAAATAGTCTCAAAAAAAGATTCAATGATATTGAACATCATATGAATTAATAAATGATGTATAAGTACTAATAAATTTTTTGTATATGATTATAAAGAAATGTATTTTTTAATAAAAAAATCAATTATATCATTATATATCAAATTTTTATTAATATATATTACTTATCAATCCATATAGCGTGTTTTGGAGGAATTATCCTATTTGCGAAACTCTTAAGTCTCAAAGTATTCACGGATAAGGTAGAATTCCTCCACAAAAACAATGGGAGCAAAATTCAATATTTTCACCTAGAGGAGCTTCTCAGCATCCTTGGCATCCAAGAATGGCTCTTGCAGTTCAATTAACTTGATCGAGCCCTTAACTTTGTTGAAATCTATTATTATATATAAATCGAAGTCGTCTTTCTACTTTTCTAGAAGATAGTTAAAATTTTTTTCCCCTTTAAGATTACTTTATGACGGCCATTTCACTCTTGACACTTGTGTTTATAAATAAAAGAATTTAAAATTATTTAATAATATATATATATATATATCTATATATATAAGTCATTNAAATTTTTATTAATATATATTACTTATCAATCCATATAGCGTGTTTTGGAGGAATTATCCTATTTGCGAAACTCTTAAGTCTCAAAGTATTCACGGATAAGGTAGAATTCCTCCACAAAAACAATGGGAGCAAAATTCAATATTTTCACCTAGAGGAGCTTCTCAGCATCCTTGGCATCCAAGAATGGCTCTTGCAGTTCAATTAACTTGATCGAGCCCTTAACTTTGTTGAAATCTATTATTATATATAAATCGAAGTCGTCTTTCTACTTTTCTAGAAGATAGTTAAAATTTTTTTCCCCTTTAAGATTACTTTATGACGGCCATTTCACTCTTGACACTTGTGTTTATAAATAAAAGAATTTAAAATTATTTAATAATATATATATATATATATATATATATATAAGTCATTAAAAGAAAAACTGCTAACTTGAGAAGATCAAAACTCGAGCTGAGAAATGCCCTAACACATGGACTTTCAACTCAATCAAGAAGATATGTTTTCTCCTATCTGTATGCCCTATATTTTCATTTAAACCCATATGAAAAGAAACTCGAAAGAAAGAAACTACCACTTCAAAGTAGTGGAAGAGGAATTAATTACTCCGCAAGCTCAACGAAACTTACTTGTCAATGGTTGGCACTTCAAGAATTGTGTGGAGTTTCAGCCTATAACGTCTTCATAACATTTCACCGCGACACCAGCAACCTAAGCGAATTGACCGAGTGGGCTTCTATCGATCAAGGCTGACGGAGTGAAGGGAGCTTAAAAACAACGGTTTGATAAGATTGGAGAAATTTCGAAGAGCTATCCCATTTGTTTAAGCTACGTACTCACCTGGGATCCACACTTAACAATTAAGCAATAAAAGGCAAACATTTCAATTTCCACTCCACATTGTGTTTAATGAGTGTGTAACACGTGTGAAGAGATGCAATCAGGGCAAATTTGGATTCTAGTATTTATCCTGTTATTTGTAGATGTCCTGAAACCTGTCCAAAACGCTATAGGATTTTGAGGGTATTAGCCGAAACTCACCCGATAAGCTCATCAGGAAACTAAGTTCTCAAACCTAAAACACATTTTCCTTTTCTTTTTTTTTTCCTCCCTTAATGGTAAGTTATTTAAATTTAATTACATGAATTAAATAGATAATGTAAAGAATAAGAAAAGCAAAGTATTGAAAATTTATAGATGCAAGGTGGTATTATGAATCGGCAACAAAATGTTGAATTAAAAATTATCCAAAATTTATTTCAATAAATATCAAGCTTCTCATTTTTGTTACAAACAATAAAACCTTTAAAATTATTGTTTAATCAAATCCGATTGCTTTCTTGCAGAGGAAAAAAATGCTTTTATATTATGTAAACAAAAGAATGGCATATATTATAATATGAACATCTTTATAATTGTCATCTGCATAATTTTAACCCATAATGAGGGGAAAAAAAAATATTTTCCTACTGACAAAAATGAATAACTAAATAAATAAGCCATAAATAAAAGAATAAGCTCTACCGGTAAAACAAATTTGGTGCTTGTATGTCATAATATAGTAGCATCTTCATGATAGCATTAAATCAGAAGGATCAACTTTTTGTTTTATTATATTAGATTTACTATAATCAAATACAATGGCATTATATTCATAGTTAATCAAGAGCATAGAATTTAGGAATTTGCTAGTTTTCTGAATGATAGTTTTTATTTTCTATAATATATAATATTTTAGTTACTTTTTACTGAGTAGTAGGTTTTTTAATGGATTTTTTGAAGAATCCAAAACCCGTCCTGAAACCTTATATAGTTTTTAGGTATATCTCAAAATCTATCTTAAAATCTTATTAAGAAATATTTTATAGGGTTTTTATCAGGTCGAACGAGATCAGAAACTCTGTTACGACCCACCCAATTGCGTTCCTACTTGTCTCCAATTTGGAAGCATGTGATTCTATTAAGAAGCTGTAGTGGTATGGAGTTGAATCGAATTGGTAGACCATTTTTGATTGAAAAGGGACAAATTATAGAGCCATTTCAAAAACTCTGGAATTAGAAAGAAAATTCAGAAAATGTAATCCTAAATTTTATTAGATAGTCTACTTACTATTTTAAGTCTTATTGTGATATGCTCGAATCAATTAAATATTCAGCCATAATTTTTACCGATGCGGGCGAGAAGTGAGATGCCCAATATTAAATCCCCAAGAAAGCCCATTGCCATCTGAATCAACCCCATAACTTAAAAACTTACAAGAGCTAAAGGATGTGATGATTCTTCTTCATGACACAAAATTCCAAATCGAAACGACAAAGATCCTAAGACCGACCTTAACCTTATAATACCCAAATTGAATTTTCTCAAGAATACTTTTGAATAAAATACTTATTCAAGATTACCTTCAAAACCCGGTGTAATAAATGCAACGTTTTGACAAATGATTTGCATGTTGGTATGATTGTTTGAAAGTTCCAAGTGATAGTGGGAATCCATGCGTTAAGCCTGAAAACTATCATGTGTTTAATGGTCAAGTAATATGGATTTGTTTTCGCAACAAGAGCTATTGCTTTTAATTCTGGAGTTATTTTATTTTTTCATGTTGCATTTATTATATCTCTCAATAAATGGTTTTGATCCCCTTCTTACCTCTTTTTTTCACGGTAATAGTCAAACAAATTCTCATTGCATGCTATCTATTTTTTAATAATTATATAGTTAATGCTATAAGTTTTTGATCTTATTGCATAAATGAATGGTAAATAATAATGGTCTTATTATTTCATGTACTATTGTCTTCGCAATTGCTATTATGAAAATTAATGCACAAAATAACCAATAGATTATCTAATTGCTTCTATTGTAAACGATTTTTTCTCCATAAAATCGCTAAAAATAATCTTGCATAGTCATCATTTAAAATATTATATAGTACAAATTTTTATATTAAGTAATTTTTTTTATCCTTCTTTAGGTTCTATAAATACCTTTTGTGATCTATTGTTCTCAATGATAGAAATTATACAAGTTTAATGTGTTAATTTTATTTTTTAATTAATTGATAGTTACATTTAAATTAATATATATGTCCCAAGTGAAAAGGTTAAAAATTTATTCTCTTGGTATTTTTTTTTTAAAAAATCGAGCACCAATAATAATTTCATGGCAAAGTTTAAAGTTCCCTTTCGTTGAATATTAGAAAATATCACAAATGCACTTATTAACAAAGTCCTTTTCTATATATAAGATGCAATGTAGTTGTGATAAGAAGCAAACAGTTATTTTTTTTTTTTTAACAAATTGTTCTAGTAGTGTCTAAATAAGGTAAGTTCAACCCCTGACAATATGGTGCTATGACCATGCTTAGCATGACCTTTATGTTAGGGGTTAGGATGTGCTAGCCTATGTGATGTTGATGTCCAGATGTTATCATTGCAACTCGTTTAGTTGTTGGACTTTACTTTCAATTAGACTTGATAAACTCTCTCTCTCTCTCTCTCTCTCGTTTCTAGACTTTTATCACTCATTTAGTTGTATCCAAACTTTATGAACTTTATACTGTGTGACCTTTATGGCCCTATTTGGACTGTCTGTTTCTTAATTATTTCTATTTATAGTTGACTATTTAGAACATTGTCTGATTTGTATCTTATATATTTCTATTTGAAGCATGGTGTTTAGATAAATTGTCTGATTTATTTTTGTTTAAAACCTAGTGTTTGGATATAATGTCTAGTCTATTTCTATGTTAGATCTGGGTTTAGATAATCTATCTCATTAATATTATTATTATTATTGTTGTTAGTGATTATTCTTTTTAGTGGATTATGAAATTGTCAGTAATATCATAAATAGTTAATAATGTTGGTGTTGTTATTGTTATTGTAATTAACATTAATAAATATTTAACTGCAAAAAATTCATAAAAAAATGAATTAGCATAACGGTTCGAACAATAATTAAGTCCATAAGGAAATCACTAGATTGATAAAATTTTCAATTTTCCCTATGACACTTTGTTTAAATTTGACTTCTATCATTGACTTCTCAATGCTACCAAATCGCCACCAATAGCATTACGTACAATACTCATCCATAAATCAGTAGCAATACTGTGGTAGTTAATACTCTCAATCACATCATGATCTTTTATTGCGATAATTTCCTCCTGAAGAAACCTACCAATAATAAATGATTCTGTAGCATAATTAAGTATAATATAATTATGCAAAGTAGCAATAGCAACAATAATCTTAATTTGCTTGGACATTTTATAATCAGGCATGTTGTGAAGTATTCGAAACCTATTCTTCCAAATTCTAAGCATACGCTTAATAACATTTCTAAGTGATAAATGCACATAATTAAATAACTCTTTTGGAGTTTGTGTTAGATAACCTTGCTGAAACTTAGAACCATGATATCTTTCTCCATTATAAGGAGCTAAATATCCTATTTTATTTAGAAACCTTAAATCCATCTAGTAATACTTACCTAAAAAAAGTATAGCAAAAAGATTTAAATGAAATGTAATAGATAATATGCAATCCTTTAAAAGTACGAATTTAATTTTAATTGTATGTACTTGGGGATAGTATAGGAAAAAAGGAAGGATGTATTGCTCAACACGTGTCTTAAGACATTTGCATCATGGCTTTGTCCATCAACATTAGCAGCGATAAATGTAAATCTATGGGCAAAATCACAAACAGCCAAAATATTTTATGACACTTTCCCTTTCCTGTTCGTGTTTATGATCTATTGTTCCTCTAGAACATGAGCCTTAATGTGCGTTCCATCAATTGCACTGCTGTAGTCTTACAAAATCATCGTAAAGAAAGCATTAATTTTCAAATATAATGAAATTACAAACATGTAACTAAACGATCACTTATAAGACTTCAAAGCATTGCCACCTTAAAGAAGGGATAATATCTTGAGTTATGCCTTATCTGTATAGGAATTTTTTGAAACATAGCCTCTTAAAGTTTAATAATTTTCTTTGAGAATTCTGCTAATGCATTAAGAACCATATTGGACTAACGAAATATGTTTTTAGATGCATATTGGAACATTTGTTAAACCATCCTAGTTGAAGTTCCACACCCTGACATTTAAAAACATCCTTACTTTTTCCTTGATTGAGACATCTCTACTATGACGAAGACCATATCTTGTTAACACTCCACACAAGCTTCAAAATGAGGAAGGGTTTATATGAAACAAATTCTAACATTGAGTTGGATTTGGATGGTCTAAGACCTCGTTGATGAAGTCCAGTCCTGTTCGTATGGAATTATAGTGGGCACTTTGTCATAAAAGTAACCATTTATGATGTGGTATATCATGATTGTTATAATCACATCTTCCTCAAAATCATCGTTCATTTTTTAGTTGAGAAACAACTGAAAATCAAAATAAATTCATTGTCAACAATAATAACATAATGTCAAAATGATGAAGTTTTAAATCCTACAATGCATTATTTCTCTTATACTTAGCAACCTCTCATTTAAGAAATAGAGTTTTCATGTCAACATCAAGGTCATTAGAGAAGAAGTAATGTAGCTTATCATCCATGAGAACCTTCGTAGCATCTAAGCCTAATTACCTATCCTTAATCATAGTTGGTAGTGCCTAAACCTCCCACATTACCTCCTTAATACCTAATGGATCTATGTCATTATTGACAGACATAGAACTAGTGGAACTTTCGGCACTTAGGGTTACAATTAGATTTCCTAGATCATTAGTTAAATCATCTCTAGAGTATCGTTGCTTTCTTACATGGTTCTTTACAGAATTATTAGGTGTTTTTCTCTTGGAAGATGTATCTCCCTCTTAAATTATAGGTTGTTGCGAGTTGTTATCTCCAATACTATAAAAAATGGTGGAGAGTTGTCCATAAGATCAACAAATTGTGGATCTTCATGTGAGTCTCCACTCCCTTCTCAAGAACTACTAAATCTTCCATTCTCTGGTGGTGGTACAGTTGATGTTGGCCCTGATAATCTACTATTAGTGCCTTTAGTGCCCTTAAACACTTCATTAATGCTATCTTTATATCGCAATCTATGTTTACAAAATGAAAGGATACTTCCTTTTCCAGTTGTTTTATGCCTGCATGGAAATATATATATGTTTGAATATGTAAACTACCATAAAGGAAATTATTAAGGTAATAAAGATCACCTCTTTAGCTATTTTCTCAATTGATTACGTAGTTTTAAATATTTTATCGTAATTTTCTTTTCGAAAGTTTTAGGGTAATTAGAAATTAGTTAATTCACAATTTAATTTTGATTGCCTAAATATTGATAAGAACTATTATAGGTTTAGTAATTTTATAGTCCTCGAGGGATCGACAATCTTACTCTCTTTATTACTTGATTTTAACCTAGTATACTTGCTGGAGTATTCGCTATGTAATCATATATATATAGTTTAAGCGGATCAATAGCCGCGCAAGAGTGTTGAGCATGCATGGACTTGTCCAAATAGGAGTGGCTGAAGATTAGTGCAAGCAGCTCTCTCGACCTCTCGATAAGAATGATGCCGAGTAAGTGGTCGACTCGGACATAACCGAGCAGGTGCACGAGGTTTAGTTATTGTTAAGGCATTCTTTAAGTTAGCACACAATTTTTAACAGTTGGGCATCGCAAAGAGAGTCGATCAGTAGCAAGGAGTAACTCGGCCTCGATAGGAGTTGGTTAGAGTAGGAGGATTCGCCTTGCCAGTCCCTCTAGTTTTCGAGCTCAGTTGTGGGTTAAAGGCCCAATAGCTTGATTTCTATCATTCCCTTCGGGTTAATTTGGATTTGGGATCAAATCCGATTGGCTTTAATTAGTTCTCTATCAAGATGATATGGACTAAGGTCAATAACATTGAAGGTGTCTGAAACCCCACAATCTTTGGGAAGCTCTAATCTATAGGTGTTGTTGTTGATCTTTTGGAGAATTTTGAAAGGTCATTCAACTTGTGCTGATAGCTTGTTCTTCCTCTTACTCAAGAACCTTTCCTTTCTCAAGTACAGCTACACTAAGCCTCCAAGTTGAAATTGTTTTGTTGTCCTACCCTTGGCCTTCTCTTGCATTCGTCTAGTAGCTTGGTCGATCTATCGAGTAACCTTATCATAGATGAGTTGTATGGACTATGCTCGGGCTCTTGCATTAGAGTCTTCTTACTCGGATATAAGTATAGGGGTGTGATTGAGAGGCAACTCGGGATTGGATCCATAAACAACTTCAAATGGGGTCTGCTTGGTGGTGTAATGTATTATTTGGTTGTAAGAAAATTCAACTACAGGCAAATAGATGTCTTAATTAGCCAAGTTCATGCCTACTGTAGCTCAGAGCAGCAATCTCAAAATACAATTGACTACCTCTGATACGGATTGGGCTAATGATAGATAAAGCTGGCCATCGAGGTAGGTCTGATCCTGCCCGTTAAGCCCGATTTTGATTTTTTTAATTTAACCTATATTAAGCCCAGCCCGCTTAATATAAATTACTCGACATTAAATTAAGAAAAAAAAATTATATTTTAAAAAAATAGAGTCACCAACCAATTCAAATGGTAAAAAATAAAATAAAATTAGGGTTTTTGGGTGGGAAAATCTTAATTTAACTACTAGTCTACGAATATTCTAAAAAAATTAATTTTTAGAAAATTGAACTAGAACATTGGGTTTGGGAGCTAACCTATTAAGACTAAGTCACCATGTGAAAATAAAAAAAAATTATGGGCTTTATTTTTTATAATTTTTTTAAAAATATTAAAAATATACCTAAGTTCACAAAATGTAACTAAAAATGATTTTTTATTACTAATTTCTAAGAAAAGGGCTACGTACCCGCTAATCGGGCTCAAACCGGCCGTAGTTTTTTTTTATAAAATTTTTAGTAAGTATGTCATTTTTATATTGAAAATCAAGCAAGCTTTATGTTTTTATCAATTTATTATTTTAAGAAAACAAACCTAAAAAAAAATCTAATTTTTCCGAATTAAATAAAAAAAACCCTAACTAATCGAATCTTTTTGAAAAAAACTCAATTTAAGATTTTTCATTTTTCAAAACCACTATATGTCAAAATATTTTTTATTTAAAAAAAGCATGATTTTTCAAAAAAAAAAAAAACTTAATTCAACTAAATTTTATTGTAAAATAAAAAATTTGCAATAGGAATAAACAACAATAAAAAAAAACCTTACACTTAAACACAAAAATAGTTAATAAAGAAAAAAAAAACATAACTAATAAAGTAAATTAATAAAAATTAATGAAATAAATAAATAATAATAATAAATTAATGAAAATTTACCTAACATTGGATCGTGTTGATGTTAGGTAGTGGATCGGGTGGTATTAGGCGACATTGGGCGGTGGACTGGGCGACGTTAGGCGGTGGATTGGGCACTATTGGGCGACGCTGGGTGATAGATTGGGCGCTGCTAGGTGACGCTGGGTAGTGGACTGGGCGTTGTTGGGTGACGGACTGGACGATGATTGGGTGTTGCTAGGCGATGGACTGGGTGCTGTTGGGTGACGGATTGGGCACTGCTAGGCGACGTTAGGCAATGGATTGGGCACTGCCGAGCAACGCTAGGCGATGGATTAGGCGCTATTGGGTGATGCTGGGCAATAAACTGGGCGTTGTTGGGTGACGGGCTTTAGGTGAACTGGGCGATGTTGGGCGGTGGATTGGGCGCTACGGGGCGATGGATTGGGTGATGCTGGGTGACACTAGGCGATGGATTGGGCATTGTTAGGCGATGCTGGGCGGTAGAATGGCGATGAACTGGGTGACATTAGGTGATGGATTGGGTACTGTTGGGCGGTGGAATGGCGGTGAACTGGGTGACACTAGGTGCTGCTAAGCGATGCTAGGTGGTAGACTAGCGGTAACTATGGTTGTTGTACAATGGTGTTAGGGTGGTACCATGTGGTGTTACATGGTGGTTGTATGGTGGCGTGGTGATGTTTGTGTAGTGTTTTAGGTAGGAGTGTGATTAAAAAAACCATTTTTCGAATCCTCCGTCAATGCGCTATTTATAAGCCCAAAATCAAATCTTTTGTAATGAAGATACAGAAGATACGATTGCGATTCTTCCAAGATTTACCTTAACCTCTAGAAATCCTAATTTATTTTGGGCTTTTTTTTATTCTTCCAAGGCTCGATCAGATCCACTATAATTTAGCCCAATAATTCCTTAATTTGATTTAGGTCCTTAAATTAGAAGAATTTTATTTTATATTGGTTTGGCCCAAAAATAATTAAGCCCATATCGTCACCTAATCTAACAATCCAACTCAATTTAATTCAACACAACATGACTTGACTTATGACTCCACTTACTACGACTTGACTCGATTCGATATAATTTGACTTAACTCAATACAACTCAACTTGACATGATACTCTTTTTTATTTCTTTCCTTTTTCCTTTTTTTTTTCTTTTTTAATTTTCATTTTTTCAATTTTTTTATTTGTTTTTATTTTTTTTATTTTTCTACTTTTTTGTTTATTTATTAACCTAGCTCAATTAATAAAAAATTAGTAAAAATGAGGTGTCTACAGCTGCCTTTCTTTGTAGTGAAGTTTAATTAGAACTTTGCTATAAAGATAAAAGAGATACTCATTTTTGCTAGACTCGACTTGGATAATTTGAAAAGGATAAATCTCTTCAAGATTAAAAACTCGTTTTGGTGAATAATCTGAGGATGATAGATCTCTTTCAAGATGAGTTGCTTGAAAGGATATAGCTTTCAAAGACAAGATGAGACAATGCTCTCATGAGCAAATGATCTTTTAAATGACTGGACGGTGCTCCTTTGAGCAAGCGATCCAAGAAAGGATTGATAAGACAGCATTCCTAGAAAGGAATAGATAGGAAAACGTTCCTAGAAAGGAATAGATAGGATAACGCTCCTATGAGTAAGCGATCCAACAAAAGATAGGACAATTCTCCTTTGAGCAAGCGATCCTAGATAAAATTGGATTGCGCTCCTATGAGCAGGCAATCCAAGAAAGAAATAGATAGGATAGTGCTCCTATAAGTAAGTGATCCTAAAAAGGAGATAGGACAATGCTCCTTTAAGCAAGCGATCAACCTAAGAAATAGATAGGACAGTACTTACATGAGTAAGCGATCTTAAAAAGGAGATAAGACAGCGGTCTTTTGAGCAAGCGATCCTAGATAAGATTGGATGGCGCTCTTATGAGCAGGGGATCCAACTAAGGAATAGATGGGACAGCACTCCCATGAGCAAGCAATCCTAAAAGGGAGATAGGACAACGCTCTTTTGAGTAAGCGATCCTAAAAAGCATTGGATGGCGCTCTACTGAGCAAGCAACCCAACTAAAGATAGAACAGCGCTCCTTTGAGCAGGCAATCCTAAAAAGGATTTTGATGATTCTTTGAAAATATTGTGTTGCTAACAAGTAAGAAAGTCTTGAAAATTCTAAAGACCACAAATAAGGGGTTGGCTTGCCCCTTACCCATTGATCGCTCATTCTCTCAGTCTTGTTTCCTAGAACATAATTCATGATCTCTAAACTTTTTAGAACCACTAATGACTATTCACATTTTTGAGAAAATACTCAACTCTTCAATTTTCCACTAAGGGGATAGATATCATTACTTGAAATGTTTAGTCAGACTGGACTTCTTTACACTCTCATAAGTCTATTTTTACTCTCAGCATCAATTCTAAAAATTGTAGCCTATCTCGTAAGTGGTACATTCTGGTCAATCAATAAGTCTTTTCTAGGTTTGCAATGTAAGGCTTTTGGTCAATAGTTTAAGCAAATGGATATCAATGTACTTGGCCAATTTTGAATAAATCATATGCAATCAATCCCAGGTTTACAAGCCAAGAACCTAGGAGAAATTAGACATGGGCTTACCCTAGTTTCATGAGCAAATTTTGCTTAAGATAAGTCAATCTCTTTAGTAAAATGAGTTTTATCAAAGCTGGTATAATGAGTGGGATCATAAAATGAGGGCTTTGCTTTTGGGCTTAGGAATTGATAATGTTCAAACTTTGGATACCGTCACCAGTTTGGACTTTAAGCTATTTTGGTAATTTGGATATTCTTTGAAGGTGATCACTTTACTAATATCTTCAATCTCTTTTTTTTTTGTCTCTTTATTTTTCTTTTTGTTTTTCTTTCTTCTCTTTTATTTTTTCTTTTTTCTCTTTCCTTTTTTTTTTTGGTTAAGGTAGTTACTTTCTATTGTTGAGTTTTCACTTAATAAGATTTAAAGTACCAAAAGGTAAGTTCAAGGTGTATAAGCTTGGGAGAAGTGTATATGGCTTTAAAGTGTTTAGGAAAGAATGTATGGACTTAATGTGCTTAAATGAATGTACAGGTCCGAGTGAGGTGTATATGGTTTGAAATTCTTCTTCATCCTAAAGAAATTGAATTATCTATGACAACATTTGCTCGTGAATTGGCATACAAGAGGTTAGGATCATTAATTTGGAGAAAAGGAGTAGACTAACTTATGCAAGGGATAATCGTATTTAGGAATGATAAAATGAATGCCTAATATCATATTGACACATATACCAAGTTCAAGACAGGCCTCCTTTAAGGAATGAGCCTAATTCTCACCTTAATGGCACTCTTCTCTCATGTAGGTCTAGGGTCAGTGTTTGGGACATGGGTTGCCTCTTCTCATCCTAAACCATTCAAGTAATGTGTTATCGTTCCCTATTTGAATTGAGCTAGCTTCATAACGTACAAAGACCAGAATACATGCTTTATTCAATAACTCGTATCTATTACAAGCTCCAAAATGAAAGATTATTCTAAAAAAAATGTAGGAACTAAAATTTTTTTCTACTTCTTGCCCCTATTTCTATCACTTCTTCAAACTTAGCCCATTTTAACTAAATTGATCTCTTGGAGATATCCTTAACTACTTCAAATGGTGAGCTACCTTATTAGATGATAATAGTAGATCTTCAATGCTCGATGTTAGAGGTTGTCTATTCGATGCCTCTTCATAACTTGGGGAAGAAATACTACTGCTAATCGATCCATCAATCTTTAGAAAACTTGGTTAGATAATCTTGGCATCAATCAAATCTTGTACCTTATGCTTCAATCTCTAACAATCTTCAGTGGTATGCCCTACATGGTATTCACACCATTTGTTGAGGTGACGATCCATTAGCTGGTATTCCTTTATTGGGTTTTCGCATGTCAGTAGTCCCATATTTCTCAGTCACTTGAACACTTAGGCCATTGGAATCTTGAACTGTATAAATTGCCTACTCTTATTGTGGACGACCTTGTTTTGATTATGGGTTTTCTTAATTGACACATTCACTCTTGATTTCTCTTTTGTTGAATTATCTCCATACTTGGGCTGTGACTTCTTATTTGCATCAGGATGTAGGTTTTCGAGTTGCTTGAGCACATAACTCATTGCCATTTTCATGCTAGTGAACCTTTCTTCTAACTTCATTAACTTTTCTTCTAGGGCTGTAACCCTTTCTTCTAGACCCTGGCAGTAACATACCCCTTCGACTTGACCATTCAAATATGTTTCTGCCAACTTTTCTAATCCTTGTATCATGTTAATAGTAGGCTTTGTGTAGAATTTGGGCCTTGGATCCCTAACGAATTCCAACTAGACCAATTTTTCATCAATCAAATCTTAGACTTTATTCTTCAACTCCTAGCAATGGTCAGTAGCATGCCCCTGTTGACCCATGCAGTACTCGCAATGTGCATTAGGATCACATTTTCGAGGTTTATACCTTAGTGTTAGAGTCTTAGGATGTAGTAAACCGTCTTCTTTTAGGCTGCGATAGACCCGAGACATAGGAATTAAGATGTAAGTGAACCTCCTTCTAGGTGATTTCTAGCTTAGCTTATTTTCCTTGAGCTTTAGACCAATGCTTAGGGCACTAGGCTTGTGTATCATTAGATAGGACATCATAGTGTTCACAGTGGGCTCGGAATCCAACGGAGCTGATCCCTTGCTTACCAATCTCCCCACTCTAATAGCATCTTATATGTGACTATCAGCTGTAACAACATCTGCAAACGTAGAAGCAGTATGGCCTGAGAGGTGATTATAATAAGGTTCACCTAATGTATGGATGAATATGTTGATCAATTCATTTTTTGGCAATTGTACTGTGGCTTGAGCTGCTGTAGATTTCCATCTTTAGACATACTCCTTAAAGGACTCAATCAGCTTCATTTTCATGTTATTCAAATCCATCAGGGATGGAGCTACTTCTTAATTGAACTTGTATTGTTGATAAAAGGCTCGAGCTAGCTTATCCCAAGTACCAAGCTTAACTAAGTCTTGTTGGGCATACCAAATCAACGCTAGCCTAGTTAGGCTATCTTGAAAAGTTTGAATCATTAATTACTCATGTTTAGGGAATTGGGCCATCTTGCGAACATAAAGCCTAAGGTGAAGTTTAGGACAACCTGTTCTATCATACTTTTCGAAATTTGGTACCTTAAACTTCTCAGGTAACTCATGATCTTCAAAAGCGCAAACACTACTCAAGCCTAGATCACTTTTCACATCATGATCCTTGAGAACTCCCATTTTATCTTTAATTTTTTAGAAGATTTCTTCTTTCATCTTCATCAATTTCTACACCAATTCCTTCCCTAAGCCTTTGCTGCTATTGTTGAGCTCATGAACCAGCAACTCTTCGTGTTGAATCTAGGGTTCATTATTTGATTTTGATGAGAATAAAACAAAAAGTGTATAACTAAACATGTTGTTTTTGAAGAAAATAAAACAAGTGGATGATTAAACTAAGTATTATTTGATTATATTGAGGTAATTGAATAAGATCAATTAATTTGTTTAATGATTAAATATATCAATTATCTCTATAAGAAATTTAATCTTTTGAGTAATAATCAAATGATCTTAAAGTTAGACTACAAAGAATATTTGTTTCTTGTGTATTAAAAGAATTTTCAAGTAACATTTAGCCTACCAGGTTGACAGCTCAAGGAAGAACTAGGCTGACGGTATAAAACCTTAAAAAACATAAAGAAAAGTACACTGACCTAGAAGAACTGGCATCCAGTAGTTCAGAGTACCGGCATGTCAATGAGTCTGATATAACTAGCCGTTGGAGCATTTAATGTACTGTAATAAGAAGAATTGAATGGGATGATATAAATGCTCAACAACCCGACCAAGGATAGTAGAGAACTGATCTTTTGCTATAATATTTCAACATTCTCTTGTATTTTTGTTGTCTATAATTCTCATTGTCTCTTGTACCATAAATTGCTAATATTTAAAGAGATTTGAAGTGTAGTGCTTGCGAGCTATTAGTTACAAAGTATCAAGAGTTAAAAGCACTATACCAATAATCTTTGAGATTGAGTTTTGTGTTGTGAGTAGAGATTGTGACTTGTGTTGAGAATTATGCGTGAGAAACTTGTGCAATCAAGTTTGTGTATGTGTAACTCTTGGAGATTGGATTAAGAAATCAATAAAGCGATGTAAAATCCTCGATTAGAGGCATTGTGTGTCCATGGAGACTAGGGGCAATCTGAACTCTACGTTATATTCGGGCTTGATCTTCATTATCCTTATCTCTTTTAATTTCAGCAATTATTATTGTTTTATTGTTACTTTGATTATTCTTATTATTGCATTTAGTTGTTTATATCGGAAAAGAATTACAATTTGTCCTTAAAATCAATTCACACCTCCCCCCCCCCCCCCCCCTCTTGAGTTTAGCTTAGTGTTCTTCCCTTTAGATTTGTCTGTCTCAGATGATATGTCAATGGGCCCTTAGGCTTAGGTATGGGCCATAGTCTCGACTTGTTTCTCGTACTTACTTAGAACCCCTTCTGCCATGGCTATTCTCAATTCAAGAGCTTTAAACATCTTATTTTTGAAAATGAGTGATTATGGGCTTCAAGTTTGTCTAAATCACTTAAAAAGCAATCTTTCAAAGCCTGCAAGAATCCCTTCTTATTAACAACACTGCATCAAGTTTTTAGTTTTGAATTTTTTTTTGGAAACTTTTATTGGGAAATCAATACTTATTTTATGTCATAAAAGCCTAATACTGATATCGACGAATCTAAACAAAGAAAATATTGAGACTAGCGACCAAAGACATAGGATGACTATAATATTATAAGGATGATATGGAGATGCGAAAATTACTTTACAATGAGAAACTTATTGAATAAATGACACAAGGATAACGACTCAAGGAGAAAACTCTATTAGGATCGTGATAACCAAAGGGTTAAACACGAAGAACGAGAAGTTAGACATTTATAAGATTAATAACCTTAAAATGGAAAATAATTCACAATGGAAATCTAATGATTAAATCTTTTTTAATTTATTTTTTAATTTTTTATTTTGTTAGTTCCTAGTAGTATGGTACATGTAGGGCATTGTAATATAAATCAACCGAGTAAATAATTATCATGAAATTGGTTATTAATAAACTATAGAGAGTATGATATATCCACAGTAAAAAAGCACCCTTATATATAAGTATATTCAAGATAAGATTTAATAAAAATGAAGCTCCTGTATACTTATATATAAGGGTTACTGATTTTTTTAATTGAAAATGGACGATAAACTATTCGCGGATTAAATCAAGCTTTTCTTATAATTTTAAAAATAACTACCCCTTTTTCGAAAGGAATGATGTAAAAGGGTGAGGTCTACGAGTCTTAGGCTTTGTAGCTCCAAGACTTTATAGAGAGAAGAAGCTTGAGTGGACTTGTCTATCACCGCCAGACGAGGTAAAGACCCCAGCGACCTAAGGGTTACACAATGGTGGCCGGTCCTAAGTTCGTAAGGTGGCCTAGGTCCGACCACATCTAAATAGGCAGATGATTATTACAAAATAAATAAAAAGAAACCACCCTCCCCCCCTACCCCTAATTCCCCAATAAGGCCCATTGGGCCGAGCATTTTTTTAGGGCTTGCATTACAAAAAAACTCAGTCGATACAACTATAATACAATAAAAAAAAATACAAAAGCCCATCAATTAATTTTTAATTTTTATATGGCTAACCCATCAGGCGTCCCCAATGGAGTTGCCAATTTTGTCAAGCCCTATTTTGATTTTCTTAATTTAACCTATATTAAGCCTAGCCCGTTTAATATAAATTACTCGACATTAAACTAAGGGAAAAAAAATTTATGTTAAAAAAATGGAGTTGCCAACCAATTCAACTGGTAAAAAATAAAATAAAATTAGGGTTTTCAGACTACTAATTTGCGAATATTCTAAAAAAATTAATTTTTAGAAAATTGAACCAGAAAACTGTGTTCGGGGGTTAACCTATTAAGACTAAGGCATCATGTGAAAATAAAAAAAAAATTGATGGGATTTATTTTTTATAATTTTTCAAAAAATATTAAAAATATAATTAAGTTCACAAAATGTAACTAAAAATGATTTTTTTATTACAAATTTCTAAGAAAAGGGGAAAATTTTTTTATTATTTTTTAACAGTTGCCCTGAAGGTACCTATATACTTACTAATCGGGATCAAACTAGCAGTAGTTCTTTTTTTTTTTTTAATTTTTAGTGAGTAGGTAATTTTTATATTGAAAACCGAGCCAAGTTTACATTTTTATCAATTTATTATTTTAAGAAAAAAAACCTAAAAAAAATCTAATTTTTTTCAAATTAAATAAAAAAACCCTAAGTGACCGAATCTTTTTGGAAAAATCTCAATTTAAGATTTTTCATTTTTCAAAACCACTATATGTCAAAATATTTTTTATTTAAAAAAAAACATGATTTTTCAAAAGGAACTTAATTCAACTAAATTTTATTGGAAAATTAAAAATTTCCAATAAGAATAAACAACAATAAAAAACAAACCTACACTTAAACACAAAAATAGTTAATAAAGAAAAAAAAACTAATAAAGTAAATTTATAAAAATTAATGAAATAAGTAAATAATAATAAAAGTTAATGAAAATTTACCTCACGTCAGATCGTGTCGGTATTGAGCGATGGACCGGGTGCTGGGCGGTGGATTGGGCATTGTCGGGTGACGCTGGTCGACACTAAGCGATGGACTGGGTGCTGCTGGATGGTAGATTGGGCGCTGCTGGGCAACACTGGGTGATGGATTGTGTATTGCTAGGTGATGGAATGGCGATGAGCTGGGCGATGGACTGAACGCTACTGGGCGATGCTGGGCAATGGACTGGGCGTTGCTGGGTGACATTGGGCGGTAGACTGGCGGTGAATTGGGCAATGCTAGGCGATGGACTGGGTGATGCTTGGCGGTGGACTGGGCGTTGTTGGGTGACACTAGGTGGTGGACTAGTGGTTGTTGTGTAGTAGTGCTACGGTGGTACTGTGTGGTGTTGCATGGTAGTTGTGTGGTGGCGGTGTTTTGGGTAGAGTATGATTAAAAAATTTGTTTTTCGAATTCCCCGTTGATGTGTTATTTATAAGCTCAAAATTGAATTTTTTGTATCTAAGATACAGAAGATATTATTGTGATTCTTTCAAGCTTTACCCTACCTTTTAGAAACCCTAATTTATTTTAGGCTTTTTTTTTATTCTTCCAACGCCTGATTCAATCCATTACAATTTAGCCTAATAATTCCTTAATCTGATTTAAGTCCTTAAATTAGATGAATTTTATTCTATATTAGTTTGGCCCAAAATTAATTAAGCCCATATCATTACCTAATCTGACAATCCAACTCAATTTAATTAAACACAACATGATTCGACTTATGACTTAATTTGCTACGACTCAACTTAATATAATTTGACTTAACTCAATACGATACAACTTGATATGATTCTCTTTTTCTTTTTCTTTCCTTTTTCCTTTTTTTTTATTTTTTTATTTTGGTTTTATTTTAATTTTTTTTTTAAATTATTTTTATTATTTTATTTTTCTACTTTTCTGTTTATTTATTAGCTTGGCTTAATTAATAAAAAATTGGTAAAAATGAGGTGTCTACACTGCCGAAGGAACGAAAAATAGAGTGGGTTTAGTAAGGGTTTTAACGAATCCGTAAGTCACCTAACCAGATATGATGTACCAGTTAGATTTTATATGGATCTAAGACTCGCCGGATATAACATACCGATCCAAGTGATAGAGTTGCTCGCTACAATCCTTGCTAAAGGGATTGATAAGAGTTGGTAAGGGGGAGAGAGAAAGAGCTTTCCGAGAGAAAAGACTCAAAAGGGGTTTTTCATTAATCTTTTGTCTGGCTATGCATTGTTACAAAAGCTGCTATTTATAGTACTTCCTAAACTCTAGTAGCAAAACTATAAATAATGTACAAGGCTTAAACCCTAAAAAATCGGGCCCATAAATAAAATAAAGACAAACATATACAAAAATATAAAATTGTACGTTTTATAAGGAGAAGTCGGCATGTGGTCATTTGGCATGCCTTGGAGGTAGTTGTGTAGTGCTTAGTCAAGACACCAGAGAGGTCGGCCCATAATTGCCGAGTTCTAAAGTCAATTGGCGATAGTTTCTTCGGGCTATGCCGAGTGAATCTAACCCTTAGTAATGTGATCTCTCGACCACTAAGTCGACGACAAACTTTAGCCAAGTGAATCCAACTCTTGAAAACGTGATATCTTGGCCTATCAGCAAGAATGATGTCGAGTAAGTAATTAGTTAAGCATGGGTGAAGATCGATTGTTGTCTTGGCCTTCTGCTTCTCGGCACTCTATTTGTGAAAAATAGGTCATTCGACTCGACAGGTAGAATGAGTCGGTATGTAGATGAGTCGGTATGTAGATGAGTTCGGCTTTGGTAGTCGAGTTGGGTCGGTATCCCGAAGCCTATCATTTCCTCTCCCTTAGAGAAGTTTCGACTCGAAACTTGGTAATTGGCAGCTTTAAACCTTACCGGGATGAAATACCATCCTGCAACAACCAGAGAGAGTGATATAAAGATAGTTCGGGTCTATGATTAGTGTTAACTTCATCCTCGACTCCTTCCATTAGTCATGAATCCGATGAATGACATCTTGGTAGTCCTAGCAACTATCAAGTATGGAAAGTAACACAATCTCTAGGGCATACAAAAGATTATAGGCGTATGGGTCCGGTGCTGACAGGAAGTAAGATGGCTCGTCAGTCATAAGTACTTTTAACTCTTCAAGCTCAACTAGCTTGGAGCTTACACTCTCCTCATTCGTTGAAATCAGTATTCTCTCTACTTCCTTGCAAATCGATTCTTCTTCCTTCTTCCACCTGGGGTCATACTCATTAGTTTGGATGGTCGATAATGGGGGCACGTCGGGAATATGAGGGTTTAGCTCTAACTCGGCTTGGTCCTCTTCCTCTCTACTACTTGCTTCTCCAGCAACCTCCACCTCCTTAACTCCTCCTTCAATACTCTCTAATTCAGCATTCCTCCGTTGTCTTATTTCATCTTGGAACACTTCAAGTCGTCTTTCAATCTCCTTTAACTAATCCTCAACTTCTGAGATGTTAGCTTCATAGGTACGTTTTCTTTCATATAATCTGTCGTGATGATCTCGAGGTACAAATTTTCTTCGCATCAAACGTTTTATCTCATCCCATGTAATGATCTCAATGTTTCCCTTATCAATTCTTTGATTTAGCATTCTCTTCCACCAAATAGCTGCAAATCCAATCATCAAATTCTTTATAGCATAGGCTCTCTTATGCTCGAGGTAAGAATAATCTTCGAAAACCTGATCGACTTGAAATTCCCAACTCAAATATTCATCTAGAGTACCATATCCATCAAACTCTGGAATTTGTGATATTACGTCTTCATAATAATATTCATGTCCGTATCCAGCTTCATATGCCGTGCTAAGGATACTCAATTCAATAGTGTGGTACTTAAGCTTATGAGAGAGAGAGTTACTCGGTAACTAATGGACACTAGTATAGCCCGAGGGTACTAATGCTCATATCACAAGTATTAAAAACTCGACAATAATTATCTCGGCTTATACTTAATCCAGCTTGTCACTTAGACTAACACACGCAATAGTTTGGCATAAGTTCAATTTATAGCAGCTTGGATTGCGTTTTATGGGACGGTAGCTCTGACGCTTGTTTAGAGTATAGCAACTCAGCACTTAGGAACAGCAGCTCAGAGTGGTATAGCAGTTTAGCACTTGGCCTCAACGGCATGGCTAGCATAGTAGTAACACGTCACAACAACTTGTTACAGTAGTAGGCTTCGACACATACAACGGTACTTTCTCGGCCACTATTGCAATCCTATAGTAGGATAACACATTGAACAGCTTGAAGAAGTGATATCTCGGTAAACAACCCAGATTGGAATTCCTAATCTTTTCTTTAATATATATCTTCAATATGGGACTTATGATGTAAAGGAATTGCAATCCAAATTTTCACTAACCCATTTAACGGAAATTCAATTGAAACCAAACTAATATCCATTAAAAAAATCTTTGATATCCTAAACAAACCCAATAAGCAAGCATTTCCTCAAACATAAAATAGAACAGATACAATGACTATAACTCTTGGCTCTATCTGGAACCTCGAGCTTTAATACCAAGATGATATGGATTAGGCCATGGATAGGCGAGGCCGGCCGTCGAGGTGGGTTCGATCATGTTGAAGGAACGAAAAATAGAGTGGGTTTAGTGAAGGTTTTAGTGAATTTGTAAGCCACCTAATCGGATATGACACATCAACTAGATTTTACACAGACTTAAGACTCATAGAATGTGACGTACTGGCCTGAGTTATAGGGTTACTCGCTACAATCCTTACTAAAGGGATTGATAAGAGCTAGTAAGGAGGAGAAACTCAAAAGAGGTTTTTCATTAATCTTCCGTCTGTCTATGCATTGTTACAAAAGCTGCTATTTATAATAAATCCTAAACTCTAGTGGCAAAATTGTAAATAATGTACAAGGCCTTAAACCTTAAAGAATTGGGCCCATAAACAAAATAAAGATAAATGTATACAAAAATATAAAACTATGTGTTTTACAGAGAGAAGTTGCCATGTGGTCATTTGGAATGCCTTTGAGGTAATCTTTTAGTGCTTGGCCTAGACACTAGAGAGGTTGGCCCATAATTACTGAGTTTTGAAGTTAGTCAGCAATAATTTCTCCAGGCTATGCTGAGTGGATCTAACCTTCGATAACGTGATCTCTCGACTTATCGACAAGAATGATGCTGAGTAAGTAATTTGTCAAGCATGGGTGAGGATCGATTGTTGCCTCGGCCTTCTGCTTCTCGGCGCTCTATCTACGAGAAATAGGTCATTCAACTTGGTAGACAAAATGAGTCGGCAAGTAGATGAGCTTGACTTTGGTAGTCGGGTTGGGTCGGTGCCTTGAAGCCTATTAACCTTTGTTTGGCCATCAGCTTAGGGGTGATGGGAAGTACTGAACAGTAGTTTGGTCCCCATCTGTTGCCATAGAGTTCTCCAGAAATGGCTTAAGAACTTTGGGTCTTTATCTGATACTATACTTCTTGGCACACCATGTAACTAAACAATTTCCTACAAGAAAGAGAAGCAATAGTTGAAGTATCGTTAGTCTTGGAGTAGGGCACAAAGTATGCCATCTTATTGAATCTATCCACGACGACCATTACGAAATCTTTGCCTCGGGAAGTTCTTAGTAATCTAAGAACAAAGTCCATGCTCAACTTGGTCCACGGTCTTATTGGGACAGGTAAAGGTATTGCTCTTCCTTGTTTAACTTAGCTCTTAGCCCTCTTACATATGGTACAGCCCTTAAAAATTTGGTGCACATTTCGCCTCATTCTTGGCCAAAAGAATCGTCCACTCAGTAACTCATATGTTCTTCTTTCTCCAAAATGCCTAAAGAGTCCTCTACTGTAAGCTTTCCTGATCAGTAACTCTCTTAGTGAACAAGTTAGCACTCATAATTTCCTTCCTCGAAATAAGTATCATCTTCCATATGATACTCGTTTACTGTTCTTCCATCAGCACAACGCCCAAGTATGGGTTTAAAGTGTAGATCCTCAAAGTACCATTCCTTGATACTTGCAAATACAAACAGTTTGGTTTGTAGTTCGGTCAGGAGTGCTTATCTTCTTGAAAGAGCATCTACAACCACTTTGCTCTTTCCTTGCTTATACTTTATGACAAAATTGAATCCCTCAAGGAATTCAACCTACCTCTCTTGCCGCTTCAATAACTTAGTCTAACTTCAGAGGTACCTTAGAGACTCATGATCAGTATAGATGACAAATTCTCTTGGTAATAGGTAATGCTACTATACTTAGAGTGCTTGGATGAATGTTAAGAGTTCTTTGTCGTATACAGAGTAGTTAAGTTGAGGTCCCCTGAGCTTCTCACAGTGGTACGCGATTGGTCAACCTTCCTGCATTAAGACAGTACCTACCTTAATGCCTGATGCATTACATTTCGGCTCAAATATTTTCTTGAAATCAGGTAAAGCTATTATAGGTACGGAAGTCAATCTTTCCTTTACCTCGGCAAAGCTTCTCTCCTCCTTTTCTCCTTATCTAAAGTAGGTGTTCTTCTTCATTAGTTTGATGAAGGTGCTAAAATTCCTTATAAATCTTTTGTAAGAGGATGCCAGTCCATGGAAACTTCTTACCCGGCATAAGGAGTTTAAGTCGGCCATTCGATGATTGCTCGAATCTTCTCATCATCTACATGTAAGCCTCTTCCACTTACTACATGGCTTAGGAATATCACTTCCTCCTAGCAAAAGCAACATTTCTTAAGATTGCTGAATAACCTCTCAATATGGCACAGAGATGTCCATAGTGACTCGACATGTTGGCACTGTACACCAGGATGTTGTTAAAGTACACCATGACACACTTTCCTATCAGATTTCTTAATATATGGTTCATCAGTTGCATGAAAGTGCTTGGGGCATTCGATAAGCCAAATGGTTTAACCAGCCACTCATAGAGTTCATGCTGAGTTTTGAATGCAGTATTCCACTCATCTCTCGGTCTTATGCAAATCTGATGGTAACCAGTCTTCAGATTAGTTTTGCTGAAGATCTTAGGTCCACTCAATTCATTTAGCACGTCTTCCAACTTAGGGATAATATACTTATATTTAATTGTGATCTTGTTTACAGCTCGGCTGTCAACATACATCTACTAAGTAACATCCTTTTTCGGCACTAGAGCACCAAAACAGCGTAAAGGCGGAGACTCTCCCTTACATATTCTCTTTCTTGTAGTTCATTGACTTGTCGTTAGAGCTTAGAGGTCTATTCAGAACTCATCCGATAAGCTGGATATGGCATTAGGTATTAAGTCAATGCAATTTTCTATACCTTGGACAGGGGCTAGCCCTTTAGGCAATTACTCAGGAAACAGGTTGACATATTCATTTAACAACTCTCTTACTTCCAGGGGTAGTTTACCTCGCTCCCTCGACTTTAATAGTCGCCTAACCAACATGAAGGTCGATGCGTCGGCTCTGATAGCCTCTCGGAGCTCGGTTCTACTCATCATCAAATTCTTCTTTGATCCTTGAGTAAGTTTTGCTTGCAATTTGTTAACTAAACTCGACGGCATCAAGTTCAGCATAGTCTTCCCCCTATCCTTCATGCATAACCCTTTGATCAAAAAGCCATAGGTAACCAAGCAACATATGTGATATGTACATAGGCAGCACATCATAGAGAATTTCGTTGGAGTAATTTCTAATTGTGATTGGCAATAGCACTTACCGAGTAATATGTAGTGCTCTCTTCTCATTTAGCTAATGCAACTTATACGGCTTCGGATGCATGATAGTTGGCAACTTCAACTTCATGACCAGATCGCTTGATGCCATATTGGTGTAACTACCTCTATCCACAATGAGTGCACATAGTTGGTCATTCACCTTGCATGTGATATGGAAAAAGTTCTCTCGTTGCTCTTCCTTGTGTGAGGGTTCTAAGCTCATTGCACATCAAACAACTAAGATCAACCGATCTAATTCCTTAGCAAACACATCCTCTTCAATTAGTTCATTCTCCTGAGAATTTTCTTTCTCGTTAAGAGTCTTTTCCTTGGGTTCCTCATCAGTACTATCCACTTCAAGCTTCGGGGCATCTCCCTTGATGACCATAGTCCTTCGGTTCGGCACTGACTAGCCATATGTCCAAACCCCTAGCATTTGAAACATTTGATCTGGTCCGTCTTCCTTTTAGATCCTTATCCTTTCTTATATGTTTGGGTTGGTACGTTACTATCAGTTTGGCCTTTCTGCTCGGTTTGGATACTTCCCTTCCTAGTTAGCTTGATACTTAACTAAGTTCGGTAACTTCCTTGACCAGGTCAGCTTAAATGACCAATCTTGCTCACTGGAGGTCGAGTCGGTATTCTGCTTCTTCCCTGCCTCTCTACTCGTTGGATTATCCATATAGCTTCATCCATTATGGTAAATTGTTGAAGTTCCATAATGTCCTGAATATCACTCCTCAAACTAGTTAGGAACCTAGAAACTATTTGTGCTGATGGCTCCTCGACTTCATAACAAACCATGAGCATTTAGAACTCTTGAACATACTTGTCAATAGTTCGATCTCCTTGCCTCAGCTCTTAAAGCCGAGCGAAAGTATCTTGTAGATAGGTGTCTAGCACAAACCTATTTTTGAGTATTCTCTTAATCTTAGGCCAAGTATTAATCTCTTTATACCCTTTTTGTCTCCTCATGACTTGAAAGTTCTTCCACCACATGATGGCATATCTGAAGAACTTAACAATAGTAGTTCTCACTTTCTCATAATCTTCATATTGGTAATAATAAAAAACACACTTCACCTTCTCCTCCCAATCCAAATAATCATCTGCACTTCCAAACCCATTGAAGCTTGGAATTTGAAGCTTCACATGGTTGTACATTCGAGGTGTTTGAGCTTGTTCTTCTTCATCACTATACTCTTCCTTGTCCTCCTCATCCAGATCTCCCAAGTCAATCCTTTTTCTCACTCGTCCACCTACTCCTCCACCTCAACCTTATTGAACTAGGTTCTAACTTATAGTAGTCGAGCAGCTTGTGAGTTGTTATGCGCAGCTTCAATAGGTTTATAAGCCAACATATGAATTGCTCAGGTCAAGTCCACTAGGAGGTTAGCCACCTCATCTAGTCTTTCGTTCGTACTTTTAGTGATGCTCTGAGATTGTTGGTTACGGTGGACAACACTACTGTTGTCTTCCCCAATGCTAGCATTAACACTTAAGTTTGTCATTTTCTTCAACAAACTTGATTTCGGTCTTCAAATCCGAGCTACAATTAATAGTCAACTATGTTCTTTAAATTTGACAACATAGTACACTCTCCACACTAACGGTCAACTATGTTGTAGCATAATAACAACACTAATGAACATCCTGTTAACATTGAACCTGCTCTGTTTTCGGATGTTCGAAATAGGGTAAAGCAGAGTAAATACTAAACAACTACTTCTACTGAATCTTTATATAACTTACCTAGAGAAACCTCTACTTTGATACTAAGATTATGCGAATTGAGCCAAGGATAGACAAAGCCGATCACAGGGATAGGTCCAAACTTGTCGAAAGCTTGAAATGGGTGATAGGGAAACTCACGAAAGAATAGAAATAAATGAAAGTAAGCAAACCTACAAATAGCTCCAAAGGATATGATATACCAGTGGAACCTCTGAGGACTTACGATACAACTCAATATGATGCATAAGTTATCCGACGAGGTTACTTGCCACTTAGCCTTACTTAAGGGTTGAGATAAGAGTAAAATGAGAGTAAAGAAACATTGTTTATGAAAGGAAAATATCCAGTGTATTAATGATAATTGTGGCTACATGTATAATGGATATTTATACTCGAGAAATTAGGGCGACTTCCCTAAAAATGGCAAAGACAAAAAGGGTATTGTCTTAAAGAAGTAATGTATAAAGAATACAAAAGGGTAAAAATGAATATTCAAGAAAAATAATAATTAGTATTGCAAATTTTTCATATGGTCCTAAACAAATGGCAGAGATGCATTGGCGATGTCGTTAGAAGATACAGATAAAATAGTATGAGCTGGTTGGGTAGTCGTGCAAGAGTATCGAGCAGGTATGGACTCGTTTAAACAAGAGTGACTAAGGATTAGTGCCAGACAGCTCTTTCGGCCTCTCGGTAAGAATGATGCCAAGCAAGTGGTCAACTCAGACATGACTGAGCAGGTACAGGAGGTTTGGTTGTTGTCAAGGCATTTTTCAAGTTAGCACACAATTTTTGAGAGTTGATCAATCATTCAACACCGCATAAAGAGTCAATCAGCAACAAGGAGTAACTCGGCCTAAGCATGAGTCAGTTGGAGTAGGAAGATTCACCTCACCAGTCCCTCTAGTCCTTAGGCTCGGCTGTAGGTTAAAAGCTTAATAACCTGATTACTTTCAAGTAAGGGCTTGTTTGATGAAGCAAAGCGAGAGCTTTTCTTCAAGATAATGAATGACCCCTTCGCAAAGAAGGTGTTGTGCAACACTAGTTATACTGTCGCCTAGGAGGCCCGTAAGCAGGTACGCGAGCACTTCTCGAAGGCAAATTCGATGTTCTTCAACTGGTTTAATGATCTAGAGGTTGCTGGTGGTAAAGGGGAAGGGGAGACATCGTTATAGAGCTCTAGCGGAGGATATTACAAAGACTATGAAGAGTAAGAGAAGGATGGGGAGGTTGGCCAAGAAGAGGAAATGGAAGAGAATGTGCTTGTAGATTAGTTCGGATTGGCCGTGTTTTTGGTTTTCTATGTTTTTGTTCAAAATGTTGTATGTGATTTATGCAATATGCCCGTTTACTTTTGCTTTTTTGGGTAGACTGGGATGTCGGTTTCCCCTTCTCGATGTAAATGCTTGTCATGATGAATGGAACTTGTTTCACTTTCAATTTGTTCTCATCTTGCTTTCTTCTCTTGATATTCTCCTCTACTCTTATTGTATTGTTGTCCTTAACGTTATGATAGGTATAAGGATGATGAAATTTCTCCAAGTTCGAGCGTAGGCTCATATTACAAGGGGTTCATTGGCTTTAAGTGTTGAATGGGCTGGTCAGCTCAGATGAATCTATCCGAGTGTCATGAGATTTCTTGAGTAAGGCAAACTTGTTCAAGTGGATCTCTCATGACATCATATGATCTCTTGGGCAGGGTACATGCCTATTAGTCTTATAACCTTAGGCAACATGCCTTCTGGAAGCCATTTAATGGGCATACAATGTATTGATGTTTTCTTGAGGATTTATTGAGTTTCCCCCTTCTTGTGGCTATTAGGCCCTATTTCAGTTTTCTTTTATTTAACATATATTAAGCTTAGCCTACTTAATATAAATTATTTGACATAAAATTAAGGAAAAACCTTTTTCTTTAAAAAATGTTTAGAAAAAATTTCTTTTTTTAAAATAATTTGGAGTCACCAACCAATAAAATTGGTAAAAAAGTCAAATTAAGGTTTTTAGGTGGAAAAAACCTAATTAAGTTACTAGTCTATGGATATTCTAAAAAAAATATTTTTTTAGAAAATTGAATTAGAAAATCGGGATTCGGAGACTAACTTATCAAGACCAAGTCACCATATAAAAAATAATAATAATGGGCTTTTCTTTTTTATAATTTTTCCAAAGATACCAGAATATGCAAAGATATACAAAAATGCAATTAAAATGATTTTTCAAAATTTTTATTACGAATTAAAAAAAAAGTTTTTATTTTTTTATGGTTGACTTGGAGGTATTTACGTACCCGTTAGTTGGAATCAAACTAACGTGGTTCTGTTTTCCTATAAAAAATTTACTGGGTTGATTTTTTTAATTTTGAAAATTGAGCTAGATTTACGTTATTTAACAATTTATTATTTAAAAAAAACCTAAAAAGATCCAACTTCATGAATTTATTTTAAGAAAACCTAACTAACTAAATCTTTTAAAAATACTCCAATTAAGATTTTTTATTTTTTTTTAACAAAAACCACTATGTGCCAAAAAATTATTTTTCTAAAACCTTAAATGTAAGAGTTATACAAATTTACCCAGATATGAGATTTAAATACATATTTTTACTAAAGATATGAATCTCAGAGAAAATATACAACAATATTTGAAAATGTAATTTTATGAAAAAAGATGCAATTTTTATTATCAAAAAGTGCAAATTTATATAAAAATTCATGACACATAATTTATGTTAAAATTATTCAATAACTTGTAGTGGGTTGTACGATCGAATTGGCAACGTATGGAACTGCTGTTTGTTGGGGAGCTACTAATCGTAGGGAGTTGCATGGAGCTTTAGAGCTACTACTATAGTCGTGTGTGTTGTCACATGTCAGGGTAAAGTGTAGACTGTTGTTTGTCAAGTTGCTGTGCATGTATACTGTTTGTACTATTGTGATCGTAAATTGCTACATGCGAGATGTGTATGGACGTGGAGTGCGGACTACTGCATGTAGGACCGTGAGAGGACTTGGTGCTGTGGTTATACTGTGTGTAGACTAGAGTGTGTGGTCGTGCTGTGCGTGGTGTATGTATGGGAGTGTCTTGCGGTTGTGTTGTTGATTGTGTAGAGCTTGCTATGTGAAGTGTATGTGACAATGTTGTAGCGTGAGTGAAGAAGCAAGGATTTGCAGTGTGTGGGGTGTGGATGTGCTGCTGTATGTGGGACTAGGGACCATGCGAGTAGGACATGCATGGGAGTGAGATTTGGGTTATGTAGTGTGAAAGAGTCAAAGGTAACTGTGTGAAAGTGAGTTGTGTATGGATGGCTTGTGTGGTGTGAAAAACTTAGAAATTTTTACAGCTGAAAACCACTATTTATAAATTGTTAATTTGAATCTTTTAGATCTTTTGTTGTGAAGATTCAATCTTAACAAATCTGTACTTCATAAGATACCATAATATTGACTTCAAATTTGTTAATTTCTTGAATCATTTAATCACGATTCAATTTAATCTACTCTTAAGTCCTAAAAACCCCACATTTTATTTAGACTTTTCATCTTGGGCTAACTTAGTCTAACTTGTTTTAAATTGACTACGACTCAAAATACACATGCTAACCATTTAATAAATCTTGAGTCTATTTTAATTAGTCCAATTAAAATATTTTAAATTAGATAAAAATCAACTTTATACTTTACCAAACTATTTTAAAAAATATATTTTTTTAATAAAGCTCAATTATTTAAAGACTCGAAATTTATTAAATTGCATGCATATTTTTAACTATAGTTTAATTCAACCTTGAATTAACTAACTAACTCAACTTGGACACTTTATATATATATTTTTTTACTTTCTCAATTTTTTCTTTTTATGTATTTTTCAAATTTTTAGGTTTTTTTTCCCATTATTATTATTTGTTTCAATTTTTTTATTTGATTTTTTTTTTTAACCTTACCCAAAAGTAAAAAGAAACTAAAAATAAAAAGGTGGCAAAAATAAGGTGTCTATAGTGGGCCGTTAAATGAGTGCTACGTAGATGGCTGGGGTTGTTTTGGGCCCCCTATATAAAGGGTACGTGGGTCCTTTGTTCCCACACCAACAATTTTCTAAGATTCTTTTATTAAGAGCCATCTTGAGAGTTAGCATCTCCATTTTGCTTCCTTATGAGTAAGTCACGAATGATCAGAGTGAGAGAGAGTATATATGAGCTTAAGAGGGGGTCCTCTTGGTGTTCTAGTTCGAGTATTAATTGAGGGATGTAAAGGGCCACCTGGTAATTGGGGGCGGCTTTTGAACATTGATCAAGTTCCTCGGTCTCTACTCTATTGTCCATCTTTAAGTCATCATCGCACCAATGTCATGACACTTAGGCTTTCATTGTGGGTGTTTGGGTTCTATCTACCATCTATGATGTTTTTGGCCTTAGGAGAGGGCTCTAGTAGCTGAAGGGAGGACTGACCTTCATCAACTAGAAGACTCCTAAGGGGGTTTGTAAGCCTTGAGAACATGGCAATCTATATAAGTTCACATGCTCTCTTGTGCCTGTCAATGGTTGTCCCTGTGAGCTACTTAAGTACTTAAGTGACTTCCATGGTTCCTCAGAAGTTTCTAGCTACATATTCCAAGAAGTTAGGTGCCCTTTAGTCACTCACGAGTGTGAGGTACACTTCCTGTAGGGTTATTACGCTAGTATGCGCTAACAAAGGAAGTATGTCGTTGCGAGTTTTAAACAGGTGCATGGGACTCTCCTTGGTGGCGATTAAGTCGAAGTTAAGAGTAGGCACAGAGATCTATTGTCGAACACTAGTCTAGGAATCAGCTTTATGCCTTTGTAATGTTCTTTTTTATTCCTAAATGTACTTGGGGTCAGGAAGCTAACCTGGAAATATTATTGAATAAAATTCTTGTTCTTTGTCAATGCTTACTTATTTTCTTTCTACTCAAGTTATTTTCTTTCTACTCTCTTATTTATTGTGGCAAAATGTGCGAGAGAGCCCTTTTAGTGCTTAGCTCATGAGGTTAAGTGTGCAATGTGTTATCTTAGGTTTAAGCTTGACTTGCCTTGGTTTATGCCAAGGGGTTAATGCTTGTCTATTCAGGGGTGGAAACCAGCCCGTAGGCAGGAAAGCATAGTGCTCCATTGTTAACACCTAAGCTCGTAGCATTATCGTCAACACTAATTTTGAATGCTTATTCAATGATGAGAATCAACCCATAAGTAGGGGGCATGGTATAGACCATCACTTGATAATTGAAATGAACCCATGGAGTTAGTATGTGTACTAACATGGGCATGCGTGTGAGAACCTACCCCCCCTCACCCCACCCCCCTCAAAAAAAAAAAAAAAAAAAACTAGTAATTAACTTACAATTGGTTAATTCGGAAACAATTTGTAAAATTTAGGGCGATTGTGTAATTATCCAATCGAGCTTGAATTTTATGACAAAGTTAGTAATGTTAGTAGAAATGGCCTCGTAAATTTAGATTTAATAAAATAAAATAATTAAATATTATATTTATAAAATATATGCATTTTACCTATTATATATCGGAAATACGTAAAACGAGTTTCGATAATTAATGAACCACTAGAGATAAATTCTATAGACACTAAAAATTATAAAATCACTTAAATAATATTTATGAGTATTTATTTGTACTATATGTGTATTTACGCATAGGTAAAAATATCCGAAATTAATTAAAATACTGATATATATTAAAATAACACTAAATTAATTAAAGAAAATTAATAAAAATTAAGGAAAATAGGAGAATTGTGTAGAAAAATCTAGATTATAGGCGTAGCAAGCAAGGAATTAAGATCGAAAAATAAACAAATAAGATTTGGACACTTGGCAATGGGAAATTTGAAGAAAACCTTAAACTCAATCTATAAATATTGGATCCCTCATCTTAACTCATTTTGATTAGTTAGAAACTCAAAAAAATTAGATAGGAATTAGGAAGAGAAGAGAGTGTATTTTTAGAAAATTAGACAAAAATATAATGCAATTAGGACTTAAAAGGGGAACACATGTCTAACTACTACCTAAGAGGAAAGGGTCATCACCATGCAACAGCTGGGCTATTGCCATGTGCTATTGATAGGGGTGGAGGCACCATTGGTGGCTGGAAGCAAATCAAATTGTAAGTTCCTTTTTTTTACTTGATTTTTGTACAAATTATTAAAAATATCAAATTTATATAGAAAATTATCAAAATTGGTATTCTTGAGTATTTTTGTATATAGATTTAGGAAAAAAATATATCAATTTGATGAAATTAGGTCCTGGAATATGCTATTCTTGAGAAATTACTAAACCTAAACTGATTTTGCTTTTGTTTTAAATAAAGTTATTGATGTAGTTTTGAACCCAAAATGTTTGTGTGTGCTATCTATGGCATATGTTATATTGCTATGAAGATTTTTTCCTAAAAATAATTTTCCAAATTTTTGTTCAATTTTTAGGCCTTAAAATCTTAATAAGAGGCAAAATTTATAGGGTTATTTAGTAATTTATTGATAAATTGATGTAAATTCTAACTTAGCATGTACTTGAACATCTTGAAATATTAAATGATGAGGAGAGATGGTGTTTGTGGTGTTAGAAAGGTTGGATGTGTATAATATGTGTATAACAGGGGATAATGAAGAATATGTAGAAATGGGAAATTAAGTGAATGAAAAATATTAGAATAAATTGATGATATTATGGAATCAACAATAGAGTACAAATCTAGTTCGAAACATAAATTTAGGAAATTATGTTAATAATATAGGGTATTCTCATATTAGGAGCAAATTTGGAAGTTAAAGTAGGATTAGGGTATATAGGAAGAACTTGGATATTGATTAGGAGCTAAATAGAAAACTAGTGCATTTGAAATATAGTTAAATGATCTTCCCATAATGGATCAAGGGAAATTCCTTGGGTTTACGTATGATAATTATAACCTAAAGGTAAATTAAAAGCTAATTTATACGCAAAATCAGAACTAAGAGGCATGCCCTATATATTAGTATATTGGATAATTGATCAGAAACTGAATTAGATGCCCTTTTCACTCGAATTAAAGTTAGATAAACTCTATAAAATAGGTTAGCAAGAAGTGCTAAGATTTGTGTGTAAAATGAAATCAGGAGTTGAATAAGAACCCAGTTCAGGAGTTGATTCAGAAACTGAATTAGAAATTAGTTTAGGATTAACTTGCTTATGAGCAATATAGAACTTGAATGACTAAGCAAAATTATAATTTTAAACTAAAAATAATGATTTGAAACTTATATGTAATAAGAGTATAAATACTAAAATTATATTATATTATAGAAGCAAGCAGCGATAATATGACTTACATCAGGCTTGAGTGAGCAATTCAGAGACTTCGGGTAAATTTAGGATCAATATGTAATTGTATTTGGAGTACTCGAAGGCTTAAGATTATTTTTGGTTGTGCTTGTAGGTAGTTTGTTTGTGCGCATCTCTGCATGTGTATGTTTCTAAACTTAATTGTGTATTACTAACTGGCTGTTCTAGTTTGTAATTGATTGAAATTGCTTAATATTGACTAATTGCCTTAAGTTGGACTTAATGTTATATGACCAATAAACTTAACCGGTCATGCATAATAACCTCTCAGGAGAAATGCTTAGGATTCTTCGACTAAATACCAATGCCTTCGAAAAGGATTACGTTGGAGCATAATGGTCTCTTCTTTATCATCAGTCGAACTAAGTAATAGGACAGAAGGTTATGACAAGGGTAAAGGAAATGGCTCAAAGGGAGTCACGGGAGGAGTGATATCTCTATTGTATAAGCTTGGGTTTGGTTATAAGGGATTGAAACGTAGCTTCGTAGAGTTAGTATATATACTAGCATAGGCGTATGCTTAAGGATGAAAATTGACCCAAGATGGGGAGCATGGTGCAAACCATTGCTCAATGATTGGAATGCAACCTTGTAAAGTTAGTGTATATACTAACATGGGTGCATGCTCGGGGATGAAAATCAACTTGAGGTGGGGTACGTAGCATATACCATCTCTTAATGATTAGAATGCAATCCCATGGAGTTAGTATATGCACTAACATGGGTGCGTACTTAAGGATGAAAATCAACTTGAGTTGGAGGGCGTGACTAAGCCAACGGTATTGGAAAAATAGTATAGATAAGTGCTAGAAACTCATCATTTCATCCATTATGGAAGTAGTTACAAATTCTTCTGAGTATATCATTATACTTAGTGAAGATACGGTCTTAGGTTGTTGGCATTCCATGCTTTGGGAATGGTTTGCCATCCAAGGTTTCTACTTTGTAAGCTCCTTTTTCGGCATCTTCGACTACATGTAACAGGTCCTCCTAATTAGCAGGAAGCTTAACTTACCCTTCAAGTGAGCCAATGGCCTTTAACTTTTTGCAAACTAGGTCTCTAGGGTAGAAAACCTTATGTTTCACTTTTTAGCTGTAGTATCGAGTCGCTCGCTACTGGTATGCTGTTATTTGAGCATGCGCGATGTTGTACATCTCATCGATGGTGTTAAGGCTTGCTTGAAGGGCCATGTGGTTAGTGTTCACATCAAAGTTCTAGACCCTACTAGTAGGCAGCTCTAGTTCAATTGAGAGGACATCTTCTATTCCAAAAGCCAGATGGAAAGGGGTTTCTCTTATAGAAGTCCTGTGCATCGTATGGTATTCCCAGAGTAAATTGGGGAGTTTGTTGGTCCACCCTCCTCTAGCTCACTCTATACTTTTCTTAAGGCTGTTGAGGATAATCTTGTTAATTGCCTTCACCTAGCCATTAGTCTGGAGGTTACCAATCGAGGTGTAATAGAGCCTTATGTTATGCTTTTGGTAAAACTCTTTGAACTTATTGTCAAATTGTTTATTGTTGTCGGTGATTAAGGCGTACGGTACTCCGAAGTAGGAGGTGATGTAGGTGAGAATGAACCTTTTTGCCACCCAAGCAATAATCATTGCCATAGCTAGTACCTCTGCCCATTTGGTAAAGTAATCAACCACTACTAAGATGAACTATTGTCCTGCCAACTCCTTTAGAAAGGGACCGAGCAAGTCGACCCCCCATTGGGCGAATGGCCAGGGGCTAGTCATCTAATGCAAGTCTAAGCTCGGTGTGTAGGTGATCGGTTCATGCTTCTAGCATTAGTGGCATTGTTAAACTAAGACCTTGGCATCTTCCTTCATTATTGGCCAGTAATAGCCTAGTTGCATAGGTCAGATGTATAGAACTTAGGATTGAATGTGATTATTGCATACTTCAGCGTAGAGTTCCTCTAGAGGGTAGGTACCCTCCTTGGTTTTGAGGCATCTAGGCAATGAGACAGTCTATCCTCGCTAATATAGTATGTCATTGATCAAGGTATAATTGGTTGAGGCATAGGCTAGCTTTTATTTGGTCCTCAAGCAATGTGCCTGTTTTCAAGTACCTTATGATACAGTCTAACTAATAAGGCTTGGGGGTTGTTAGTTGGACTTTAAGGACCTCTTATCCTTGTATTTTAGTGCTTCACTTAGGGAGGTATTGTATGAAGAGCAATTTACCATTATTGTGTTGCGCGAGGACAATGGATGAGGCTAGTTTAGAAAGCCTGTCTACCTTTGAATTTTTTGCTCGAAGGATCTTATTTACCTTCCAGGAAGTAAACCTCACAAGAAGGCCCTATATTATCTGCAAGTACTTGATCATTATTTTCCCTTTGGTCTCATATTCCCTATTTACCTACTGGATCACCAGCATATAATTTGAGTAGATGTTTAATTTCTTAGCTCCTATGTTTTTGGTTATCTTCAATCCCATGATGAGTGCCTCATACTTAGCCTTATTATTGCTCACTACTAAATCAAACTTTAGGACATATAGTACCTTATTGTCGTACAAGCCTTACAATGCTATGCTGGCCCTACTCCCCCCTTTAGTGGAGGAGCCATCCATATGAGGGTCCACATTGGTATTTCGATTTCTAGTTGTGGCTTATCCTCTCCAATATATTTTGCTATGAAGTTGCGGGAACCTATGCTTTAGTTTCCTATCTAGGATGGAATTAGACTTCGTGGGCACTGAGTTTGATGGCGTATTTTACCATTTTTGCCCTAGGTGTCAAGCTTTTAAAGGATAACTCTAAGTAGTTGGTAAGTTAAGATGATGATTAGGTAAGCTTGAAAATGTGGTCTAAGTTTTCGTATTGTGATGACCACTGTTAGGGTAAACTTCTTAACCTTAGTATACCTTGTTTTCGACCCTTACAGGATGTGGCTGACGTAGTACACAGGCTTATATTCCTGTTCTTCTATTTAGAAGAGGACTAATGATAATGCTTTGTCGTTAACAACGAGTTAAAGCTATAACTCCTTGTCAAGGTTATGTTTTGAGAGCACTAACGGGCTCTCCAAGAAATCTTTCAAATCTTCAAACACTTTTTGACATGTGGCTATCCATTTGAATTAGGAAGGATTCTTCAATAATTTGAAGAATTTCAAGCACTTATCAGCACTTCTAAGTACAAATCTTTTTAAGGCAGTGACTTTGTTGGTTAGGCGTTGTAGCTCTTTATGGTTTTAGGAGCTTGCATGTCCCGAACTGCCTTTATCCTATCTGGGTTTTCCTTAATTCCTTGCTCCATAACGACAAAGTTCAGGAATTTTCTTGATGTGACCCTAAAGACACATTTATGGAGGTTAAGATTCATTTTATAATGGTAGAGTATGTTAAATGTTTCCCTAAGATCGTCGATATGGCCTTTTCTCTCCCTACTCTTCACAATCATGTTGTCTACGTAGACCTCGAGGTTTCTATTGATTTAGGACTTAAATACCGTAGTGGCTAGCCTTTAATATGTAGTGCTAGTGTTCTTTAAGCCAAAGGGCATAACCTTACAGTAGTAAGTGCTAAAGTCTATGATGAATGAGGTGTGGAGCTCATCTTTAGGAGCCATGTGGATCTAATTGTATTTCAAGTAAGTGTCCATGAAACTAAGGAGTACGTGTCCTGATGTTAAGTTGATGAGTTGGTCGATGCAAAGGAGAGCAAAACAATCTTTAGGGCAAACTTTATTAAGGTTGAAATAGTTAACACACATTTGCCATTTCCTATTGGCTTTCTTCATGAGTGTATTTGTAAGCCAAGTTAGGTATTTTTTCTTGCCTTATGAATTCGGCTTATAAGAGTTTTTGAACTTCTTACTTGATTGCTGCTTGGCACTTAGGTGCGAAATGCCACTTCTTTTACTTAATTGGTCGGATAGTTGACGTTGAGGTAGTAGATGGCTTCAAGGATGTTGATTATCCCTAGCACATCCTCCAGTGGACACAAATACATCTATGTTTTGTTTAAGGAGATCAGTGAGCTTAACTTTCTCATCATCTGACAACTTTTCCTCAATCATTGTGCTCATCCCTAGAGTGTTGTGAGCTTGATCTCCTTGGTTTTAGGTGGCTTGCCTTGTAGTGTTGGAGATTGTGTATTGGTAGACTCGATGTTCATAACGTTATCTCTAGTTTATGCCTTGAGATAAAGGGATAGGGACAACTTTTGATTTCCTTGGGCCTTACCGACTTTGGTTGGCATCATGAACTTTGCTTTTAAGCATCTTTGGTTAATGATCGTGTTGAATTTTGTGATACTTGGTTGGTTTGGTATAAGATTGTATGGCTATTGGTGATCAATGATGATGAAATTGACGGATTGTATGGCGACATGCACATCGTCACTCAATTACATTGGGAGAGTGATGATTCCCTTAGCAGGTATAAGTTTACCCCCTCTAAAGCCTATGATGCCATGCTTATATAGTTATAGGGGTTCATCTAACTGGTCATTCATCTACTCGTAAGCATTGTAAAAGAGTATGTCTATTGAACCGCCACTATCCAAAAAAGTTTTGGGAATGACAAAGTACCAAATCTCGGCGTTTATGATGAGAGCGTAGTTGTGAGGGAAGTCAACGCCATGCTAGTCTTCTATGGTGAAGCTAATTGTAGTGTCCATCCTGGACTTTTTGGTTTGAATGAGATATATCTCATGCTAAGCTAATGTGGGCATGATGTTGACGGTAAGGTTGAGGCCTCCAAAGATGGTGTTTACTTGTCCTCTTCTACCTTGATGATTCTAATCGTTGATGGTGTCATCAACTTGTTGGTTTTGTGGTTGTCACTGAGTTTGTTGTTGTTGTTTTACTCATCAGCATTGTGTTAGCCGTTATATTTGGTTCTTTTCATCTACTATGAGGTGGTTGATATGGCCTTTGCGAACAAGGCCTTCGACCATGTTTTCATGGTCTAGGAAGTTGCAATATTTGCTTGACTTGGCTACCTCCGAGGTTTCCCTAATATTAGATGGTCTAGGAAGTTGTTACCTAACCTTGTACATGATCTCTTCGAGTAGTTTGCTGAAGGGTGTATACAACAAGTAATCTTGGAATTTTTGTTTTTTTTTTTCTATCTCGCTTATCCTTCGGTAGGGCCTATGGTTTAAGGTCACTTGTTTAGCTGGTCTTTTATTGATGCATAAATGTTGTTATTTACTTTGAATTGTGCTCTAATGGCATCCTCTTAGGCTACATACTTTTTGATCGCTTACATGAACTCATTTAGGGTATTCGACTTGTTTAGTGAGATAACATCGAAAAGTCTTCCAGCAAAGTTTATCCTTGTAATGAAGGCCTATAGGACCATTCTTATGTCAAGTTTGGAGACTTGCAACTTTGTGTGATTGAAGCACTCGAGATATGTCCTTAGGGTCTCATTTAGATGCTAGATTCCCTTCTCAAGACCTTAGAGCTAAGGAAGTTTTGTTGAAACTTGTTCGCTAGGTTGTCCAAGGATGTGATGAAGCCATTAGGTAGGGTGTTGAACTACAACAGCGCAACTTGTGCTAGCATGCTGGGGAAAACTATTCATATGACTGCATTCGTGAAGTTTTGTAAGCTCATCATGGTGCGAAAGTAGACAGGATGGTCATTCAGGTCGGTAGTTCCATCATAAGTGTTAAGGTATGGGAGTCTTGCACCTGCGGCAAAGTTTCTTCTAAGATCGGTAGGACAAATGGGCTCTTTGTTGTTATGGAGCATGATGTGTGGGCGAATGACTCCACTTTCTTTTACTCACTCACATTGGAAGTGCAACGAAGGTGTTCATCTAGCTCTTAGACATTCATTTCTTTGAAAGTCTTTAGTGATTGCCTTAGGGATAAGTCATCAACCGGTCTACTTATTGCTATACATTCGTCTTGTGTGTGCATCTTGCCATAGTTATGATTTAGCCTATTGCAAAGGTCTTTGGGGACCTGTTGGTCATGCTGAGTCTAGTCATGTGAACATGCTATGCGTGCAATTTGTTGTTCGTTGTTTTTGGTTAGCTTTAAGGAGGAATTGATAGTTGGTAAAGGCATTACTAAATGCTATGGTAGGGGCGACGTGTTGCCACCGTTTGATTGTGACGTATTGACATCACCTGATTGTGAAGCATGTAGATTATTAATTTTGCTTTTAGTTATCCTGTATGGAGTGGCCTAAGATGGTGAGCACCAAAATGCTAATTATGGTTGAACCAACTTCAAGTAATATGATGGATTTGATTCGATGGGGAATGTGCTCATTTGGCTCCTTGCTCCCAATGCTTGCAAAAAGCCCCCTTATGAGTGTATCCAAGGGTCGTCCAACGCTTAAGTTAGTAGGGAGGACTATGAAATGAGGGAATAAGGGATGTCCGAGCACTAGGGACCTTAAAGAAAGTTCTCAAATGATAGGGAAGTATAGAGAGCAAAGTAATAGGGTTAGTGTGTTTTTTGGAGTATGGGATCTAGGTCTGAAATCCAAATCTCCTTACCTATCAATCCTCTTACACTATTTACAATGTAAAGGAGTACAACTACTTGGACTGTGTCAACCTAAGGTTCGTCCATATCAGCAACTGGTAGGAGACATGAGCCATGGGATGAACAAGGTGGTTTAAGAAACTAGCCTAATTAGGGATATCTTAGGAGACTTAGCTTGGTAGGCTCGGAACAAGGATCACTGGACTGGTTTTTCCACTCTCGGCCTTACTTGATTGTCTTGTGCTAAAAAGTAGACTCCAAAAAAGTCCTTTTGAGTCCTTCTAGGCCTTATTTGGCCTTCATATGCCATTGAGAGGCCTAAATAAGCATTTGGCATATTTTATAACCAACTGGCTTAACTTGGCTCAAGCCTAACCCCAAGACCCATCCATCATATAAAAATTAAAGACTTAAATATAGATCGTCAATCACAAATAGTTGATCTAATGACTACCAGCAATTACTTATTTGATATGTTCATCTTAGCTTAATCCAATGGTTGAGATCAAGGGCTAAAATTTATATATAAGAGCCTTCTCTTTCTAGTTTGCAATATAGGAAGCATTGGTAAGTGTTAAGCTTGATCTTTTTCTAGTTTTTAGAATTAGTTTTCTTTAAATTGATCAATATTAAATTTTACCCATTTAATACTGACTCTTGACTAAAGTTTAAAGAAAACCAATTCTTTTATTTTTTCAAAACATATCGAAGTCGCCCCTCTACTAAAGTTGAGAAAAAAAGTTAAATTATAACTAATTGGGTGAATTGATTATAATTTAGCTACTAGTCTTTTGATAAAACCAATTTTTATAAATGATTTTAAAAACTAAAAAAACGAGTCTAGGGTTTAAGCTTTTTAAACCCTTATGGGTACTATTAACTTTCCTAAGTTAAACTTGATCTCTTAAAACCACCTTTCAAAACTATTCTGTAAAAGGAAATTCAATTATTAGCTAACGAATTAGACTAACTTAGATAATTTAAACTAAAATGGAAAAAAGGGTTTTTTTTTTTTTGTTTTTTTTTACCATCTGCCCGTAAGTTTCTACTTATCTGTTATTCCAAATTAAATGTACGTAGTTCTTTTCGAAAATATTCATAGGTTGGTTGATTTTAATTTTTAAAAAAGGTCGGGTTTACATTTTTACTCGGTTTAAGTTATTTAAGGAAAATTTTCTAAAGGGTCCTAAATTTAGTTTGTTTTCCTTTTTTGAAAATTCTAAAAAAAAAAACTCTAATTTGAAAAAATGAGTTGTTTTTTTTTATTTATTTATTTGAAAAGTGAGTTTTCTAAGTCATAAAACACTTTATTTATTATTATTATTTTTAATATTATTTTCCTTATTTTATTTTATTTTGATTTTATCTATTTGCATTAACCAAAAATAAAACTAGGCTAACTCCCCCTTTTTTTTTCTCTCCTATTTTTCATTCTCTTTTTTTTATTCCCCTTTTTTTTATTACAATTACATAAAAATCTACATAAATAAATAAATAATTTACAAAACAAGAAAATAGCACAAAAGCTGAATTGAGTTAAGGCTGGACGCATGGGTCGATAGGGGTTAGGTCGGTCCAATGGTACGATAGATGACTAAGCATGCGCAAAATGTTGGATTAGGGATTCCTAAATACGAGGAAGTTGATAGCAGTGGTGGTTTTTATCGTAAATCGCTGTAAAGAATGGTATTTATAAAGAGAGAAAAAGAGAATTCGTATTAGAGAGAGAGAGAGTGTATGGTGTGTGTACACCTCGAATGGATTTCTATGTTTGTGTCGAAGAGAAAACCCCTATTTATAGTGTAGGCATAGGGATTAAGCTTGGACGGTTGAAGAAATTGAATTAAATTGGTGATTTTTATTAATGGGTTTTGATTAGAAAAATGAATTCTTTCTAATTTTCATGCTCAATTTTTAATATGGAGTCAATTGAATATGGACCGATTTTGGGGTAAATTCAAAAGTAAGCTATGCATATTACATGATTTCACCATTAATTCGATGAAATCGTATAGTAAAAGCGATAAAAAAAAATGACTTGAAGTAGCTTGACCATGGGAGAAAAAAATTGGAAAATGGCTTGAATTTTGTAAGGAAGAAGAAGGTGGGGGGTGGGGGCATACGGTAACATGAGGGGCACGTGCCATGCGTGCGTTAGAAAAAAACGGGCGTGCTTACGTCTAATTTGATCAAGGCTTCATGCCTTGTTTCCAAAATTACAAAATAGGTTCTGGTCCACACCAATTTCCCTTCCCCTTTATTGCTTCTTTTTTTTTAAAAAAAAAAGACAAGTAATTTATACCTAACAAGATTCGAACCCTAAACCTCCAAGTCATATGCAATGTTAAGTTAAAGTTTGGAATCGTAAGGCCATTGACCTGTGCCTTGTCCATATATACAATTAGCATATATGGACTAAGTCGACTTGAGGTAGATTTAATCTAAGCTTAGGCCCAAAATCCTCTTTATTATTTTATTATTTAAGACCTAAAATGTATTAAAATTATTAAAATTTTCTATTCTACTTCAAATTATCTAAATCTCTTTTTTTTTTGTGATTTTCCTAAATTTTCAATTTTTTTTATACCTTTCAAAATTTTCTATTTTTTGTATTTTTTCTAAATTAGGACCCTTTACATTATTTTAAGAATTTCTAAAAATAAAGAGGGGTAAAAGTGGGGTATCTACAGTAAGCTTCATAGAAATGCTGTCACTCTATCGAAATGACTCCACAGAAGATCAAACACCAAAATTATTAAGAATGAATCATGCACACATCAAATCATTTATTCAATCCACCATCACATACATGCATCACGAGACATTGAGCTCATTTGTTCCTCCTCCCATGCCCCTCTCAAATATCAACTGTATACACATCACACATGATCAATCATCGATAACAACTTTACCATACACAACCATACTAAGAAAAATACCACAAGTAATTATAAATACTTTTACATGTCAAAATTGTATTAGATTCATCCTGCTCACCAAATGGGCAAAATATATAGGAGCATGTACTTAGATAGCATTTAATGATAGAATAAGATAGTTCAAAAGAATAGTACAACACAATACAAGAAGAACATTACAATTCAATGCTTTTGTGGAACGTCATATGATATTCAAACATATCAACTAATTAAATCCTTACATCTAGGGGTAGGTATGGTTTGGTTTTCCCTCCAAACCAAACCAAACCGTAAAATTACGATTTGGGTTTTTATAGCTTTAATTGAACCAAATTGTGTGATTTGGATTATAAATTTTCTCAAACAATAAAATTTTGATTGGTTTGGTTTGGTTTACAAATAAAACCATATTTATACTTTAGGAAAATGTATTCATATAATTTGTAATCTCATATGAATACTATTGATTTATTTAATAACAATGAGTGGTAATATTACACAAGAGGTTGATTAAATCAATATTCATCCTACCAAGAAATTCCAAATGTCTAATAATAGCTATTTTATTAATAAAAGTAATCTATAGTATAAATTTTAAATCAATCTATAAATATAAACTTATAAATTATGATAATGGAAGTTCAATACCTATGTATTTTAATACATGTAGACTAAAAATTCTTTTAAATACTATATTATAATAAAAGAAATTCTTTAGTTGTTTGGTTTGTCCATCCGAACCAAACCATAAATTAGTGGTTTGGTTTAGTTTGATTTGAAAATTTCCAAACCAAATTATAATAAAAACCATATTTTCGGTCTGCGAATTAGTTTGGTTTAGTTGGTTTTTTCGCCCACTCTTACTTACATCTATCTATAGAATTGTAAAACCCGACAGAAAGCAAAAATAAAGAATAATAATTGAAGGAAAGTAAGAAAATGATTATTAAATTTCATGAAGGTAGGCATTGATATTTTTATATTAAAGCGAGAGCAGTTTAGGCACGGTAAAATTTCTAAAACCTTAGGTATAAAAACTCGCTTATTGTCTATAGAAACCCTTTTTCACATTTGCATCTCATGTGTTGCTCTTATGGATAAGGGTTTTCGCATAAGCCTTGAATCAAGAGAAGAAAATCAACACATTTCAACAATATCGAAGTAGAACAGGATTAACGTAAGATTTGAGATCATTTTTATTAAAGTTTTCAATCACATACTAATTGAAAATTCGTTTTTCTCCATAAGGCAGTGAGTAAAACGAATTTAGCATGGTGTTTCAAGGATTCCTTTGCAAGATGTTGGTGGTGGAAGTGCAAATTTGAATCCATAAAGATAAGATTCATTGCTTATACCTTATATGCTTTGTTTTATAAAAATATTGATATGAATGTGAGAGTTTGATATGAGATTTGGATGTGATATGATGTTTAGAGGGTGTTTGGATAGGTAGAGGGTTGTGTTGATGATGGAAAAACATTCAGGGAGTGATGATTTTTGAGTTTTGCAAAAAGAAGTTGAAGGGTGTGGGGGTGAAATGTCATTGCAACTTGTAGTTAGTGTTTGGATGCTACCTTACTAGCTTCTAGATGCCAAGGAGCAAACACTCCTGGATCCTTATAGTCTAGATGCCACGTGAAGTAGCATTCGAACACCAAGTCCCTTGATACGTACAATGACGTTTCCCCTTGTTTGTTGGTGGTTTCTGGCCGTGTTTTTCCATTCCTAATCCTTTCTAAAGTTTTTCTAAACATAAATCTTCACCCAAAATGCTTTACAAACCGATCTATCATTGTAGTAATCCTAGGTTCTTTAAGCGATATAAGTTACAAGTGTGTAAAGATTGAGTGATTAAGTTTAAGAGCAATGTTAGATAAGTCTATATATTAAGTAAAAGTGTTTTATTTTCATGTGAATAGGTTATGAGGTGACCATTTCCAAATCCGAGCGATCCATTAGGAATAGGAGATGGTGTTAATAGCGAGTTTGGGACTGAGTTAGTGTTGTTCTAATATAAGTATAGGTTATGAATTGAGACTTGGTGTTTATGTCATGATAGGTTTTAGAGAGGTTGTTGAACCAGTTTCTAACGAGTTAAGAGAACCAAGTACGGGATACTTGTTTGTTGATTGTGTTTGCTAAGCTAGAGAAATTAACCAAATTTAGTAAATTATATGACATTAAATTGTTTTATGTTGCGTATATTTAGCTGGGCCTAAGGGACCAAGAAGATTGGTGATCTTAGGGTAGTATCCCTATGATCCTTGCTTAATACTCGAGATGCTATCTCGAGTAACGTTTCTCTTGGAAATGATCTAGTAGATTTAGGCATGACTTGGAGTTGTAGTTCTTAGGGTGTTAGGGATGACCCAACACCTATACTATACAGTAAATTATATATAAGTGTGTTGAAGTTGTGAGTACTCCTATGTTATTTGATAGTTAAATCAAAGATAATAACCTATTGTATGATGTATGGTACATGGTGGATTCTTGTAATGCATGTGATTTGTGATATTTTATTCATGTGCATGTATTTGTTGTATTCCATTCTAGGTTTTGACTAACTTCGTGTAATTTTTCAAATGCAGGTGCTTGTTTAGAACTTACAAAGTTATTAATCAGATACGATAAACAAGAATTCTAGGATGTAGAGTAGCAAATGAAATTTTTATTGTGAATTAAACTAGGACGATTAGAGTTCATTAAATGATTTGTAATTATTTGTTTAGAAAATTTGTAAAGTTAATTTCATAGTTATGTTGGTTTATTTAAAGTCTTAGATTTTATTTAAATAATTATTTGAAGATTACTTCAATTATTTGGAGAATTAAATTTTTCAAACTCATTTGGGGATTAAAATGTAATTATTTAGAGATTTTAGTTAAAGATTAACACTTGACATGTCAGTAAAGACTACAAACAAGTGGCTACCTGTAGCGTTTCAAGTTTTGAGGCATTACAAGAATAGTGAGCTAAAAGGAAATGGGAGGTTCAAATATTGATGGGTATTCCAGCTTTCCCATGGATATTGCCCTATGTAAATATTTATAGTAAACAAAAGCATGTAAATATTCCATGTTAAGAAAACTACCACGGGTAATTATAAATACTTTTACAATTTAAAATTGTATTTATCGGTGCCCACCTCTAGGTAATTCACATAACATATCTCTTTTTACCAGAAGCCTTTTCTCATTCACATCACAATTCCGAAAATATGCCTGTAAACATCTACTCAATTATAAGCCTATTCCTTAATCATCATAATCATAAGATCAACCAATTTTCAACAAACAAATTAAGCTTTAAGGCTTTAAAAGATCATACTCATTCGCTTAGGTTGAGAGTGGTCATTGCTTTTGATGTAAAGCTGGGCATACAAATTGGGTTAACATTTGATATGAAAATATATTCTCATCATAAAACCAAATTTGAAACATTTAACCAATGTTTAAAATCTTTTACGATTATAGTAATAGTTAACAATAAAAAATAATTGATCGTAATAGAATAATGCCCTAAGAGAAGTAAATAATGCATAAGATATGATCGTTATGTCAAGGATGATTAGATTGTATGCTTTATTGACATTAGACCATGTGTAATGTTTAGACATGAAAACAATGTACTATCTTTAACGTTGTTGATAATGAAGACTTTTATAGCTTGATGTTATGAATACTAGTTTTCTAATAGCATAGATTAGGTCAAATTCTTCCCCACTAATAGATTTAATAGTAGTGCGAATGTCACATTTGGTATTTAAACATTGCTAAAATATACAATTTACTACCCGAAGGTTGAAAAGATTGATTTAATACCTAATTGAAGTTTTTGTGGTTATTTATACTACCTAACTAAATTATATTAGCTTTCATTTACTGATGTGGCATGAGTTTATACATGGCAATGGATTAAAATGACACGTGGTATCTTTTATTCCATATCAATTTACATTTGATGATACGGCATGAGTTGACAGGTGGCACCTTTTTTCTTATTATATTACATTCGCTGATGTCGTATTAGTTGACACATGGCAAGAGATCCAACTGCTATGTATCACCACATGGCATCGTTTTTTTAAGGGAAAAAAATATATATTTTTTATTCCAACCAAACACCACAAAGATTGAAGCATGACATACACTACACCAAGCTTATAAGCATTATTCTTCACACAATTACTTAAGACAACATATATATATATAAGGCTTTTTTTGTGAAACATTCCATGTGGGAATTGTAAAAGAAGAAAGGGAGTTTTGAAGTGTAAATTGCGGTTTTTTCCTAGAGAAAGAGTTAATTTTGACTCATTTTTTTTTTCACTTAATTTAACTTTCAATTTAGAAGAGAATGCTCAATTTTTAATTTACTTCATGATAACTTTTAAATCATATAAAGATTTAACCAAAACAAAAAATTCTAAAATGTGCTCGAAATTCACATCAAAATGGGCTCCTCAAATGTATTTTATAGTTGAAGGGCCTGCTTTGACATGAATTTCTAGCATGTTTTAAAAGTATTTTTCTAAAAATTTTTATATTATTCAAAAGTAATCATGGAACATATTAAAAATCAATCATTTTCTTTTAAATCGAAAGTTGAATCAAGTAAAAAAAATTGAGTCAAAATTAACTATTTCTTTAACAAAAGATTGCAAGTTATACTTCAAAACCCCATTCTCTCTTTCACAAGTCCCACATGAAATATTTCATTAAAAAAGCCTTGTATATTTATATATTGTCTTAAATCATTATGTGAAGAATAGTGCTTATGAGCTTAGTGTTGTCTATGTTATACTTGGATATTTATTGTGTTTGGTTAGGATAAAAAAATCATTTCTTTCTCTTAAAAAAAAATTTGTGCCACATGATATTAGTTGACACGTGGTGCCAAGTGGCAACAAGTATCACAGTTGGATATGTTGCCATGAATCAATCAATGCTAAGTTAGTAAATGTAAAATAATAAGAAAAGAAGTGTCACATGGCAGACACAAGGCAATTGGAGCTACTACCATTTTTAAGCTAGTGCTACATCATCAAATGTAAATTAATAAGGAAAAAAAGATACTATGTGTTAGTTTAACCTATTGCTACGTATCAACTCATGCTATATCGGTAAACGGAAGCTAATGGAATTTAGTCAGGTAGTATAAATAATCACAAAAACTTTAATTAGGTATTAAATTGATCTTTTTAAAATTTAAGTAGTAAATTGTATATTTCAGCAAAGTTCATATACCAAATGCAACATTAACCTTTTAATAGTACAGTAGTAGACTCAAAAAAATTAAAAAAAAAAAAATTCCATGGACCATGGGTGTATGGGCATAGTAATTTGCTCTAGAGAAAAAACACTATAAAGAAAATTGGAATTAATCAATTGATATAATTCCTTTTTGTCTCTATACATTGATAAGTTAATAATAAAATATGTAATAATTTTAAAAATAATATTCAAAACATTTTGTTCCATTAACATGTGAAAGTCACTTGCTAATTTTTGGATCACTTTAACCAATATTTTTTAATCCACTTACTCTTATTTAACATCTCCTCTTCTCATTTCATTCGAATATCGAGAAAATTCCTTACATTGTGTAACCACATCCATTTCTTCAAGATATCCCAAGGCCAACTATTATTTAACCATCTCCTATATGTAAGGTTTCATCTTTATGATCAAATTTTAGTTCAGTATACTTGAATGAGAGACCTATAATCATATGATCTCGTTGGTTCATTTTGCAATAATTTGAGACAATTAGACAATTTTATTTGATAGGAAAAAGTGTCTTATATCGAGAATGTCACAAGTAACTTTTGAGCTTCATTTAAAATAACTTTTGAGAATTCCACAACCAAGACTTGCTAGTGACTTATTGTTCAACCATTAGAAGAAACCAATGATTTTTAAGAGAAGCAACAGAATAATTGAGTAAGCAATCTAGGGTGACGGAGTTAGAAGTTCACACCACGAAAAGACTTTAAAAGGCTATTGGGTTTACAAATACATGGAAGATAATAGTAAAGTAGATGTTACCATCAAACACGTTTCAAAGGGACATGGATAGTAAGATATTGTTGATCTTGGATCTTGCCGGTAAAGGTTGGTAGATTTTGGATAGTGTAATATGTCAATAAAATGTTTTTGAAAAACAAAGGCATTTTAGGCGATTTAAACCTCCTAAAACCCTATTCTTTTTAATAAGCCTACTTTTACTAAAGCCCTAATTTATACCAAATAAGTACTAAACCTCTCCTCTTATGTTAGCAAACTAAAGACTCCCTCCTAAACCTTATCACAGGAGGAAAGCCAAGCTGATTAAGGGAAGAACCTTGAAGCTTATGCTTAGATAAATTTGTTTTAAGCTTTCTAGTGCTCTAAAACCTCTTGTTCCTGTGGATTTCAAGTGGTTCCTAAGTGTTTTAAGCTAAGATTATTGAGTAGCTTCAAGTGGCATCTCATTTGAGTGCATAAGGTGAGTTTAATGGAAGTTCTCTAAGTTAAGCTTGATTTTCTTTTGGTTTAGTGATTTGGGAAGTTAAACTTAGGATTTTATTAAGGATTCAATATGAAATCAAGTGTTATATATATTGTAGATGGTGTATAGCTTCATTCTTAGATTTCACCACGTGTTTGGAATATTTCAAGTAAGTTCCTTGAGCCTTCATTCATAGTTTGGGTTGTTGGATTAGGAATCTGCGATTCAAAGCTAAAATTTGGAGTTTTAGTAGAACTTTAAGGTTATGAATCCTTAGTTAATGCGCCTCAAATTAAGATTTGGAATTGTAAGGATTTTAGGCAAGGATTTAAGTGTTTGGGTTTTGGTTTTGATGGGGGTCTAATCTGTAGTTTTGCAGAAGAAAAGCCCTTTAGACCCCTTGCCAGATAACATTTAGATGCTAAGCCATTGTAAGTAGCAGAAGCTTAACATCCAGATACCATATTCTGTAGCATTTGGATGCCATGTCTTGTTTAAGACCCTTTTCCTTTTCTAAGCTTCTCCTTGACTCTTCTTAGCTTAACCATCTCCTTATCTAGTCTCCTCACTTCCAAGAAACTCGATCTTTAATCTAAGAGCTAGAGTTCAAGAAGTGATTATAAGCAATTCCTTTACTTGGCTTAAGAGCAAAAAGTATTTGTCCTTACTTAAAAAGCTATAAGTTAGAGATAAATGATTAATATGGCGTAGGGACTAAATTAAGCATTTTGTTTTGGGGTCAATTATTTAGATTCTCTCACTTTTGAGCAAGTTGTTGGTTGTGAATTGCTTTGTGACTCAGGTACGTAGTGTTTGCTTATTGCTTGTGCTTGTTAAGACTTAATAAGTGAATCAAACTAATTTATATTTGACCTAAATTAATTGGTTGCCGATTTTGCTTAACCCACTTGCTCTAAGGGCCTATAGTGTAGATTCCTAGAGAAGCAACTACTGATCATATGCGATGATTTCTTAGTAGACTTGCATATAAGACGACATAGCTAAAATTCTAAGATTTGTGGTTTCTAAACTTTGGGCTCAAACATAAAGGACTTAAAGGAAAATATATATTTATATCTACTTATGTATGTAGACTAAAATCATAGTGTGGTGGGGTTATGAGTATCCCTTTATTGGTTGTTGACCTAAATTAAAGATAATAATCTATTGCTTTCTTAATCCTTGATGTAACTTACGTTATTTGCATGTGTATGAATTGGCTTGGTATTCGTGTATGTTTATGCATCCGTATTGAGCTTTGACTCTTTCTTTATTTCATTTTAGGCAGAGGGACCGATGAGTATCTTATCTATTAGGAGCCTTTTGTTGATGATATTCAAGAGGAGGGGGGTATTGAGTATTTTATACTTTTATGATGATTAAAGTGGAGATGATTTATGTATTGATGGAGATATGCTGTGATTAGGAGATATTTGTTATTATTGAGGAGATAGATTCCTTTCGTTATGTTATGTGGCTATGTGTTATTTTGAGAAGATTAGATACTCTGAAATTTATCCTTATGTACCTATGGTTGTCGGGTCAATGAACAATATGATTACTATGTTGGTTTTCTCTTTTGCTTTATGTTGATTTGATGTTTCCTACCCCTTTGAGAATTTTTGTGTATACATAGTAATTGTTTGTGTTTAGATTAAATGATTGTGGATTTGGAAGCCTTAATATATCTTCGATTAGTAGGAATATGCAGTGAGTTGTAATGCTCAATTAGGGTCCAAAGGCATCACAAATAGCCTTATGAGAAGCAAATGAGCCTTAAAAAAGCCCGAACTAACCTATACAAGCAGCATAACATTAAAGTGTGCTTCAAAGCTTATTCCAACAATGCTATTTCAATGCTTAAATTAGTCCCTAATGAAAGAGTAGAGGCCTAAGATAAAGGGTATGTGTATTAGGTTATGTAAAATTACTGTACAAAAGGGAGAAGCTAGACCATTTATAAGTTAGGGCACTCGACAGATTAAAGGGTAGCTTATAATCTTGGACATCTTGTTTTAGGTTGCTTTCTAGGACTCAAAGTGGATGGAACTTTTTGGTAGTGGCAGGTTATGGCAACCGCCTTGGACTTTGCACCTATCCCTTTACATTCATTGTTTTAGGGGTATTGTACAGTCTTATGCATTTATTACATAGCAGGTACTATACAACTTGGGTTGTGCTTAATCTCTTATGATGGTGATTAATCGTCTTATCAAACAACGAATAGGCTAATAGTAAGGAAAAACATGTACAGGATGCCTTGGCCTGGATTAGGCCTTAACTATGTTAAGCCTAGGCCCTTAGTTCAGAAATCTACCATTAATAGCTATAGAAGGGCCTTGCCATAAGCCTAAGATGTCCTTGTTCACTTATAAGTGGAAAATTACAACCCAGGCAGAACAGATATAAGAATGGGGTGTGTATAAGGCTATTGATGCGGAAGTTGATAAGACAAGCATGATAAAGAAGCTCTTAGAATCCCTTTATGTGTCGCACCAACATTATACCTAAATTTATCACATGCTTAAATGATCCTAAATATAAAGAACTTGCAAGAATATCTAAGTAAGCAAAAGCAATCACCAAAACGAGATTTGATGGATCCTTTGTACTAATATATTGAAGTTGTAGCAACATTATGGATACCACACATACGTATCTTATTTTTTTATGGATAACTAAGCCTATCTCATAGCCTAGGTATAAAATACTATGTTAATGTATGTAAAGTATACCGATGCCAATATCCTATTATGCAAATTGCTTATGGAAAGAATCTTAAACTAAGCAACTAGATCAAAGATTAAATTGCACAAACAATTCATAACGATCTTAAATTGTGCAAATGAGATTAAGAGTTAAGTAATAACCATGCATTTTGAAATATTAAAAACTAGGCTTTGAAATCATGCATTTTATCTAAACAAAACCAAGCTTAAAAAATGCAAACCTTTAGGTCTTTTGCATGTCATGAGTCAAGCAACTAAGCATTAACCAAACAATATCAAGCAATGTGACATTATAGTATAATATACATGTATATAGTATATATACATTAAAGGGACCTAACACAGCATGTGGTGTCTTCCTCAATGTGAGCCACACTTACAGACTCAAACAAGCCGTAGGGATGGTCATATGTGACTAACCTAGAGACCAAGTAACCAAACACTTACATAACTAAGCAAAGTAAGTGTAAGTTTAAATAATCAAGTCACTAAACAAATTGAGGCTTCTAAGCATAACTAAGTTATAAAAGTTTACTTAAGTAAACTATGTAAGGGTCCCAATGATTGGCTACTCTATATATTCAACCTTAATAAATAAGGATTCAAAGTATATCCACCTAGCACTATTACCCCAACTATGTGCCCTTATTACTAATGTCACCTAATCACATATCAAAATCCAATCTCCTATATTGCTCATGCAGTTATTCTCCTTGATGACTTAAAACACTATCTTTTTTCTAACTTATAATGATTATAATGTTAGATCTTGACAAACTTTATGTTGACATGACTATTATTTTGCATATTGTTCAAACAAGTTATAACAATAATATTTTTAGATTGGTCAAAATTACCAAAATGCCATCTTTTTGTTTGACCCTCTAGTGTTAAGTAATCCCGATAGTTAGATGTTGCATAAAAGCACTTCTATGTAATCTTACGGTCGCAATGGGGCTACGTATATTAGCAAAAAATAATGGAAAAATAATAAAAATATGACCTACATGCTTGGAATTTTTGTAAATAAATGGCTCATGTTTTATTTTTTGTTGAGGTCATGGCTAATGTTTTATCATTATCCATTAATTTTAATTGACGATATATATTAGCTTTTAATTGGTCCATAATGATTAACCTAATAAAGTAATATTATTAAATATATACATTTTTAAATAATTTAATAAAATTAAAAATTTTAAAAAAGAAGCATAGAAATCATTTTTTTTTAAGAAAAACTTTCATTAAAACGCGGTCGTTAATTAACCATGATGCTAGACCTCTTATCTAAGCCAGACTCCAAGGCCTTTAAAACTTTGTATGAAAAATCATTTGTGGATAACCAACCCAGGACAAGATAAAGTTCACCTGAAGCTATGAATTATATTAAAATGCTAAGCCATTATAGCCTCACTCGAGTTGGGGATCCTTCAAATAGTTCAACTAAGAAGAGTTTGATGACCCTTCCAATTTCAAACAACTTGGAAATCCTTACCATGATGATCTTCAACCTATTTGTAAGCTAACTAGCTTACTTTTCGACCTTCTCTCTATTATCGATTTCGCCTGATGGAGCCACCTTTTATACTTGCCCTTTCTATGAGGGACATATTCATTATTTGGCTGATACATGATCTAGCACTCTTACCACCAGCATGTTTTGCTAGAATCATTCTTTTTGTTCCTTTATATCATTACCCTTCAGAGTACATGTATTTTACTACTTTTTGTTACCCTAATGCTTGTTTTACCTTGGGGTGTGATAAAGGCATATTTTTCATGTTTTAAATGTACAAATTAGATATAATTATTATTGATTTTATAGAAATTATTAAGAAATAGTACTTAATTATTTTCATTTGAACATTTTAGGAATTAGAGGATACCCTAATGAAAGTCCTAATGAGCATATTATAAGATTCCTCCAATACTGCAATACAATTAAGATGAACAACGTAACCGACGAAGTTATCAGATTATAGCTCTTTCCCTTTTCGCTAAGGGATAAAGCCAGAGCTTGGTTTCATTCACTGCTACAAGAGCCTATCACCACCTAGGCTAATCTTTCATCAAAGTTCTTAAGGAGATTTTTCCCACTAGTTAAGACTACAAAACCAAGGAGCAACATCACCAACTTCACCAAGTTTAGTGGTGAGTCACTTTATGAGGCATGGGAGAGGTTCAAGGAGGCGAACAGAAAATGCCTATATCATGGCTTGCCAAATAATCTCCCAATTGAGATCTTTTACCTTAGTCTAAATGAGACACTGAGTTCTTTAGTTAACGCTGTAGCTAGAGGTGCTCTGATGAGTAAGACCTATAATGAAGCAAGTGTACTAATAGAAGAGATGGCCTCCAATGCACATAACTAGTAAAATGAGAGAAGCAAGTTAGGAGTGGCAGCAGCCAATGACAATAACACTGTATCTCAATTAACAGCAAAGATTGCAACTCTTATTATTCAGGAAAGTAAACTTACCTCAACATAGTCTTTTAATGCTAATCCTATTGTTTTTTGTGAGTTATGTTCAGGATCACATTTGACTCTTAACTGCTTAACTGAGAATCACTCAGCTCCAACCAGTGGAGAACAAGTAAATTTTATCAACAATTTTTAACGGGACAATCAAGGACTATATTCGAATACATACAATCTTGGGTGGCATAATCATCCAAATTTTTCATGGAGAAATGAGAACAATGCATTTCAACAATTACCTAGATTCTAGAAGCAAGGTCTTACTCAGAACGCTCTACTTCAGCAAAATCAGTCTAGAATGGAAGAGCTCATGTTAAGCTATATGCAAAAGACCGACACCATGTTACAGAATTAATAGGCAAATATTTGAAATTTAGAGAATCAGATTAGTCAGATCTCTCAACAGTTAGGTAATAAACCATCAGGGTCTTTACCTACCAATACTGAAGAAAATCCCAAAGGTATTAATGCTATTATACTTAAGAGTAGAAAAGAAGTGGAAACAATTGACGGACGAGTTGAAGAAAAGGTGGAGATTCCAAAGGAAGAAAAAGGGAAGCAGGTGGAAGAGGAACCAAAGCAGAAGTCACCATAAGTGAAACCATATGTTCCTCTAGTCCCTTTTCTAGGAAGACTGAAGCAACAGTAGCTAGACACTCAATTTGCCAAATTCCTTGATGTCTTCAAGAAGTTGCAAATCAACATTCCTTTTGCAGAGGCACTTCAGCAGATGCCTTCGTATGCCAGATTTATGAAGGATTTGCTCACCAAGAGAAAGATTGATGGGAACGAACTAGTAATACTTACAAGGGAGTGCTCCATGATCCTTCAGAAAAATTTATCCACCCTACTTAGAAAACAAAGAGATCAGGGGAGTTTTACTGTTCCTTGTACTATAGGAAATTTTCACTTTGATAAGGGTCTTATTGATTCAGGTGTAAGTATAAATTTAATGCTCTTGTCTATTTTCAAAAAGTTAGGACTTGGAGATTGCAAAGAGACTCATGTCACCTTGCAACTTGCTTACAGGAGTATCAAATACTCAAGGGGTATTGTTGAAAATGTCTTGGTGAAGGTAGACAAATTTATCTTCTCAGTCAACTTTATAGTCCTGGAGATAGAAGAGGACAAATAGGTACCCATGATCCTCGGTAGACCATTTCTTGCAACAGGTAAGGTGTTGATAGACGTGGAATAGGGTAAGCTTACTTTAAGAGTTATGGACGATCAAGTAACATTTAATGTTTATGAAGCCATAAAGTATTTTAATGATTGCAAATCCTGTTATTGATATTTTTGATGAGATTATCTATGAGTTTATAGAAGAGAAAGTAGGAATGGATACCATGGAATCAATTCTTAAGGATCTAGATGATTGGAGCAATAATGACAAGCCTGAAGAAGAATGTATGGAATAGGTGATAGAAATCAAAGCTCGATACTATGAAGAGCTAAGCACTAGTGAGAAGAGGCCGGTCCTATCATTGACACAACCCCTGGTGCTTGAACTTAAATCTTAGAATATGCTTATCGTGGAACAAATGATACCTTGCCAATAATTATTTCTTCTTCTTTGACAAGTGACTAAGAGAAACAACTTCTAAGAGTTCTGAGAGAGCATCAAGAAGCCATCAGGTGGACCATTGCCGATATTAAGGGGATTAGTCCCTTAATTTGCACTCACAAGATATTGCTTGAGATGGAGTGCAAACCCACAATACAACCATAGAGACGACTCAACCCAACTCTCAAGGAGGTAGTGAAGAAAGAGGCACTCACATTGTTGGATGCAAGTATTATCTACCCTATCTTAAATAGTAAGTGGGTTAGTCTTATTTAGGTAGTGCAAAAAAAGGGTAGTATGGTGAAAAATGAGGATAATGAGTTAATCCCTACTTACACTATGACCGGGTGGAGAGTTTGCATAGATTATAGAAAATTGAATGACACCACTTGTAAAGACCACTTCCCACTCCCTTTCATATATCAGATGTTAGAAAAACTTTCAGGGCATGATTACTATTGGATTTTTAGATGGATATTTTGGTTACAATCAAATTCATATTGCACCCGAGGATCAGGAGAAAACCACATTTAAATGTCCTTATGGTACTTTTGCCTTTAGGAGAATGCCCTTTGGTCTCTGTAATGCATCCATTACTTTTCAAAGATGCATGATGTCTGTATTCTCTAACATGTTAGAAGATTTTATTGAAATATTTATGGATGACTTCTCTGTCTTTGGGAAGTCATTTAATTCATGTCTGACTAATTTAGGTTGTGTGCTCAGAAGGTGCAAAGAGACTAATCTACTTCTGAATTAACAAAAATGCCATTTTATGGTAAGAGAGGGAATAGTCTTAGGTTACAAGGTGTTAAAAAAGGGGATTGAAGTTAATAAAGCTAAAGTGGAGATAATAAAGAAGCTACCACCACCTACTTCAATTAAACGAGTCAGGAGCTTCTTAGAGCATGCTGGATTCTACAGGAGATTTATTAGGGACTTCTTGAAAATCTCTAGACCTCTTTTGTAATTTACTTGAAAAGGATTCTACCTTTGTTTTTTATGACAGTTATTTGTAGGCATTCAATTTATTAAAGGAAAAGCTTACTTCGGCACTAGTAATCGTTGCACCTAATTGAGAGCTCCCTTTCGAGATGATATGTGATGCTAATGACTATGCTGTAAGAGCAGTGCTTGGGCAAAGGAAAGGTAAGTTATTTCATGTTATATACTATGCGAATAGAACCTGAATGAGGTATAAAGAAACTATGCCATGACAGAGAAAAAACTTTTAGCGATTATATTTGCTTGTGATAAATTTAGGCCTTATCTCATAGGTTCTAAGATCATAGTATACACAAACCATGCTGTTCTAAAATATTTGTTTATTAAAGCTAATGCTAAACCTAGTTTAATTCGTTGGATCTTATTACTGTAAGAATTTGACCTTAAGATTAGAGATAAAAAGGGAACTAAAAACGTAATTGTTGATCATTTATCTCGTTTACAATTTGAATGTTTAGAGCCACTCATTAATGAAAAGTTTCTTGATGAACAATTGTATGCAGTAGAGATCCAAGGGTTGCCTTGGTATGCTGATATAGTCAATTACTTGGTTAGTAAGATCATACCATACGGTTTCTCATTTTAAAAGAAAAAGAAGTTTTTACGTGATGTGAAATTTTATTTTTGGGATGAATTGTATCTGTTTAAAAGTTGTGCTGACCAAGTAATTAGAAGTTATGTGACTAAAATAGAACAGCTTAGCATAATTTAGCACTATCATTCTAAAGAAGTAAGAGGCCACTTTGGTGTGGAAAGAACTGCAGCTAAAATTTTATCTTATAGATTTTACTAGCCTAGTTTGTTTAATGATTGCAGGAATTATGTTATGTCTTGTGCTCAATGCTAAAGAACCAGGAATATTTCTAGGAGACATGAAATATCATAAAATAGTATTCTGGTAATTGAGCTTTTTGATGTGTGGGGAATAGATTTCATGGGTCCTTTCCTTTTATCTTTTTCAAACAAATATATACTTTTGGCAATAGATTATGTGTCGAAATGAGTAGAAGCAGTTACTCTACAAACTAATGATGCTAGAGTATTAATTAAATTTTTGAAAAAGAACATTTTTTTCCAAGTTTAGGGTACCCAAGGCTATTATAAGTTATAGGGGGTCGCATTTTTGCAATCAATAATTTCAAAAATTATTAACAAAATATGGAGTCACTCATAAAATTGCTACCCTGTATCATCCACAAACTTGTAGATAAGTTAAGGTGTCTAATAAGGAAATAAAGCATATCCTAAAGAAGATTGTTAATGCATCTAAGAAAGATTAGTCTTTAAAACTTGATGATAAATTGTGGGCTTATAGGATAGCTTTTAAAACCCCTATAGGAATATCCTCATACAAAATCATTTATGGTAAGGCGTGTCACCTACTTGTAGAGCTCCAACATAAGGCCTATTAGGCCATAAAATACCTCAACTTTGATTTACAAGCTACAGGTCAAAAGAGATTGCTCCAATTGAACTAGCTAGATGAGATCAGAGAGGAAGCTTATGAAAACGCTAGGATTTACAAAGAGAGAGCCAAGCAATGGCACGATAAGAACATTTAACAGCGGGAGTTCGTACCTAGTCGGAAAGTGTTATTATACAACTTTCGATTGAAGCTGTTCCTAGGTAAGTTAAAATCTCAATGGTCTGGGCCATTTGAAATAGCTAATGTTTTTCCTTATGCTACAATTGAGTTAAAGGCAAGAGTCAATCGCACTTTCAAGGTAAATAGTCATCTCCTCAAACACTATTTTGAAGGAGAAAACATGGATAGTGATGCTATTATGGTGGTGAGTAAGAATTCATAGTAAGATCGGAAAGTCGAGCTAGCAACTATAAACAAAGCGCTTCATAGGAGGCAACCCATATCTAACCAAACTAATTTTTTGTCTTATTTCTTACTACAATTTTTTTTATTATTTAAAAAAAAAGTAGAAAAGTTGGCCATTAGCATCAAGGTTGTCGGCTTAAAAAAAAAGAGAGAGAGAAAAGCATGAAAATTTGAACTCAAGGCCGTCGGCTTTTTAAAGGAAAGAGCTGGCATAAAGTGCTTTTTAAAGCACGACCGTCGGTTTTCTCTCTCTCCTCACTCATTTCTCTCTCTACCTTCTTTCTCTCTCTAGATTTTTCTTAAACTCTCCCTCTACTACACACCCACAACCATATACACTCACTCTCTTCACTTTTTCTACACACTTTTTCATTCTTCTTTGTAGATTTATGCTTTCTACATTCACCATGCTGCCCAAGAAGATGCAACCTCAGCGAAAGAAACAGAAAACGGCAATTGCTTTGTCTTCTAGAAGTTCAGGTAGCGATCTACTTTCACATCAAGAGTATGCTGGGGAAAGAAGGGGGAAGTTACAATGGATGCAATTCATGAATAAACAATTTTTAGATTGGACTTTTTTGCAAGAGTATGGAATGGACAATAGTATCTAGCAGATGATTCCTGATAAAACATGGTTTCGGTTATTTGAGGTAAAAGAACCTACTTTTAGAAATATAGCTATTGATTTTTTGTCCACTTTATAACTAGAGAGAAGTAAGCGAATGTCCACTTTCACATTTCAAGTTTATGGACAAATTCATGTAATTGAATTTAGTCAAATTGGTTATTTTTTAGGTTTATATGATGAGGAGGAAGTCAATTTTCCCAACTCCTAGCCTAGTGATATGACTGCTGAGAAATTTTGGTTTTAGTTGATTCATCCCAGGCGGGATAATTTTGTACCTTCAAAGTCGCTTGCCATAACTTTCTTAGTAGTGGAGCATAGGTTACTCCACCATATTCTTACTCATACTCTCAACTGTAAGAAGACTAGCCATAGTAAGGTAATCGGTTTTGACATGTTTTATCTATACAGTATGATTTTTAGGTATCAGATAGATCTGGGAATAGAAATAGCAAATTTTATCTATAGACAAATAAATGATACTATGACACAGGTTATCTTTTATGGTAGGTATATTACAACATTGTTGAAGGATATAGAGCTTTTTCGAGAACCGAAAGGGGATGATGGTATTCCATGTAAGCTTATTTTTGCTGCACCCTTTAGGGGTTGAGGATTGGTTAAGATAAATAATAGGCCCTATCCTATTAATGAGGAGGATATTCCTAAAAATCCTCTTGCTGCTAGAGCGTCTACTTCATATCATCCACCAGCTAATAATTTTGTGCAGTTGAGTGTTGAAATTAGAGAAGTCTGAAATGAAATTAGGAAAGAAAGGAAGAAGAATAAGAAGTTCCGGACTACTATGTTCAATATGCTAAAGTTTGCTATTTTATATTTCCAGCCAGCAGCTACAGAGTAACTTCATTACAAGACTTCCAATACAAAGCATAATAGGACCAACTAAGACAGTTAGATATTCATGTGCTTTTTTGATTTTTTTTTTTATGTTATTTTCTTTTGTTTTTATTTATTTTCACTTTGTTATTAGGTTATTTTTGTTTAGTACCCATTTGTTTGGGTAGCTCTAGATCATGAAATCTACTATGTACTCTTAAGTACACATTTATGATATCTTTGCTTTTTCAAGTTTCTTTGCGTTTGATGAGATAGGTCAAATTTGAATTCTATGCTAACAATGATCTTATGCTTGGAATTTTCCTTGTTGCTAAAAATTTGAATCTAGGGGAGTACTAGTTTTTCATTTCTTATTATTGTGAATTTTTATTTCCTCTTGAATATTGAATAGAAAACAGTGTAGACATTATCTATTCTATAATGGGGGGAAAGAAATATAGGAAATGGATTTTGAATTAAACTGAATGTCAATTTTGATGTCGATTTTTGTTTGCAAATAGTTATACTTTCCTATCAGCTTAAACTTTACTTATTCTTAAGTATCCGGCAATGTTTAGGCCAATTTTTCTCAAAATTTTGAATTTCTTGTTTGGAATCTAAAGATTATACAAAGAAAAATTTGTTGATAGCATCTGATTGTGATTTGAATAATTGACTCACTAAGGTGCCCTACTCACTAATGTTGAGATTTTTGTACTCAGTTAAAATTAATTAGTCAATTCTTTAGTAACCTAATTTACCTAGTTTTTAACTTTAGAATTTGAAGTTTAAGAGTTAGTTGAGTTCTTAAGTGAAAAGTAAACAAGTTTACTTCTATGCAAAGTTAGTTAGTATATGGTCTTTTTAGTTATTCTAATGGCACTTTAACACTTAGTGAAAGAGGTAAGTGAAGCTTTGAACTTAGTGATTCCTATAAAAAAAAGTTTGAAAAATTTTAGTGAATATTCAAAAAATGATGAAATGAGAGCCTTTACTTCAATAACTCAAGAAATTGAGTTAAGAGTATCCTAACTTGAATGTTAGAGTGAGGAAGAGTTTGTAGGGGTCTTTTTAAAAACTAGTCACTTAGGTGATGAGCTCAAGATGTGCCAACTCAATGCACTCACTATAACGAGAAGGGCAAAAAGGCAAAAGTTTAGTATTTGAACTAAGAACGAAAAAAAAAAAAAAAAGAGAAGAAGAAAAGAAAAGAAAAAAAAAAGGGAATGGAAAATGGAAATCTTGAATGCAATTCAAGAGGAAGAAAACCTAGGGATAGAGCAAATACCATATGCTTTCACTATTTTGTTAATTTGTTTGTTGAAATAATTAAAGGGATAATATGTTTGGTAACAGCTATGAAGTTAATTGGGTGTTTTTTCCTTCTAGGATTGAGTATCTACTTTTGAAATAGAAATCCTAGGTTAAACGTTTGGATTAAAATTTGTTTTCTTTAGAATGCTGGTTAATTTCAATTGTAGTACTCTGATCACATATTTCGGTTTGGTTTGTGTGATGAGTGTTATAAATTAGTGAGTCTAAAAGTGTGAAATATTAGATGTCTAGGATTAGCTATTGGAAAATTTGTATTTTCAATGATAGATTTGTTTAGTTCTGTTTATTTTACTTGAGGATAAGCAAAAGTTCAAGTGCAGGGGAGTTGATAAAGGCATATTTTTCATGTTTTAAATGTGTAAATTAGATAGAATTATTATTGATTTTATGAAAATTATGAACAAATAGTACTTAATTATTTCCATTTAGACATTTTAGGAATTGGGGGATTCAAAGTAGAAATACAAACAATTTAGAGAAGTTTTACGTAAATGAACAAAGTCCGAATCAACACGTTGCCATTTGGAATTCAACATAACCAACCTTTCAAACGGCCTACACTTACACTGGTGGCTTTTGGATTCTACGCCGTTGGCTTTCATTAAAAAGAAGCTTTACATGAGCCAACCCTAATTTTTCTTATAAATAGCCTTATGTTTTATCGTTTGAGAGACTTTGTTCTTTTTTTTAGAGACACACACCTTCCTTAGACTTAGAAAGTTGTAGAACAGTCATTAGATAGTTCTTGAAGAATTCTTCTGTAGAATCGCTTGGATCATTGAGAAGATTTTGCTTTTGCTATAGAGACCAAGTTTTGGAGTTGCAATTGAAGTTTATCTTTTTCAATTATAGAATTGGTGACATCGATTTTAATTATATTTATGCAATTCTGTTAATTATTCATGCTTTCAATTATGAATTTCCTTACAATTTCAATTAGTAGTTGCGCTTTTGTTTCAAATTCCATGGTTGGCTAAATTTATTTGTAGGCATTGATGAAACCCTAGATAGTTAAGATAATGATTCTGTTCGTATTATAGGATTAATAGATATAGGGATGATTCATGATAGCAATTTCTATGATTTCAATTATAGTTGTTTAATTGATTATAATTGTTAGAAACCCTAGTGATATGAGAGTTGATATAGGGTTTGTTAGAAATTCTTAGTTAATTTGATTAATTAATGTGGAAGCAGTATTAATTGAATTAATTAGAAATTATCTAAAGAGTAATGCGATGTTTGATGATTGTTTTTTTACTAAGACATTAGGAATAATTGATTTAGGATATTAGACAATCATTGTATTAGGAGATATCTTATTGTAATTTAGAGCCCACTGTTAATTAGAGATGCGGGAGCTGATTGATTAATTAGAAGTTTAAATCCTTAAGTTTTAAGGTATAATAATTTCACTTGAATGACTATATAGCTAATTATCTATATAACATGATAACAATTTGATTTGCATAATCTAGGGTAGATTTTGATTTTCCTACATTCTCAATTGATTGCTTAGTTTTAGAAATTTTATAGTTATTTTCTTTTCAATAGTTTTAGTATAATTATTAGATTAGTTAATTTATTTTTTATTGCTTGAATATTGATAAGAACTATCATAAGTTTAGTAATATTATTGTCCTCGAGGGATTAATAATCTTACTTGCTCTGTATTACTTGATTTTTGACTCAGTATACTTGTTGGAGTATTCATAATTTAATTTATATATATATAGTTTAAGCAAATCAGGGTAGACTATTATAAATTGTCTCAGGAAGTGTACATGCATACCATCTTCCTCAATGAATATTCCCCTTAATGGTTTCTTACGTAGCTCTCTCTTCTCTTATCTAATTCCTTTAACAGGAAATAGTAGCGAAAGACTCGAAATTAGTGCTTATAAGTAATATCAAGTATTGATTTATGACACATTGTGGTCTATGGATAGTGGAGAGTAATATCCATCATGTAGCTCATATATTTGTTGAATGTTCCTTAAAGCCATACGGATTTTCTTTGATCTTGAAGGACCCATCCACATTAAGAAGTCTTAATAATTACTTAACTCCTAGGTGTATTACAGGTGGTGCAGAAGACATCCCCTTAGTCCTAGGGTGGCTAGTAGTCCTCAAATGAATGGAAGATTGTGACCTACTTACAGTGGTGAGTGACCACCTACCACCTTACCCAATTAAAAATAAAAGAGAAAGGAATATTTTGAAAAGAACACGATAAGTCTTAGTAAACTAACTATATATAACCCTAATCACATTTTAGGTTTTTTTTTTTCTTTAACTTAGGAAAGTAGGTGGCTATCTACTTTTATGAATAGGTTGTAACCTACCTATCATAGTGGTCATAACCCACCATTTGTTTGAGGTTATTGCCAACCAATCCATGGACCAATCGAGATTTGAATGAAGGTTTGTTGTAATTTAGTTTCTGCACTTTTTTCTTTTCTTTTTTTATAAGTTTTGATTTTTTATTAAGTTATTTAAATAAATATATATACTAATATTATTTTATTAAATAATCATTATGGATCGGTTAACAGGTAACACATGCTAGTATTGATGTATAATGATAAAACACAAGTCATATTATGTCAAAAACAGATACAAGTCATTTGTTTATTAAAAAAAAAAAGCCTAAAAACCATAGATCATGCTTTTATAAGTTTTTCTAAAAGAAATTTAAGTTTAAAAATTAACAATATATTGGTTTCATCACTATTATACTCCTCAACCAAAAATTACATTTTTCATGTTTTTACGCGATTTTCTGCTTATCTTAACATAACTTGACTAAAATCTTCAATTAGGTTTTATAATACTTATTTAGCATAAATATTTTAGGATGATTTTGTACGATTTTGAATATTAATCAAGTTAATTTTATAGCAATTTGGAACTTAATTTGCTTATATTTCATTTGCAGGGATTTTGGAAACATCTAATGAATTTCTAAAGATCTTTATTGGTATTTAAAGCTTAATCGAAAAAGGGCATTGATAAAAGAATTAAAGTAAAGGAATTTCAAGTAATGAAGTTCAGGGAGGACCATGGGTGAATACCACAGTTGTGTTCCTTGGTAATGAATCTCTTGTCTTTAAATTCCATCAAATTTCAACATTTTAGACAAAGTACAAGACCACACCCATACTCCACAGCCATAATCTTAAGGTGTGGTGATTCTATAATTTGTGAATCTTCTATTTTTTATAAGTTTTCTTTGTCAATCTATGTCTAGTTCTTATAAATAGATGTCTCGGTTTAGGTTTACAAAGAGAGCCCCTCTAGGAAAGAGTCAACAGGGTAAAATGATAGGGATTTTTATATTTTCTTGTTATCTTTCTTTTATTATGTCGTTATTTTAATCATTCTTAATAAATTGTTATTGAACCCTAGATTTCTAATGTGACTCTTAATATTTTTATCAATATTTGTTATTTCAATTTATGATAATTGCATGTTGCAATCTAATTGTATTGATTTATATTGTTCTTTAATTCAATCTTACTAGTGAGTAGCTTAATGCATGAGTCTGCTAAAGTGTTTGTGAGTTCCTATAATATGAATATCTTATACAATTAGAAAAAACTGACTAACTTAAACATTTAGCTACTTAGCTCTTTCATATTAGGGTAACCTAATAGTAGAATTCAAAGGCTTAGTGTAGTCTTGAAATATTCTATTGTAGAAGTGATTCAATATACTCTAGATTAAGAATTAATTAAAAACACGAGTATAATTAGTTCATGATTGGAATCTCCACAATCCAATATGCCAATTAAGATTGAATGGTCACTTAGAACTAAGTATTAAATAATGCAAGATTTACTAAGGATTATGCTCTTACTTAACTCTAATCAATTATGTTATTATTTATGTTATTTTAATTGTTATTGTTTTTATTCTTCTATCTTTATATTTTATTGTTCTTTATTCTATTTTTTATTCATAAAAGTTAGATAATTGAAAAATTATAGGGAAAACATTGCTCACTAATAAAGAATTACTTACATCATGATTTCTTATAAGATCAGCACTCAAATTCAAATCCAATTTCTATACTATAACTTGATTAGGTGCGCTTGCCGACCATGAAGTTTTTGGAGCTGTAGCTAGATGTCACACTCCGAATAAGAAGAGTCATAACAGTGCCATAGTATAAACTAACCTAAGATAGAAATTGACCTCACAATTGCTATCGTAGGTACAGTTCACATAAGATGTGCATAACTCAACTAGCTTGAAACGTCTGTTTTGACACCTGTTAATAACCAAACCTGTAGTAGAGCTTTAAAAAATACTTATTCTATACAACTTGTTGTCTAGTACCACAATAGTATTAACATAAATGTCTTACATCAAAATTATAATTTACAATTAGAGTTTATTAAAAAGCCATAGGTTTGCAAAGTATTTACATAAGTTAGGAAACTAGTGGGCATCCTAGGGAATTCCCAGTTAGTTTCCTCAAAAACTAAAAAAAAATCAACAACCCAGGTTCGGTTGATTCCTTGTTCCTTACTTTCCCAAACAGCAGTACACTAACCTGGGAACAGTGGAATCGGAACATCTTGACCTTACTTAGCATTTCCAAAAGAGTTTATAGGGAAGTGAGCATAAGTAGCTTAGTAAGTGGGACGGAGTCAAAAGAGTACTATACAAATATAAATAAGGTTAATAATTATGATGAAATGCAATGCAATCAATCAAATGAAACATCACACAATGTTATCCGGTCCACTATGAGGTTAGAGAAATTACATCCGCTCCAACCCGAATTAAGGAGTTTCATCGTGACTCAAGTCAAACTAAGGAGTTCAACTCCTATCACAACTGAGTAACATCTATACATATGGCATGCACATATTTGACTAACTATAAATACAACTAGAAGTACTCTTGGGTCTCCGGATACTTTAAAACAGTATCCCAACAAGCGATGAAGCCACAATCCCAACTTACTTGTTTAGACGCTCACTTCTGTTGACTCGAAGGTTGTAAAGCAATTAAATCGAGCTACTACTAAGCTCGAGAAGCGAGGTCGAAGATGGAAGAAGAGAGAATCGTAATCAGGTGATCTAGTATAGATACATCTTAGCAAGGAACAATTCCTAAACTTGAGGAAAAGCAAGTAGTCTCCCAAAGCTAACAGACCCTATAAAGTGATTGTAAAGATCAATCCTAATGCCTACAGGATTGAATTACCTAAGGGATATGGAGTCTTAGACTCCTTCAATATTGCCGATCTCTACCTATACACCCAAAAGACAAGCAACCTAAAGCTAAGCCAGATTTGATCCCAAATCTCAAACAACTCAAGGGGATTATAGGGATTGTGGACCGATCACATGCTCCCAAGCTCGAAGGCTTGCTTAAATGGTGTACCGAGCTGTCTAAGGTGAGCTGAATGCTGAAGAGTAGTGTATTCCTCAAACCGCTCCATCGAGTTACCTCTCCCTCCACATTCAAGAAGCTATCGAAGTAACCAGCCCAAATGCCAAGCCAACCCTTTTGATACACTTATGTCTGAACAATAAATCAGAGTACTACCAGCCACACTCTTACCGAAGTCAAGTTGACAATTGTCAAGAGCCGATCACTCGAGATAGACCCGAAAATAATTCACCTAGAAACCTATCCCAATTTGGTCCCAACTATCCAAGCTGTTGAAGTGCTGACGCCGACCTGATCAAAGCCGCCCTTGCTTGGCCCACAATGCCATTGGGACTACAGAATGAGCAAAACTATGCGTGTCTTACCTTTTTCTAATACCCGTACTATTCTTTTCTACCAACAGTTATTCTTTTTGCATAATTACATTGTTACCCCTATAAATTATTCCCCTTTCCCTCAACAAGTAGGAATCCTTTTTTGTAAATTCCTATAACCTAAGACTTACCCTAATTGGGTACTATAAATACTTGCATATTATAATAGCCGCAACATATACAGAGAATACACTGAACTTTCATACTCTCTTGAGCTAAGTGTTATTCTGCTTACTCTTGAGCTGCTCCTATCTAGCCCATTAAGCGTGGACTAGTAGTGAGTGATCTCTAGCTATACTTGTGTATCATATCAAGTGTAATCTAAGCTCGTATGAAGCGTTGATATGTCATATCCATTGTCGATGCATGGGAACTGTTGAGCCCTAATTTGTTTTCCTTAATTAATTTTATAATAAGTCCAATCCACTTAATATAAAATACTCGATATTAAATTAAGGAAACATTTTTTTTTAAAAAATGTTTTTAAAAAATATTTAGAAAAATTTAAGTTGCCAACCAGTTACACTAGTAACAAGTGAAGTTAGGGTTTTCGGGTAGGAAAACCCTAATTTAACCACTAGTTTACAAATATTTTAAAAATAATTTTTTTAGAAAATTAAACTAGAAAAAAAAAAAACTAAATTTGGGAACTAGCCTATTAAGACTAAGTTACGGTCGAGCCTAATTTTTCATCCTCCTAGTTTTTTTTGTAAAATAGGCCTTTTTTAAACAAATCAATACGAAACCTTATCCGTTTAATACCAATCCTTGACCAAGGTTTAAAGAAAGTCGTTCCTTTTTGTTTTGAAAACAACTTTGGAGTCACCACTCGACTAGAGTCGGGAAAAATAGTTAAATTATTACCAATTGGATAGATTAGTTATAACTTAACTATTAATCTAATGATTAAAACCAATTTTACAAAATGGTTTTTCAAATCGGAGAATCTAGATCCGAGGGTTAGGAATTTTAGACCTTACAGGTATTATTAACTTTCCAAAATTAGAATTAAACTTAAAAATCACCTTTTTATTTTGAAAGACAAAACCTGATTATTGGTTATTCTAATTGGATAAATAAAATAATCTAAACTAAAGAAAAAGGGAAATTAGTTTTTTTTTTTTAATTTTTATCGTTGCTCCATAAGTATATATATACTCGCTATTTAGGATCAGATGTACGTAGTTATTTTTATGAAAACTTTAGTAGGTGATTTTGTTTTAATTTAAAAAGATGATTGAGTTTATGTTTTACTCAATTTTGATTTATTTAAGAAAAATTTCTAAAAAGGGTCACAAATTGGATTTCATTTTTGAAAATTCTAAATGATCCTAATTTGGAAAATAGTTATCTTTATTTCATTTTTGGAAAATTAATTTTTCTAAGTGATAAGACAATTGTATTCCTTATCCTACTTATTTTATTTTAATTTTATTATATCATCTTATTTATTTATTACTTATTATATTTTATCTATTTTAAAAAATTTAAAAATAAATAAAGTAAAATAAATTTACTCTTTTCTTTTTTTTTTCTTGTTCTTTTTCTTTTTTGGTATTATCACATTTACTTTCACAAATAATAATTAAATAAAAAACAACTAAATAATAAATAAAATAAAATAAATAATAAAAAAAAGCTGGACTTTGGACATAATGGGCACGCAAGTTAGACCTAAAGCAAGTTGGACGGGTCAATCGCGAATTGTATCGAGGTCAGCTAAGGCAGTTGCCTAGAAGGGGTCAAGGGCGTGATTGAGGGGCTTCAGCTAATCACGAGCATAATGCGAGGGTGGATGGCTGTTGTCTTCAACTGATTACGGGCATGATACGAGGGTAGATAACCACTATCTTCAATTAATCACAGGCGTGATACGGGGTACGGTGGTTAGGGTTCCGTAGAGGTAGTTTTGTAGCGATGCTAGAGGCTACGGCGAGGTGTGGGAATGGTTGGTTTCGGATGCCTAAGTTACTGGGAGTGCTCCTAGGGTGGCAGACCATGGTGTTAAGTTAGAGAGAGAAAGCTATTAGAAAAAGAGACAGAGAGCTCATGAGTGTTCGTTGTTGGTTGTAGATGGTTGTATATGTTTGGATGCTCGTAAGCCCCCTATTTATACATGAATTCATCAAATGAACAAGGAAAGCTTGAATTCGGATTCAAATGTAAATTTCAAATTTTCAGTTTTTTCCACTTTTTGGAACTCAATTTGAATGCTCATTTGACCGAATCCAGACACGTTAATGGGTTCAATTCAGAGTAGGCTATGTGTTCAACAAGATTAAAGTAAGAAATTGCATGAGTGTGTATGAAATTGGAGCGAAAATTGGAGTTGAATTAAAGGGGTTAAGTGTTCTTGAGCCGAGAAATGGGGAGAAAATCTGGAGAAAATGGGGGAAATCTCAACCAATCTCGATCGTGACACATGATAGCTAATGTGGTACGCTACGTAGATGCCAACATAGCAGCTAACGTAGCATATGGTGCCACGTCAACAAGGTCATTCAATCCTATGATGCTACGTATCAAGATACGTAACAGTGTACTAGTTAACAAAAAATAAAAAGGCTTCCCTACCTTTGCCAAGATTTGAACCTAAGACCTCTAAGTTTAAACCCATGCTGAATCCAAGTTTTTATCCATTAGGCCATTAGCCTATACCTTGTCCATATATGCAATTAAATTGCACATATGGATAAGGTCAACTTAGATTAGATTCAAATCTAAACCCAACCTTAATGGCCCAACTTCTAAACTTATTTTAAAATTAAAAAATCTATCGTCATAAAAGGTTATTTTCTAAATCCCTTAAAATCTTCTATTTTTTTAAATTTTCTATTTTTTTAAATTTTTTCAATTTTCTAACTTTTTTCAAATTTTATTTTCTAAACTTCTTATTTTTTGGGTTTCTTTTTAAACTTCCTATTTTTGATATTTTTCCAAATTTCTTAATTTTTTGTGCTTTTTCTTATTTTTGAAAATTTTTTGTATTTTCCTGAAATTCTTATTTTTTCTAAATTTCTTAATTTTTTAGGTTTTCTTTAATTTCCTTTTTTTTTGTGTTTTTCCTAATTTAGGGCCTATTGAGAAAAGAAAAAATAAAAATAAAATGGGCAAAAATTGGGTGTTTATAGTCACCATATAAAGATTAAAAAAAACTAATGGACTTTATTTTTTTTTTATAATTTTTCTAAAAGTACTAAGATATGTATAAATATGCAAAAATGTAACTAAAATAAATTTTTTATTAAGAATTTTCAAGAAAAAGAAAATTTTTTTTATGGTTGCTCTAGAAGTGTTTATATACTTATTAGTCAGGATCAAATCAATGTAGTTTTTTTTTAGAAAAAATTTATTGGGTAGATCTTTTTTAAAAGAAATCAGGTCGGATTTATGTTAGTTATCAAATTATTATTTAAAAAAAACCTAAAAAGATATAATTTCACAAATCTATTTTAGAAAACCTTAATTAACTAGATCTTTTAAAAACTCCAATTAAATCTACATGTCAAAAATTGATCTTTTTTTTAAACCCTAAATAGAAGATATACTAAGATACGTATCTTAGTTACGCATATTCTCCAAAGATATGAATCTTGGAGAAAAGATATGCAACTTTTCAAAAAAATGCAATTTTGGGTTAAAAATGCAACTTAACTAAAATTTATCTAAAAAAAACATGAAATTACAATTTATCTAAAAACTACATGACATATAGTCTATATTGAAAATTAAAAAAAAATGCACTAAAAAAGCAAGTTAGTAAACTAAATTGATTAATTAAAAAGAAAAATAAATAACTAATTGAAATAATTTACCTCCTTACCTAAGCAAGTTGGATCGGGCACGTAATTCGACTGGACTGATCATGCAGTTTAGACGTGGATGTGTTGGTCGTAGAGTACAGCAATCTATGAAGTAGACGTATAAGTGTATGAAGTGTAGTGATTAGTGTCGTGATCGTAGACGTGGCCGCGTTAGTGTGTGATTGTGAAGTGCAATAAACAGTGTAGTGTGCGATCAGTGTATAGTGGGTTGTGTAGGGTATTGTAGACAATGCAATGAATTAGATGGCGTCGTGTGTGGGTTATGTGTATTCATGAGTAGTAGTGTGCGCTCATGATTGTGGATGATAGTGAACGTCTGTGCTGTAGCTGTGAGCAGTGATTGTGAGTGGTAGTGTAGGCGTATATGTGTCAGTGTGTAACGAGTGAGTATATGGCAGTGTATGTGAATTGTTAGGCGTGTGTGTGTTTGAGACATCGGCTATGAGTAGATGGTGAGAGAACAGTGTATTGAGTGGATGCTTATCAGGCATCGGGATTGTCGTGTGTATTGCTATGATGTTACTATTTGTGGAGTTTAAGCATCGAATTGTGCAATGGATTATGATGTGAGGACTGCCGTATGTGTGAGTGTTGTGAGTTTGAAAAACGTGAATATTTTATAGCCCATTATCCATTATTTATAGGCCATAGGCCATAAATTTGGATGTTTTTTAATGAAGATTAAATTTTAACAAATCTAAGATACGATGATATGATAATACTTGATTTGGATTCATTGAAGATTTAATGTAGTTTCTAGAAACCTACATTGATTTAGGCTTTCTATCTTGGGCTCGATTCAATCAATCTTAATTTAGCCCAAAATATACGCTAACCTATTTAATAAACCCAAAGTTTATTTAGCCCAATATAAATTAGATAAAAAATCCACTTTATATTGGACTGAACTAAAAAATATTTTTCATGAAGCCCAATTATTTAAGACTTAGAATTTATTAAATTGAATGTACATCTTCAACTATGGTTCAGTCTGACCCCAAACGACTGACTCGACTCAACACTTTATATTTTTTATTTTTCTTTCAATTTTCATTTTATTATTATTATTTTAAAATCTGGCCCGATAATAAAGAATCCTAACAACGGAAAAATGAGGTGTCTATAGGAACCCCTGTTTAACCTTCGATTATTATTTATTTTTCAAACCATCTCACAGTCCGAACCCACCTTAGTTATGCGTAATATTAGATTCATATGTTTACCTACGAAATCCGTATCAATCTTTGTGAAAGCTTATGAAACACTTGAGAAAGAGAAAGATGCTTATAGGGTTGAAGCTTCACATAAACCAAGTCACCTATTTCAAAAGAAACATCAGACCTATGCTTGTCGGCATAAGGCTTCATATGCTATTGAGCCTTCAACAAATTCTCCTTTAATAATTGGAGCACTTCATCCTTAGCTAGCAATTCCTACTCCACAGCTTCCACTTTAGTAGTGCCTTTAATATATGTAGGAATGTTAGGAGCTTTCCTTCCATATACCACCTTAAAAGGTGTGACATTAGCACCTTGATGAAAAGAAGAGTTATAGGCAAATTCAACCTATGGTAAAAAAACATTCCCAGTCTTAAGTCCATTTCATCACATATTTTCTTAAGTATTATTGAATCACCCTATTGATCACCTTAGTATGCCCATTAAATTAAGAGTGATAAGCAGTACTGAAAAATAAGTTGGTGCCACTGAATTGAAACGGTTCCTTCCAAAATTGACTAATAAAGGTAGGGTCTCGATTAAAAACCATTGATCTAAGAAACCCATGCAACTTGACAACCATATGAAGGAATAGTGAATCAACTTTTGCAGTAGTAAAGTTAGTCTCTAAGGCACCAAGATGACAATACTCAAAGAATCTATCCACAACTACTATAATAACTGAATATCCTTGTAACTTAGGTAATGAAGTCACAAAATCTATGGAAATGTCCTCCCATATTTGTTTAAGCATTGGTAAAGGGGATAGTAAACCCTGTAAACTCTTTGTATTATATTTAATTTGCTAACATACAATACAAGTTTGAGCATAAGCTTCAATATTAGATTTCATTCCCCCCCAATAGAACTCAAAAGCAAGATGTTTATATGTCTTAAGTACTCTAAAGTGACCTACTAGGAGTACAAAATGACACTCATAAAGAAGCTTCGGTATAAGTTTAGAAGTAGGCAACAAAAAAACCCTGTCCTTGAAGAACAAAATCCCATTCTTCTGATGTAACTTCCACTTCATTCTTTTCCCACTTTGCAAATCAACAATTACTTGCTTAAAAGCAGGTAAATGATGATATTCCTCCTATAGCTCCTCTAACAAATGAAAACAAGGAAGAGAATAAGCCATATAGGCCATATCATGCCACTTTGAGAGGGAATTGGCTACTTTGTTGTCCTGGCCTAACTTGTAAACTATAGTATAATCATAGCCAAGCAATTTAGCTAAATATTTACGCTACTCTAGAGTTTGAATAACTTGATTTAGGAGTTCATTTAAGCTTCTATGATCTGTTTTGACAATGAAGTGCAACCCTAGCAAATATTGTCTCCACTTCCTTATGGCCTTTACCATAGCATGCAACTCTCTAACATAAGCCAAAGCTTTCATTAGATGAGTGTAGACACCCAATTTTTGCCCCTTATTTTATTTTATTTTTTTCCTCAATAGGCCTTAAATTAAGAAAAACACACAAAAAAAAGAAATTAAAGAAAACCCTAAAAAATAAAGAAATTTAGAAAAAAAATAAGAATTTTAGAAAAATACAAAAAATGTAAAAACAAGAAAAAGCACAAAAAATAATAAATTTGGAAAAAAATGTCAAAAATAGGAAATCTAGAAAAAAAAAAAGCACAAAAAATACGAAATTTAGAAAAATAAAAAATTGAAAAAAATAGAACATTTTAGGGAATTTAGAAAATAACAATTTAATAAGGTAGATTTTTAATAAGTTTAGATGACGGACTGTTGAGCTTGAGTTTAGATTTGAATCTGGCCTAGGTTGACTTAGTCCTTGCACATATGAGCAAAGCACATGCCAACGGCCTAACGGATAAACACTTGAACATATGTATTAGGTTGGGTTAGAGGTCTTGGGTTTGAATCTTGGTAAAGGCATATAAAAGCCTTTTTTTATCACATCAGAGACTACTACGGGTTAGGATTTGATTGTGCTACATGACCTAACACTTAGCATCATTGGATTGGACGATGTGCTGATGTGGCGCTGTGTATCAAGTCACATGGCATGCCACGTCAACTGCCATGTGTCACGTGATGATATGTAGCAAGTTAAGATTGGTCAAGTTAGCTGACGTGGTGCCACGTCAGCACTTTCCTTCTCTTTCTCTCGGTTTCCCTTGTTTTCTCCAAATTTTCCTCCTCTTTCAAAGTTAAGAACAGCTGACCCCTCACTTCAACTCCAATTTTTCCACAAATTTCACACATATATGTGCAATTCCTTACTTTGACTTTGATCACCACATAGCCTACTCTGAATCAAAACCAATATCGTATCCAAATTCAGTCAATTGAGCATTCAAGTCAAGCTCCAAAAAGTAGAAAAAAACTAAAAATTTGGAATTTATACTTAAGTCTGATTTTTTATTTCCTTGTTTACTAAGCTAAATTGATGTATAAATAGGAGTCCTAGGTACAGATACAAGGGGAGACAACCATTAACAAGTAGTAGAATCATCGCAAAACCCTCTCTCTAACCATAGCTCTCTCTCTCTATAATTCGGAGTTCGATAGTAGTGGTTTTCAAACAAAATCAACACCACGGCTATAACCCTTATAGTCCTAACTCTCAGCTTAGCTTTTCCTAAGTGCCGCCATAGCTCCTAGCCACACAACCAAACCCTACCAACGAAAACCCTAACCCACGACTGCCACTACCAACACCACCTTAGGCACAAACCAACCCCATCATGACACTCTTCAACCTCAAAAACCTCCAACCCAACCAATCACTCATCTTCAATAGCCACCCATAGCGGTCGTTTAACATCTACTGCAGCCACCACTTTGCATTACCTTCTAAAACATCCGCAAATGCCTAGGCATCAAACCTATCCCCCTTATTCCTAATATAAAACACATGAATCTTCTTTTTCTTACTTGATTTGTTGCCCAGAATGCTTTGAATTACCCTCTGCCGATGCTACTGTTGAAGACATTGTAAGCCTGACCCAATCCGAGCTCCAACCCAACTTGTTGACCCGAGTTTAACTAACGTGTCCAGATCCTCTCCTTGGTTCAACCCTTTTTCTTTTTATGATTGTTTTCCTTTTTCTTTTAATTTATTTATTTTTTCTTCTTTCTTTATATTGTTCATTTATTTATCCATGTAAATGTAAATTGTAATGTAAACGTAAAAGAAAAAAAAAAGAAACAAGAATAGTTTATTTTTTTTAGTATAATAGAAATAGATAAAAAAAATTAGTAAATAAGAAAAAATAAATAAAATAAAAATAAAAAAATAGGTAGCTTGTTGTTTTATCACTTAGAAAAACATTTTTCCAAAATAAGAAAAAATCAATTAATCTATATTCAAATTTAGGGCATTTTAGAATTTTTTCAAAAATAAATAAAAAATCCAATTTAGGACCTTCTTTTTAAAAAAAAATTTCTTAAATAAACCAAATTAAACAAAAAACATAAACTCGACATGTTTTTTCAAAATTAAAATCAATCAACCCACTAAAGTTTTACAAAGAGAACTCTGTATGTCCAATTCCGAATAGTGGGTACGTAGGCACCTACGGGACAACGATAAAAATAAAAAAAAAATCTAATTTTCCTTTTTTCCAAATTACTTAAGTTATTAACATTTAAGTTTTTAAAAGGTGATTTTTAAGGCTAAACTTAAATTTGGAAAGTCAGTGGTACCTGTAAGGATTTAAAATTTCTAACCCCTAAATCCAGAACTTTGGTTTTCAAAGGCTATTTTAAAAATCAGTTTTATCACAGACTAGTGGCTAAGTTATAAATAATCCACCCAATTGATTATAACTTAGCCGTTTTTCTCGACTCTAGTTGGGTGGCGACTCCAATGCGTTTTCAAATTAAATGATTTTTTTTAAACCATAGTCAAGAATCAGTATTAAACGAGTAAGGGTTTAATGCTAATCGATTTAAAGGAAATCTAATTTATAAAACCAAGAGGTGAAAAACCAAGCTCGACAACTTAGTAACTCTATTGGGGACTGTCAAGAGGGTTAGCCATTGGACTTTCCAAAATTAAAATTAATCCTTAAAAATCATCTTAGTGTAATTTATTTACTTATTTGTTTTTTATTTGTATCATAATTATACTAACATCTTTGCAGGTTTAGTCTTATATATTTAGCTATTTAGGGGAGGAATTTATTTCTTATACCATGAAAGCATGATAAATACAGTCAAACTCGAGCCATCTTAGGACCTCAAGATGATGAACTATTGTGTAAGTTCTAAGCATAGTGGGACAACTATCGTTTGGGGCCAATTAGGCTACCCTACTTAAACTTCGATGTGACAAATGAACTGTTTTTTCTAGAAACAAGTGAGGTCGTAGAGTTTAAGGATCTCTATAACCCACCCTTCTTGCATACATTCTTTAGGGTTTAGCGAGCAGCTAATAGGGCGGCATTATTGTAAAGAAAACAAACCTGAAGTTTCTTTCCCTATATTTCTCTTAGAATTTACCCTTAGCTTTTGTTAATCTGATATTAACTTTATGTTTTTATTATTATCTTGCATATCATACGCATTGGGATATAAGGGGTCATTTGTTACATCAAAGATGCAAGGTAGATGCGGTCAGACCCACGCCATCTTAGGACCCTAGGAGAGGGTCTATTGTGTAGGCTTCGGGTACTATAGAGTAAATACCGCTTGGCTTTTCCTCAACGATATTGAACGGAAAAAGGGTTTAATGCTGATCAGTTTAAAGGAAATCTAATTTATAAAACCGAGAGGTGAAAAACCATGCTTGATAATGAGAAGTCATTTTTTTACTAAAATACGCAATAGGGTGGCTTTCTCTTAATAAAATAAACCTTATGCTCATGGATGATGCATTCGTCTCCACTACAAACTCCTTTAAAAAAAATCAAGTAATGTAAGAATTGGAGCAGAAATTAAAGATTATTTCAACTTCTCAAAAGCTTCCTTAGCTTAATTAATCTACTTAAAATTGTCTCATTGCAACATATCCGTAAGTGGAGAAGCAATGGTAGCGTACCCTCTAATAAATCTTCTATAATAGCCAAAAAGTCTAAAGAAAGCATGCAATTGCTTCAAATTCTACATGATTGCCATTCACTAATAGCTTTCACCTTGGAAGGATCTGGTTGCACCCCTTTCATAGAAATTACATGCCCTAAGTAATCTATAGTAGTTTGATCAAAATCATACTTGCTTCTCTTAAAAAACATGGTATTATTAGATAGTGTTTGTAGCATTATAATTAAATGCTCTACATGTTGGTCCAATGACTTATTATAAACTAATATATCATCGAGATACATAATTACGAACTTTCTCAAATAGGGTTGAAAAATCTTATTTGATGTGGACCGGAGCCAAGAACAAACAAGGATGGTTGTAAGGGTGGGTCTAAGTAAGTCGAAAGCTTGAAATGAGTAATGAAAACGGGTGAGAGAATGGAAAAAGGAAAGAAATAAGCAAATTCATGAACAGCTCTAAAGGATATGATACACTAGTGGAACTTTTGAAGACTTATGGAACAGCTCGATATGACGTACAAGTTGGTCCAGTGAGGTTACTTGTCACAAAAGGAAATATTTAGTATATTGGTGATGATCATCCATGTGGCTACTTGTACAGTAGGTATTTATACTTGAGAAACTAGAGCAACTTGCCTAAAAACGAAAAGGATAGAAAGGGTAGTGTCCTAAAAAAGTAATGTATAAGGAATAAGAAAGGTTATAATGGGAAAATACAACTAAAATGAAGATTATGCATGGAGGATTTTGGCATATGGTCGCTTAGATACGTGGCTTACTGTAGCTAGATGATTTTTTGGCAGAAAAGATAATGTTGTACATTCAAGTTGATTTCTGCCGAGTTGAGGTACCGAGTAAGGGTGTCGAGTAGGAGCTTCGGACATATGTGGGCTTAACCAAAGAGGAGTAGCTACGGACATGTGTGAAGTCTCTTGTCAACTCGGCACATTTCCGAGAGATGTGTAGTCACTTGGCACAGCATTGGAAGTTGGTTAACAGCGAAGAGCAACTCAGCCTCGGTAGGGGTCAGCTAGAACAGGAGTATTTGCCTCATCAATCCTCCCATTCCTTAGGCTCGGCTATAGGTCAAAGGCTCAGTAGTTTGATTCTTATCGTTCCCTTCTAATTGATTTGGATTTGGGATCAAATCTGACTGGTCTTCGTTCAATGTTCCTTTAAGATGATAAGGACTGAAGTTAGTACTATTGAAAGTTTTAGAGACCCCATTATCTTCAAGTAGTTCCAATATGTAGGCATTGTCATTAACCTTCTAGAGGATTCTAAAGAGACCTTCAGCCCGTACTAACAGCTTGTTCCTCTTCTTACTTAGAAACTTTTCCTTGCTCAAGTGTAGCCATATTAGATCTCCAGGTTAAAACTGTTTTGAAGTCCTTCCCTTAGCCCTTTCTCGCATTTTCTTAGCAGCTTAGTCAATCTGCCGAGTAACTTTGTCATGGATTTGCTGTGAGGACTATACTCGGGCTCTCGCGTCAAGGTCTTCTCATTCAGAGGTGGGTGCAAGGGTGTAATCGAGGGGCAACTCAAGATTTAAGCCATAGACAACTTTGAAAGGGGTTTGCTTGGTGGTGTCATATATTGTACAGTTGTATATGAATTCTACCACAAGCAAACAAATGTTCCAATCAGTTAAGTTCTTACCCACTATAGTTTGGAGTAGTGATCTCTAAGTACGATTAACCATCTCTATTTAGCCATTAGTCTATGGATGATAGGAAATGTTGTGTAGTAGTTTAGTCTCCATCCGACGCCATAAAGTTCTCTAGAAATGGCTCAAGAACTTTGGATCTTTGTTTGAGACTACACTTTTCAGCACGCCGTGTAACCGAACAATTTCTTGTAAAAGAGAGAAGTAATAACCGAAGCATTGTTAGTCTTAGAGTAGGGTACAAAGTGTGCCATCTTACTGAATTTATCAATGATAACCATTATAGAATCTTTGCCCCAAGTAGTTCTTGGTAATCTAAGGACAAAGTCCATGCTCAATTCAGTCCCGAGTCTTGTTGAGACAAGTAAAGGCATTACTTTCCCTTATGCAGCTCGGCACTTAGCCCTCTTACATATGGCACAGCCTTTAACAATCTAGTACACGTCTTGCCTCATCTTCGACCAAAAGAATCGCGTATTCAATAGCTCAAATGTCCTTCTTTCCCTAAAATGTCTGGAGAGTCCTCCACTGTAGGCTTCCTTAATGAGCAATTCCCTTGTAGAAGAGGTTAACATACACAACTTTCCACTACGAAAGAAGTAACCATCCTCCATATGATAATCATCCACTACTCTTCCATCCACATAACACCTAAGTATGGGTTTGAAATGCGGGTCTTAGGAATATTGCTGTAAGCCCCAAAGTTCAGCCAAGTAACCGTAGGATTGAACTTAGAACCCAAGGTTTAGGGCGATCAATTAAAAGATCCGATCAAACCCAAATTATAAACTATTTAACAAGATACCAGTAAAAATGACCCTGTAAACTTAAATTTAAGAAAATAAGTAGTAAAATAGGAGACTATAAAATTTTCAAATTTTAAGCATAATAACTGCTAATTACCAAAAAGGCAAAAAGTGTAATATAATAACTAATAAATTATTAGAGATAGATTATATGTATACTAAAAATTTTAGAATGACCAAAATAATATTTAGGAATGTTCACGTGTGCCCTACATGTATTTACGTGTAGATAAAAATACGCGTAATTACTAAAATTGGCCAAAAACTAAGTAAATAATTAAAGAAAAATACAAAATAATTATAAAAAAATCAGAAAAAATCAGAAGAGGATAAGCTGATGCAAGATTAGGTCGTGACAGAAAAAGAAAAAAATAACCAATAGGAATTTGACAAACAAAAAGCCTAAAATCATGGAATTGAGGCAAAATCTCATCAAATTAATGCACATTAAATTCTACAATTGTCTATAAATAGGAAAAAAATTTACAGAGCACATTTGGACAGATACAAATCAGAGAAAATTAGAGAGAGTTGAAAATTCGAGAGAAAATTCAGAAAAATAAAAAAAATAAGAAAAACTGTGCAGTTAGGGGTTTTAAAGGGAACCCACACCAAAAGAGGAGCTGGGAGTGGACGGCCACCACCACCACACGGTGGTGGCAGCGCCCAGGCCGGCCGACAAGGCCACGGCGGCCCGCGGTGGCCGGAGCCACCTGAACTGGTGAGTCCAAATTCCAGCCCGATTCTTGTATAATTTTGTAAAATTAGTTATTTTGCCCAGAAAATTATGAAACTTGTTATTCTGAGGTTTTATTGTATGTAGATGTAGGGAAAAATGTTGATTTAGTTTACTTATGTCTGGAAATATAGGGTCCTTAACAAATTGTTCAAAACCGAGCATGATTAAACCGGAAATTAAATAGGCTTAGGGATGTAGTTTGGGGCTCAAAATTTTTCTGTAGGATGCTCATGTGACATAGAACAGTGCTATGAAGCCCTTTTTCAAAAATTAATTTTCGAAATTTTTAGATAATTTTTAGGCTCTAAAAAGAGGCATAAAATGGGTAATTTAGGGTTAATTATGTAATTAAATGATTAATTTCTGATTTAGTGAATAATTACATGTTTTAGGATGTTAAGATCTGGTGGAGTATGATACTTATAGCATTTAGGGTGTTAGATGTAATTATTAGGTTAATTATGTAGTAAATTAGTAATAGAAAAACATAGTAAATTATGAGTTAATTTTGTAAATTAGAATAATTAGGTGTAAAACCTGATCTAGGATGAATTTAGACATTTTGAAGTGATAATTTATGTTAGAGATGGTAATTGGGGTAATAGAAATATTAGAAATGCATTATGTGCATAATATGTAATAATGCATAATGTGTAATTTTTGAAAATATAATAAATAGAAAATATTAGGATAAAAATTGATATTATATAAATAATAGGGATATATAATAAATCTGATAAGAAACTTGAATTTATGTAATTATATGAAAAATGTAAAAATTTCTCACATTAGGAGTAAATTCGGTACACAAATAGGGATTTAAGTGTACCGGATGGAATAAAATACCGACTAGGGGTAATAATGGTATATAGGAGATCGGGAAGTAATGTGATTAATTTCACATTATAGGTTGAAACGGATTTTTAGGGTTGGAATCTAAAACATTACTTAAAAATCGAACTAAAAACCTGGTTCAGAAATCGATGCGAAAACCGAACCTGAACCTAACCCCAAACCTAGAATAATTATAAAAGACTTAATACCTAGATAATTAGGCATATTAAACCTTAAACAAAACCTAACAATAAGCGTTGTAGGATAAAACGAACCTATAATATTTACATGAAAAACTGAAACCACGTTCGTGTTATAGGGATAACCGGCGATGGCCTGAGCAAATCGGACCTCGAGTGAGCGAGCGAGGAGTCGAGGTAAGTTGGGATTAATACGACGCTGTATTTTGGAGGCTTAAGATTATGCTTGGTTGTGCTTGTTAGATAGTTGAATGCGTGCATGTGCTTGATTATGGGTGATGCTATGATTATGTTTGTTGCTTTGGCGCATATTGGATGAATTGTATGTAATGATTGATCACCCTAAATTGGACTTAATCAAATATACGACCAGTAATCTTTATCGAACATGCATGGCAACCCGTTAGGGGATTTAGGACTCTCCGGCCAAATACCGACCCCTTCGGAAGGGATAGCGCAGGATTGCAAAATGGTCCCTTCTTCATCCTCAGTCGAACTAAGTGACAGGAGAGGAGGTCGCGGCGGGGGTGAAGACAATGGTTCGAAGGTAGTCGCGGGAGGAGCAAGGTCTCCATTACACAAGCCTGGGTTTGGTCGTGAGCTGTTGCATTAACGGTAACTCCTCAACCCGGATTAGAGCGGGCGCAATTTCTCTAATCTCACGACGGGCCGGACAACGTCGTGCGATGGCATTTGCTTGTACATGCATTGCATCTAATAAGTGATTGAAAACCTTGTTGTGTGTATAGTATAGTTTTAAGTCCTCCGTCCTAACTTACTGAGCTGTGGTTGCTCACATCCCTATAGACATCGTGCAGGTGCTGGCTAAGAAGCGGCAACCAATTACTCCGAAGCTAACAACTTCTGGATCCTGGGGAGTGAGGAAAAACATTGAAGAATAAACACATATTTTAAGGTCTAAGTTTTTATTTTAGAATTATTTTTCATTTCCGAGTGATGTAATAACTAGGGAATATACTATAGAGAAATGTTGTAAACTTTAAATGCAATAATTGAATGATAACATATATATATAATTCCTCACTTTTATAGGTAAATGATTTATTTAAATTACAAATTGTCTACTTCAAAGCGGGTTAGTTGTGGACGCCTTGTGTAGATCAGGTCTAGGATAGCGGTTGTGAGGCCAACTTCTATCTTAGGGTGGTTTACACGGCGAGGCTGTTACGACTCTGTCGCTTCGGGGCGTGACAATTGCTCTTTGATACTTGCAAACCTAAACAACCTAGTCTACAATTCAGTTAAGAGCGCTTGTCTCCCTCAAAGTGCATCTGCAAATACGTTGCTTTTCCCTTGTTTATACTTAATTGCAAAATTGAATCCCTCAAGGAATTCAATCCACTTCGCCTGCTATTTTGACAGTTTAGTCTGACTTCAGATGTAACTGAAAGACTCATAATCGGTGTAGATGACAAACTCTCTAGGCAATAAATAATGCTGCCATGCTTGAAACACTCGGATAAGAGCTAAGAGTTCTTTGTTGTATATGGAGTAGTTTAGTTGAGGTCCTCTAAGCTTCTCACTGTAGTGGGTAATTGGTCGACCTTCTTGCATTAGGACGACGTCTATACCAATGCCTGATGTGTTACATTTCAACTCAAATATCTTCTTAAAGTAAGGTAAAGCTAGTACTAGTGTAGAAGTCAGTCTTTCCTTCACTTCGGCAAATCTTATTTCCTCTTTTTCTCCCCATTTAAATCCAATGATCTTCTTTGTCATCTCAATAAAGGGTGCGGTTATGGTATTGAAATTCCTGATAAACCTTCTATAAAAGGATGCCAATTTATGGAAACTTCTCACCTTAGCACAAGTGGTCAGAGTCGACCACTCAATAATTGGTTAGATCTTCTCATCATCCATTTGCAGGTCTCTTTCGCCAACTACATAGCCTAGAAACACCACTTCCTCCCTCCTAGCAAAAACAACACTTCTTTAGATTGTAGAATAACCTCTTAACATGAAGCACATCTAATGCAGCACGGAGATGTTCACTGTGACTCGGCATGTCAACATTGTATACTAAGATGTCATCGAAGTACACCACAACACACTTATTGATCAGGTTTCTTAGTACATGGTTCATTAGTTGCATGAAAGTGCTCAGGGCATTCAACAAGCTAAATGGCATTACCATCCACTCGTAGAGTCCATGCCGAGTTCTGAACACATTTTTCCACTCATCTCACAACCTCATCTCAATCTAATAGTAGCTAAACTTTAGATCAATCTTGCTAAAGATCCTAACTCTACTCAATTCATTCAGCATGCCATCCAACCTAGAGATGAGATACTTGTACTTAATTATGATCTTATTTACAACTCAGCTATTAACACACATTCATTAGGTACCATCCTTTTTCAGTAGTAGGAGTGCCGATACAGTACAAGGGCTAAGACTCTCCCTTGCATAACCCTTTTCCAGTAGTTCATTGACTTGTATTTGAAGCTTAACAATTTGTTTGGGATTCATTCAATAAGCTAGTTTATTCAGCAAAGTAGTGCCCGATACTAAGTCAATGCAGTGTTCAATGCCTCTAAATAGTGGCAACCCTTTTAGCAACCATTCAGGAAATAGGTCAGCATATTCATTCAACAGCTCCTTAACCTCCAAAGGTAGTTCACCTAGTTTTTTCAACTCTAATAATCGCCAGACTAACAAGAAGGTTAGTGCATCGACTTTAATAGCCTCTCGGAGTTCGGCTCTACTCAACACCAAAGTTTTCTTTGATCTTTGAGTAAGTTTAGCTTGTAGTTTGCTAACTTAACTTGGTGGCATAGGATTTAACATAATCTTCCTTCCATCCTTCTCGAACACACAAGTGTTTCAAAATCCATTTTGCATAACTCTTCAGTCAAAGAGCCATGGCTGGCTAAGTAACACATGTACAACGCACATGGGTAGTATGTCATAGAGGATCTCGTCAAAATAATTCCCGATTGAGATGGACAGCAATACTTGCCGTACGACGTATAGTGCCCCCTTTTCATTCAGCCAATGCAACTTGTATAGCTTCGAGTATGTAATAGTTGGTAACTTTAGCTTCTTGATCAAATCAATAGGTACTACATTGATGCAACTCCTACTATCTACAATAAGTGCACACAACTAATCATTCACTTTGCAGGTAATATAAAATAAATTCTCTCTCTGCTCTTCCTCGGGTGAGGGTTCCAAGCTCAATGTACGTTGGATAACTAGGATCACTTAATCCAAGTCCTCAATAAACACATCCTCCTCAATCAAGTTGGCATTTGCACCAGCCTCTTCCTTCTCTTCTTTCTCCTCAGGTTCCTCATCTATGTTATCTACCTCAACTGCTAGGGCATATCTCTTGACAATCATAGTCCTTCAGTTCAAACACTAAGTAGACATATGTCCAAACCCTTAGCACTTGATCTGGTTTGTCTTCCTTCTAAATCCTTGTCCTTTTTCGTATGTTCAGGTCGGCACATCACTATTAAGTCAACTCTTCTGTTCGGCTAGAACATCAACCTTCCTAGTCAGTTCGGCACTTAGTTGAGCTCAGTAACTTCCCTGACCAGGTCAGCTCGGATGACCAGTTTAACTCAGTGGAGGTCAGGTCAGCATTCTGTTTCGTCTTTATCTCTCTACTCATTAGGCTATCCATATAACCTCATCTACTATAGTAAATTACTAGAGTTCTACAATGTCTCGGATATTACTCCTCAACCCAGTAAGAAACCTAGAGACTATTTAAGCTAATGGTTCCTCTACTTTACAACGAATTATAAGCATTTAGAACTCTCAGATATACTCGTCAATAGTTCAGCCTCCTTATCTCAACTCTTGAAGCCGAGAAAAAGTGTCCTATAAATAGGTTTTTGGTATAAGTCTATTTTTGAGTATTCTCTTTATCTCAAGCTAAGTATTAATCTCTCAGTATCCTTCTCGTCATCTCATGACCTGAAAGTTCTTCCACCATATGGTGATATATCTGGTGAACTCAACAATAGCAGTTCTCACCTTCTTTTGGTCTTTATATTGGTAATAATAAAAAAATCACTCAACTTTCTCCTCCCAATTCAAATAATCATTTCTACTTCCAGTACCATTGAAACTTGGAATCTGGACCTTCACATGATCGGCAGCTCAAGGTACTCTAACTCATTCGTCTTCTTCTTCGTGCTCTTCTTCTTCAAAATCATCTAATTCTCTTAAGTCAATCCTTCTTCTCACTCGTCTACCTACTCCTCTACCTCGAACTTGTTGAGTTAGGTTTTATCCTTTAGCAGGTCGAACAGCTTCTAGGGTATTTTATATGGCTTTAGCAGGTTGATAGGCTAATGTATGAACTACTCTAGTTAAATCAACTAAGATGTTAGCTACCTCATCAAGTCTCTCATCCATACTTCTAAGGGTGCCTTAAGATTGTCAACCATGATGGACAACATTGCTATTGTCATCCTCAATACTAATATTAATACTCGGGTTTGTTATTTTCCTCAATAATTTTGAATTCAATCTTTAGATTTGAGGTACAATTGGCACTATTTCTCCAAATCTAACAACTCAGCACAATCTTCAAACTAGCGGCCAATTATGCTGCAATACAGTAACAACACTAACAAATAATCCATTAACTCAGAACTTGCTCTATTTTCAGATGTTTGAAACGGGGCAAAATAGAGTAAACATGAAAAGTGACCACTTCTATTGAACTTTTACTCAACTTTGATACACTACTACAAAAAGCACTTCACAAATCACAAACACAACTTACCTAATGGGACTTCCGCTCTAATACTAAGATGATGCTGACTAGAGCCAAGAATAGATAAGGACGGTTACAGGGGTAGGTCTAAGCTTACCGAAAGCTTGAAATGAGTAATGAAAACATGTAAGAGAATGGAAAAAGGAAAGAAATAAGCAAATCTACGAACAGCTCAAAGGATATAACACACTAACGGAACATTTGAGGACTCACAGAACAGCTTAATATGATGCAAGAGTTGGTTAGGTGAGGTTACTCACCACTTAGCCTTACTTAAGGATTAAGATAAAAATGAAATAAAAAAACAAGCTAACGAGAACAATTGTTCACAAAAGGAAATATTCAGTATATTGGTGATGATCACCCATGCACTATATGTACAATGGGTATTTATACCCAAGAAACTAAGGTAACTTGCCCAAAAATGGAAAAGACAAAAAGGTGGTATCCTAAAAAAGTAATGTATAAGGAATAAGAAAGGGTACAATGGGAAAATACAACTAAAATGAATATTCTGTACGAAGGATTTTAACATAAGGTTGCTTGGATACGTGGCTTACTATAGGTGGATGACTTTTTAGCGGAAAAGACAATACTGTACGTTTAACTTGATTTTTGCTGAGTAGGAACTTCGGACAGATGTGGGCTCAATTGAAGAGGAGTAGCTACGGACATGTGCGGGTCTCTCATCAACTTAATACAAAAGTTGTCAAGTTGTAGGAACTAGTTCGCACATACCCAGTAGGAGTGAATGGAAAGGCCGCGTTATCAACAAAGCTTTTGTCTGGTCGACAGATGATTTCTACAAGATGTGTAATCACTTAGCATGGCATTGGAAGTTGGTCGGTAAGGAAGAGCAACTCAACCTCAGCACAGGTTGGCTGGAGTAAGAAGATTCGCCTTGTTAGTCCTTTTAGTCCTCGAACTTGACCGTGGGTTAAAAGCCCAATAGTATGATTCCTATCACTATTTATAATAACTTAGAAAGTAGCAAGGCATTACTCATTCCAAAAGGCATGGCTAAAAATTCATAATGGCCCTCATGATTACAAAAAGCAATCTTCTCAACATCCTTAGGGTGCATTCAAATTTAATGATACCCTACCCTTAAGTCTAATTTAGAAAAAATAGAGGCACCAAGCAACTCATTAACTAATTCATTAATAGTAGGGACAGAGAACCCATCTTTAACAATAGCATGATATTGAAGCTTATGAACTATTCTAAGTAATCTCAACGAGAGCACTAATGTTAAGCCTAGCCCAATGTCTTAAACAACACATACGTAATGACTCCTAAAGGTGATATTATCTCTAATCTGTACTATCACTTTCTCTCTCTTCTCTCAAATTCTCTATTACTATGTAAAACCTTAGTTCCTTATAGATCCACTCGTTTTCCCTCTTGATATTATCTTGATATTGAACTGATTACTAACTTGATCTTTCTTACACGGTGTTTGCAGGGGTTTAGTGATTTGAGTTCACTAATATTGCAAAAGGTCGAGGAAGGATAAGAAGAACAGATTACTCAAGAGGGTTCATACCCTTTTCATCTCTTTTACTATCTCTTTTATATTTGTTACAAATATGTTATTTCTCGTTATTTTTGTTTCTATTGTTTGTTCTACTAATAGTTAGAATACCAGATCGAGTTAAATTTGTTAGATCCAATATGACTCTAAAAATAAAATGTACATTTATATGCTAAATTCATTTAACCAATGTAGTTGTTGCACTGCTCTTCCGTTGGTTGTAACAAATTTTAGAAGCATTCATGAATTTATAAAAATTTTTATTAAGATTTAGAGCTTAATTGAAAAAGTGCATTGATCAAGTAATTAAAGTGAAGGGATTTCAAGTAAGAAATGAAGTCCAAAGAAAACCATGAGTGAAGACAATGGTCGTATTTCTTGGCCGTAAATCTCTTGTCTTTAAATTCTATCAAATTTGAAGATTTTAGACAAAGTGTAAGACCATGCCCACACTCTAAGGTCGTGATCTTAAGGAATAGTGGTTCTATAATTTGCAGATATTCTATTTTTTGTAAGTTTGCTTTGTAAATTTAGTCCTAGTTTTTATAAATAAATGTCTGGATTTAGGTTTACAAAGAAAGCTCTTCTAGAAAGAGTTGATAGGGTAAAATAATTGGGATTTCTCTATTTTCTTATTATCTTTCTTTTATTATTTCATTATTTTAATTATTCTTTGTAAATTGTCATTGAACCCTACATTTATAATGTGACTCGTGATATTTTTATCAATTTTTGTTATTTTAATCTATGCTATTTAGATGTTGTGATCTAATTGCATTGATTTATATTGTTCTTTAACTCAATTTTATTGATGATTGAGTCAATGGATGAGTCTACCATAGAGTTTGCGGGTTCCTATAGTATAACTGTTGATACAATTGGAAAAAATAGACTGGCTATTACGTTTAGTTGCTTTGTTTTTTTGGATTTGAGCAACCTAAGCAAGATTCAAAGGCTTAATGCTATCCTAAGATATTCTATTGTAGAAGCGATTTGTGTAAAGTATACTCCGGATTAGGAATTAATTACAGATGCGAGTCCGATTAGTTCATCACAAGAATATCCATGATCCAATATGGCAATTGATATTGAATAGTTACTTAGAACTAGATAGTAAATAACGCAAGATTTACTAAGGATTATGCTTCTTCTAAACTATGTTATTATTTTTGTTATTTTAATTGTTATTGTTTTCATTCTTGTATCTTTATATTTTATTGTTCTTTATTCTATTAACTATTCAATTCTGTTTTTAGTTGTAAAGTTAGATAATTGGAAAATTATGAGGAAAAAATTGCTAATTAATTAGGAATTACTTACATTGTGGCTCCCTATGGGAGTGACACTCAGAGTCAAATCCAATTTCTATACTATAACTTATCTAAGTGCACTTGTCGACCATCAAAGTCCAAAGATTACAAATAACAATTAACATTCATTTTAACATAAAGATCGATAGTATATATCTAGAAATGGATCCTTTAAAATACTTTAAGTAAAGTTACAAATTTAATTATTAGAATTATTTAGATTTTTTAAATATCTTGTAGCGTCATTATGACGTAATCTTCCTTAGTCTAATATCAACAATTGATTACAATTGTTAGTATCTCAAAGAGATAATTTTAGAAAATTTTAAAGAAAGTAACTTTTTTTTGCGGATTTCAGATTTAGTAGCGAAAATATCCATTTTTCCAAGCTAAGCTTTATGCAATTCATCAATTACCTCATATTTATCATCCGTAACAAACTAAATGCGAAAAATACATGGTAAAGAAGTGATTTGATTCGCATTGAATGCATTTATAACTCTTTAACATATCTATTTTTCCAAGCTAAGCTTTATGCAATTCATCAATTATCTCATATTTATCATCCGTAACAAACTAAATGCGAAAAATACATGGTAAAGAAGTGATTTGATTCGCATTGAATGCATTTATAACTCTTTAACATACTTATCAAACCCATTTTCAAAGTGAAAACTCCCCTAATTACATATTAGCTTAAATTCCTCAATAAAATGCACAACTAGGCATGAAACTTCAAATGCATGAGAAAACTCTTCAAAAACTTGGCCATGATTCAAGCTTAGAAGTAGGACTCATGCCACATGTTGCTGTACCTTCAAATTTCTCTCAAATTAAACAATTATTAGAGCCTTCTCCATATAACTATAGTAGCTTGAAGTTTCTATAAGACAAATAAATGAATGAAGGGGCTCATAAGTGCTATGTTGGATTAAAGAGTTGTTCTCGATGTGCTGCTTAATTTAAATTTTTTTAAACTTAAGCTATGAATTGTAATTTTGATGAGAGAAAACATTTTATCTAAGTGCTTTTGGTATTTGAAAACAAATCACATTATTAAAGGAACTAGGTCAACATGCTTTTGGAAATGTTAGAATGGTTAAAACTTGCATGTTGTTAAAATTAGTTTGGACCTTTGTTAGGTACTTCAACCCATTTGATGAAAATCTAGAAATTTGTCTTAGGGCAAGAAATGATTCAAACTATAATATGGCTTAATCTAGATTATTCTACGCTAGAAGCATGCTGTACTGGTGGACGAATGATTTGTACCATCTTATAAATGATTCAGACCATTCCATGCTGAAAGAAGGAAATTATTTTAGCATAGAGAAATAGCTCGAATTATTGCAAATCAATCCAAACTCCTTAGTGAAACCATTTGTTACTATACAAATTTACAGATATTGAAGACATCAACCAATAGTTTTCAAGAGAAGCCTATAAATACAAGTCCAAGGATAAATTTTAGTCACTAAATAAAGCCTATCTTGCAGTATAGTATCTTGTTATTATTTCCATTATTATTCTTGTCTCCTTGCTTGTTATTTGTATACTACCTTAAGTAAAGTTAAGTATGGTGTCTAAAGATCTTTCTTTTGCAAATTTATTAAACTTTACTCTTATATTGCATCTAGTGTGCAAACTATTGTATTTGTCTTTTAAAAGCTATGACCTGGTGATTAATAAAATTGTTTGAAATCTATGGTTAAGAAGCACTATGTGATTGTGATCATGGAGACTAGGGTAGTCACTATCTATGTTATAAAATAGGGCTTAATCTTTTTAACCTATCTCTTTTGTTTTACCGAAATTTATTTATGGTTCACTCATTTTTCCATTATTTAGTTGTTAATTTCAAATTTTCAATATTGCAATTAAACCGAATTCACTCCTCCCATAGGGTTTCTAATATAATATTTTATACTATTCTATATTTGTAAATAGTAAAGAGGGTTAAAATTTGCACCCTAAGATAGAGGGCTCCTCGGAAGCAAAACCCACTCCATGTTTAAGAGCCTAAATAGATCCAACCTTTCTCATTCGGACCATTTATACATATTAACATAAGGCCTTATTTGATTTATCTTAGATAATTGGATCTCAGTGAGGTCATCATAATATTGGTTTCATCTAAATTTTGATCGATCGTATATGTAAGAATAGTCATACTAAAATTGAATATTTGCATGTCACTGATGTACACTCGATTCCTCACCATCAATCAACTCTAACTATTTGAATTGATATCCCATTTGTGTTATTTCTAATCCTTACTAAAAGAAGTGGGGAGGGCTACAACTAGTTGTTAAAACTTTAAACAAAATGGTAAAATCCAATATTTCTAATCCCTAATAGAAGAAGAGGGGAAGGTTGGAATTGGTTGTTGAAGCTTCAAACAAAAGGGCAAAAGGACGACGATTGCCTAGCTATTTTCTTAAATAAGTTGAATACCATTCTAAAATTTTCTATTTCATTCTATAGCTTCTTATAAACCTGATTATACATGACACCTACTTATGAATGGAAAAGTTTGTCGACAAGGATTTCTTCATAGCCCATTACTAAATTTTTTGGTCATTCGTCTAAGTTTCAAGATATAATTTTAATGTTTTGGACTCTTGTTTCTAAGTTTCATGTCTTTTATTTTCATTTTAAATATATCAAAAGTTATAACTTATTTTTTTGTAAGCTTTAATGAATATTATTCGAGCTATCTTTAAGCTCCCATAGATGTTTTTCTAAGCTATATTCAAAAAATCTTCATACATATCTTACTATAATTTTAGTTTTGAGCTCATTTTATTTTCTCAACTTTATTTATGATAACATTATTTTAAGAGTCATGTTTTCATTTTGATTCTTATTTGAAATTTTATCAACACAAAAATCAAGTGATATGCGTTAGACTTATACACTGAATTCATGCGATGAAGCTAAGAAATTTTTATTGTATTTATGGGATTGATTTTTGTTTTTTTTTTTTGGTTCTTGGTTATTATGGATCCTTTAGATAATAACAAAAAACTAATAAGAAGAGAAATGAGCAATTTAGTTAAGGATATGATGCATAAAATTACATTGAACTGGGTTTTATTTAACTTCAATTGATATTATACACAATTAAAATTAAAGGTGGTTTTAATTTAATTAATTGATATAACACATAATCAACTAAATTAAAAGGTTTTTTTTTTTTTCCAAAATCTAAAAATGATCGATAACATATGAGCTAGACAAGAAATATCTTTCAGCTTCCATTAAGACTAATCAACTTCTTAAAAGTCTGTAATGAAAAGAATATAAAGTCTTGAAACACTAGATAAGACTTAGCATAAGTGTAAACTACTAGATTAAAATAAGAACATACTAGTAAATCCCTAAACCTAACAAGACCCTAATGACTAGTAACTAGAATGAATGGATAGCTGACAACTAAATAAATAAATAAAAATAAATATTCACATAAGTTTTTAAGATGATGCCATGTATATTCTCTCACATCCAGCTATGCAAAGTTGATGCCTCTTCTAAGTAAGAAACAGTTGTGTGATTAGAAGATGGTAAAGTCTTAATTAAGTTGCTCAGATTCCTTCTTTTGGAATTAGATAAAAGAAATAAACCTACAAAACTCAAACTTGAATGCATAACACTAATAAAAGTGAATAGGAGCTCTAAGCACAATCTTATTTCCTTAACCTATCATGACCTTATCAATTAGACACATGTGAACCAAGATGGCAATTGTTCAACTATGATAGGATGACTTTTAGAGCACATCACACAACATGAAGTAGCTAAACTTAATGACATAAGATTCTTGATGCCAATTCAAACTCTCATCCTCCACTATCTTTATATCCTCCTTTTTTAATGACTTAAACAAAAACTTCATTAATATCATATGTAGTTTCACTTAATGATCTTTAAAGTTTCTCTTACAACTTCCATTATCTCTAAATACTCATGCATTCTAACAATGTCATGTGGAGACTCTACTACCCCAGGCTCATACGAAGACTTTAGATTCTCTTCATAAACTTTTTTCTCAATTATTACATTCACAGCATCAAGAACCTTCTTAATCTCAACCATATTTGCAAAAACATTTTCCTCAATGATCACTAAAGTCGTCTGCTTGTGTACTTTATTCTTCTTAATAGCTTTGGGAGCATTGCCTACGATTGCTATTGCAAACTTATTTGGACATTAGTATGCAAGGTGCTCATACTCTAATCACTCAAGGCATTTTGAATTTTGGCTCTTATTTTTCACTTGTTTAATACTTTAGGTTTAAGTGAATCAAACATATATTTTTTTAACAATTCATTACTCCTCATTCACCCCCTTAAGATGATTTTATAAGTCTTAACATTTCTCATCTCAACGCTCCATCAAAGTTCTTTTGTAGTTATTAAGTTCAAGGCCCATACTACACATCATGTCATGCATCGTTTGCTAATGACTCTTATATCGCAATATAGACATATCATTAAGGATTCACTTACCACAAGAAGTACCTACCGCAATTTTACATTGAATACTTATCTAATCTCTACTAATAGTTTATAATTCTACAAGGAATATCAAAGGAGAATAATAACTTACTTAGTTAAAAAAAAAATCAACCTTAATCTCCCCAGATTAAAATACTAATACATGCTCAACCATTAACCACAAAGTTCACCACATAACCAAATAACCACTCCAATTAAGCATAATCTACCACACATATGAACAACCATAAAACATACTTTATACCTACCCTTTATGTGCAAAATAATAAACTTGTACTATTCATAGTAGTTAAGAAAGCTAACAACAAACAAGTATTCTTTGGGTGCTCCTTTTCGAATTATTATATACAGACTAAACAAACTCAACACTGCATACAGTTGCTTGTACTTATAACAATACACATTGCTCCATTTAAACTTAGCAACTGACACTCTTTCACATGCTTACCAATTATAACACGTTCCAACAAAATTCCCAGGCTTAACCTTGAAAGCTTATACATAAATACAAGTCGACACACTGTAATAGGAAAGTATCGCCACACTTGACAGCCTAAGCATAGCCTTAATACACACCAATGACATGCTCTATTCCTCATAATGTACATAATCAAGATATCAATTAGCAACCCGACGTCAACAGACATGTATGCATGAAACTCCATGTTCAATCATGAAACAAATTTACAATTTCACCAATTAAATCCAAATAATAATACATTTAAATAATCTTTTAGTTAAATAACCACATCAACCCAATCACACTTCTAATCCTAAGGGTATATCAATTATTAAGCCATCAATTTTCCCAAGTCGGACCTTTGCTCTAACATCACTTATAATATGGGTAAATATATATGTTGAGATCACACAACGAAGTTAAGAAATTTCAATTAAACTTCTAGATTTTTTTGTTTTTTGTTTTCTATGGATTGTAAGGTTCTCTAATAAAGGGAAAAAAAAAATAGAAGTGATAAGATAATTTTAATTCAGGATCTGATGCATCAAATGCAAGCCCTGCCCCAATTTAGCACTAGAACTTTGGCACAAAAAATTAAGACATCCATGAAATTCTTCCATTTTCAATTTGAATTTCACAATGGAGCCATGGAAATGGTTAAAGTGACACTGTAGATTTAGATTTTAAAATCGAGGAATAAAATATTAAAAAAGTTAAAACTACTGTATTTATTTGTTACTTGTTGAAACTGCAAAGTTCGAGTTACGAGATTTAGTAAGGTATAGAGATAAATTAAGTAAATAATAAATTAACAAAAGAACATCAAATTTAATTAAAAAATAAAGTATACTTAATATAATTATTGTGTAAAGTAAAGTACATATAAAAAAAATTATATAATATAATATAATATGCTAAAAATTGATTAAATAAGTGATAAACAAATAATAAAAGTGACAAAATTTGCTAGTTTTGCAAAATAATTGGCCATGCAAATGATTTAGAAAACTAAGGGCTAGAAAAAAAAAAAGGCCCTTAAAGGGTTTAGAAAACTAAGTGGCCATGCAAATGGTTGAGGTTACACTATTATCCAAACCACTATGAAAACTCCTTTCCGGCCCTCATTTACATTCTTTAGACATTTTAAGATTAAGAAAAATTCATGTGGAGCTTAAACAGGTCTTAAATGGAATTTGGAGAAAATTAGCCTAGGTAGGCAATAATCTGCATCATGCCGTTCCTAGATCAAATGACCACTTGAAGATGAATCGCTACCACCACTTAATAAGAGAGGTAGCGCTTAGAGCTGCTTACAACCCCTTTTTGGGCGACGGTGATTAGAGCTTGTTATGTTGGTAAGTCTCGATTCCTAGTTAATTATCATTTAATCATTAAAAATAGTAAAACATATGATAAAATTATGGAAAAAAGTATTCCTAACTTATTTTATGTGTACTTTCCTAAAAAAATGTTATTTTATGAAATATGCATATTTCATACATAAAATGGCCTCTTCCAAACAAATTTTTGAACTAATTTTGAAAAGAGTAAAATAATGTTATTTCAAGGTCCCAAATTTTCTCTAAACTTCCCATATATGTAGAATTTTTTTTATGTAAAAGAGTTTTGTTAAAGCAATGCTTTTGGCTTATGCAAATTTTTTAGCTTTTGAAAAACCATTAAATTGGAATTTTTAGAAAAATTATGATTTTTCAAGATATTTAGTGAAATCTAGTTTCAAAGCACTTTTTAAATATTCTATTGAAATGAAATGAAATGATTTATTGTTTAATATTAAAGGTGATGAGTAGTGAATTTCAAGAAGAAACAAATTTTTTTGAGGCTAAAAAGGCAACTTTACAACTATAAACTCATGTTACTTTTCATGAAGTTTAGTTAGATTTATTTTTCTTGAAAGTCTTTACCGACAAGAGCTATTTAGGAATGATTATTTGCTATTCAACTTAAATTTTGATCCTAATTTCATGATCTTTCGGCAAAATATGCACATTTGAGGTTAATTAGTCAATTAGAAGTATAAACACCCATCTTTATTGAATTTTTCACACCACGCATGTTGATTTTAGAAGATTTTTGAGATGGTAATATACGAACATAGATGAGAAATGTATGAAATGTGGGGCTTTTGGCAAGCTTAGCAATAGTCGATGGTATTGTAAGAGCTTAGGGAATGCTAATAAAGAGTAGAAGATTTTACAATACCTATTCTAACCAAACTAGCTAGAGACCCTTGAGATTAAAAGTCTTATAAAAGGTTGTAGGTGACAAATAGAAGTGCAATGTTAAGTAAAATCCATTTCCTTTAACTTGAGGAGTAAGAATAAGTCAACTAAAAGGAAGGATGAAAGCTTAAACATTAACCTTAATTGAACTAAATGAAAAAAAAAAAAACTGTATAAGGTCATGACCATAACTAGACTAATACAAACATAATTGTAGAAGATCTTTGAATATAAGTGTTAACCTAAACTAATATAGAAAGGTAAAGCAAAATGTTCATAAACATAAACCTTAATGAAACTAAAATAGAAAGTAATATAGAAAGTCTTTTGCTATAAGTTCTAACCTAAATTATCATAAAAGCAACTATAGAAGATTCCTTAAAGAAACAAAAGTAAGAGTTATAGTATATAGAAGATACCATAAACTTACATACATAATACCAATAAGGAACTATAAATGGTCTTATGATATAAGGCCTATCTTAATTAACATAAAAAGAATTGTAGTAATTCTTTTGGTAAGAAATGTAAGTAAAGCCTATAGGTAGAACGAAGTGTGGAAAATATCACATGCTTACACACATTAGCTCATAGTAACTAGAAAGAAGTGTAGAAGATGCTAAAACCTATATAGAATAATAAGCCCTAGTCCATAATATAATAAATATTGACATTATAGAGATAAGCTACATATGAATCTCTAGCGTTTCAATAACTTGTACATAAATTGAAGTATAGCTTTAATATAGGTTTTCTTGATAGTGTGAAAACTAGCATCATGAGATCTCCTTAGTAATCATGAATTTAGGTAATTGGAATCAATGCTTTATCACATTTTAGAATACTACATAAAAGCACTTGGAGGTTGAGGCATATACTTTGCTTGTAGTTGTAAGGTAGTTTGATGTGTGCATATAATGTGTTTGTGTTTAGGTAGCCATGCTACATGTTTTGACCACTTTATTGTGCTTTGTTTCTTGATTGGAGTGTTTGTAACTGGTTGGTCACCCAAAAAAACGGACTAACATAAATTTTGACTTAAATCCTAACTAATCATGTATTGTAAATCACTAAGGGACGATTAAGATTTTCCAGCAAAATACCAATCTCTTTGAAAGAGATAGTTGAAACAGTTTCTTCTTCACTCTTAGTCGAACTTAGTGATAAAAAAGGAGGTTGTAGCAAGGTTGGTAGCACTAGTTCAAAGGTAGTCATAGAATAAGCCAAGCATCGCGTTGAAAAATAAAAACTCCTTACTTGGGTTATTAAAGTAGATGTAATTTCTCTAATCTCATGATGAACCGAACAATATCATGCGGATGATATCTGCTTTGTTGCATTACATGTAACTAACTAATTGATAACCCTGTTTGTTTGTTGTATAGTGTATACTTCTATCTCCATCCCCTTATTGAGTAGTAGTTACTCGCTTCCCCATAAGCTTTTGATACAAGTTCTAACAAATATTTACCAAGGTCAACCTATACCTAAACATAAAGAGAATAAGCATACAAGTTGGAGTGAAGAACAAAGGATTTAGATCGTTCTTTTGTCTTTTGCTTTTTCGAGTAAATTGGGCAACCTAGGTGACATAGTCTAATTTATAGTATTTTTTGTAATAAAAGATTTTGGAATTTCTTTTATAACCTTTATGTATAAAACTTTGCGTAAATATATTTTTCAAACAATTACATAAATAAAATATCTTTGTTGTATTATAAATACTGAATTAAAGATGGTCCAAAGAATTTAATGATATGTGCCTTAAGTACACTAAGTTTGTAATAATGGTTGAGCAGCCGACATCCATCATTAGGTGGTGTACACGACAGAATTGTTACAACTATATCGCTTTAGGGGTATGGCACCAAAGCAAATCAAGCTAGGTTTTTTATATGAAATTTTCATTTATTGACTCATTTGATGCATGTTGATTAAAATAGAAGGATTTGTCACCACAACTTAAAGAAGATTGATAGGCAAGAGTTTAGAGAGAAATCTCTTTAAGATTTCATCAAGAGTGATCAATTTCTTAAAAGTTTATAGAGCAAAGAACATAAAGCTTTGAAACCCCATATGGGACCAAAGGCAAACATAAAATATTGAATTAAAATCAAGACATAATAGGAATTCTTCAAGTTTGGTAAGACCTAATAACTAATAACAAGTAAATAAATAAATAGTTGACAACTAAATAACTAAATAAAATTAAATATTAGCAAAGTCTTTAAGATGGAGCTATGCATATTCTCTCACATCTATCTATTTAAAGTTTGCCCATTCCATGTAACCATGCAATTAAAAGATGGCAAAATCTTCATTAACTCGCTAAGCAAATTATTTCTCCTAGAATTAGGATTATAATCCCATCATTAGAGCATTAAGTCATCCCGTTTATCGTAATTATTTCGTTCTTAGATATAAGCTCAAATGTATCATTCCATACTTATATACAAGAGTAGATCCCTTCAATTAGCATGAGTAGTAAAACTAACCTAAGAACATTTTTAAATTAACTAATGCTATGAAATTTGGTTATCCAATATTCACCATGAATCAATCTTGAGATATTGTTCTTCATGATTCACTCTTCATATCTTTATGTACCTAAGGTTGACTAAAGTGTAGTTGCATCATCATTGAATTGATGATTTTATTCTAATTACTTGGAATAAGATCCTACACTTTACTATAGTCAAAGACTAAGGGAATCACTTTATCTCCCAATTAACGGTCATGTATGTCACATCTTCTATCATAGAGACTAAATAGGGATTTGTCCTACTTTACTCATCTCTATCCTCTTTGCACTTCATGCTATACCGAGTGATCGTATTACTTACAACTCATGGTTAGAGCTATTTTTATCAGTATCAAATTATGAAGTTCAATGTATGAAATGCAAGAAGATATCAAGCCAAAATATTATAAAGTCTTGCTTTCTTTAGAAAAAATTGCTAATGTAAAATGACATATTCTACATGTAGCATCCTCTAAGGTTAGACCATGTCTAGTATACTCTTCAATCAATCACACACATGTATAATTTGAATAAATCTCTCTTATTCAATAAGAATCACTCAACTCTATGCAAGTGATAGTCTATGCATTTATTTTCTCTCTAAATGTATTTATAACAATGGGAAATTTTAGATAATTTGGTATTCGAGAATTCTCAACAAAGACTATTTTGTTAATATTAATGCTACTCTTTAATTATATAAGAAACTTTCTTACATAAAAGTTTGAGCATAAAAGATGTGTTATAAAATATAAATATTTTTTTATAATTAAAAAGATTTGTAGAAATACAAATAAGAGCTTAACACAATGCACATTACAACAAACTAGTGTTGTCGAACTTTAATTGACCCTCCCGATCGAACTTAGTTTGACCTGACCTCTTTATAAAACCAGTTTAAGTCACTTGTTTGACCTTCATTGATTATAACTCTAGTTCAACCAGTTGGCTCGACCAGTCTAACCCTCTTATAAGAACCCAAACAGTTCTATTAGGTTAAATTATATTATTTTCTTTTATATTTCTAAAAAATACTTCGATTTGCTAAAAAATAAATGTTGACAAAACAAAAACAAAAAAATTAACTGTAAAAAGATTTTAATTTTCAATTCTTAAGGAGATAAGTAATTTTTATTACATTATACATACATCTAAATTATATTAGAGTATTTTTATTAACTTTGGTTCAACCCGATTCAACTCTGGTTGACCCTCTTATCCCTTAATCCCCTCTCACTCCTAGATCAATCTTTCAGTCTGAGTTTAACAACATTACAACAAACTTTAAGCATAAACTCTGCTTCCATTACTTTTTTTTATCGATGTTTTATCGTCATTTTTTTTATCTACAAAACATTATTTTATACGAATCTAATGGCTAAATAATATATGGAAAAGTATGAACGATTCTAAAAAGAAGATTTAACCACCTCCTTTTATTTGCTTAGCCCATCTAGTTTTAAAATTGGAGCGCTGCATCTTGAGTAATTAAAAAGCATTTTGAACTATACCATACTATTTTTTCATTTGATAAGATAAATAAAAAGTACATAATTAAAAGAGAGAATATTTTTAGTTATTTGCATATTTTCCTATGCTTAATGTTGTTTTTTTTAATTATTTATTTTTTCTACTTCTTTCTTTTTTAATTAATTATCATTTTTATCAAGAGAAAAATGATCATATAAGAGTAATGTCATGCCTTGAGGCAAAAGGATGTGTGGCAACCCTCCATATGTTTATGTTTACAAGCAAGGATATAAGAGGGTTTATAATATCTATAACAATCACTGAGCTCAAGCTTGGAAAAGGATCCCTAAAGATTAAGCATATAACTTAATGGTTAACACCCTATTGCATACAAACATATGATGCTTTCTTCATAAATCGTATGTATAATTATAAAAGAACAATTATAATTGTACAATTAGTCGATTAACACAACAACAACCAAACTCCAGTTTACATTTTCATTTTGCTTTATTTTATCGCACAAAAGAATCAACACCACTTCCTTCTAGTTTCTCATTCTGATTTATCCTTTAGTAATCGATTACGATCCCCTTGAGATAATAGGTAGGCAAGATAACCACTTCTCTTTGATATTGTAGCTCGTGATTGCCACCAATAAACTCTCCACGACCTATCAATTTGATATGGGCCTTAGTGTACAAACTATAATTCTTGATTTGCTTTTTATAATGTTTAAAGACCACTTTAATGACAATCATTACTCGGTCCATATATCTTAACCCACATTAAGAATATGCCTTACATTGCTCTTGGCCACTTCATATGGCATTGCTACCCACTTAAATGACCATCAACAATAAATCCATGAATGTGTATCTCATTAGACATGGTGTCCTTTGATTGGACTTTACCTAATCACTTCATTATAACTTTTTAGTCTACTTTAATGGTCACCCAAGCTTAAAACATACCCTCCCTCATGTTGGGAGTAGACGTCCTGCAATATGCATAACTAGAAAATGGATACATATGCATTGTCAAGGTCCAACGTTAGGTTAATCAGATTCAGCATGTATGAGAATTATAACAAATACTACCTATAAACACTATTAATAACTGTCTAGTAGTATTGATCACTCATTTTGAATGGGCCATATAAACCTTAAGTCTATCTCTAATCACCTATAGTTAATTAAAGGGAAAAATACTAAAAAGTCCTCAACATTTACCATATTTTTTGTTTCAATCCTCAATATTTCAAAATTTTTATTTAATTCCTCAATATTTGTAAAAGTTTGCATTTATATTATCTTAATTGACAACATTAGATTTTAAATTGAAAAGGTACAAAATGTCCTTAATGTTTGCTTCTTTTTCTCTTTTAGTTTACGATGTTTAAAAATTTTCATTTGAATCCTTATTATTTGTAAAAATTTGCAAATCAATCATTTTAGTTGATTTCATTAAATTATCATTTACACATTAACATGTGGTAATATTCCATTCATCTACGTATTTATATTAAATAAATAAAATAGTAAAATATTTAAAATTAATTAAGGCATTAAAAAATAATAAAAATTGGAAAAATGAAAAAATAAAAAAAATCACAAAATTAATTAAGAATGACTAAGATAATATATATACTTATATAAATATATATTAACATAAATTTTGAAATAAATTAATAAAAGTTAACAAGAATTACTTTAAAAAATGGAAAATTTTAAAGAAAAAGAGATAAAAGGAGCATAAATGCTTGAACTTGAGAGAGAAGATTCCCATGAATCATTATAAATTCACCAAAGACCAATGTTACAATAAGATGGAAAGGAAGTTTGTTGGGAGAAATTAGTCCAATAGTTTGCTTCAGAATGATAACTCAAATGATCAATTTTCTCATAAGATTTAATTGATCATTTACTTATACCTATTTAGTTTGGATGAATCTTTTTAAGTTATTTCAAGTTTGAAAGCATTTTTTAAAGAATGACTAATGATACAATATATATGTTGACATGAAAGAGTAAAACTAAAAGGTGGGATTTGAAATATACAAATAGGAAGAAAAATTTTATTGTTGTATTTTCATAAATTTAAAATAGAAATTGAAGGTAAATGTATTCGCTTTATACATGCATTCTCATTCGAGCTTGAAAAAAAGTGTAATCAAGTTACGAAAAAGCCATTGAAAAGTTAAGATAAGTGACCCAATACATAAAAAAACTTCCTTTTTTTTAAATACAACTTTTTTCCATATAATCATTAATTATGGGTGATTATGTAATACGACTTTCTTCCATATAATCATTAATTATGGGTGATTATGTAGGAATAGGAAACAAAAATAAGATTTAGCTTAAATATTTTATATATAGTGGTAGAAATGATGAATTACATTACAATAAACTGTAATGAGGAAAGATAAATTTTACTTTTGTAATTAAAGGTCATTAGTAATTGTAACACCCTAAAAATCATTATGATTCTTTGATAATTTTAAATATTTAATTATTGTTTATATCTATATTATTAAAGCAAAAAAGAGCCTTTTATGTCATGATTAATTCTATTTGCTTTTTAAAATTATGTTTTCTTTTTAAGAATTTTTATTTTGTATAATGTTTTAACATTAAAATATTGAACAAATAATACCTTTATAAGTATACTAAGTGGTCTCATTAAATTACTTTTGTAATTGATATAGACATGGTTGCATTACCAACTATCTAAATGGTATGTCAATTGACTGGTAAAACTTTATATATCCATTTGTTTGGTTTTTATCTCTCATCTTTTTGGTGTCTAGTGATTCCAATATTAGGATGACAAAAAGATGGAATAAAGTATATTTATATTTTCCTTATAAAATTAAATATCCAACAGGTTCTTAAAAATTAAACTTATTTATCTTTTAATTCATTCATCTATATAAACACCAATTAACTAATGTACAAAATATACATTTTTACACTTTTTTCTCTTACAAGTACATTATTTTCACTTCTTAATTCTTATAGTTTAAATGTTATTTGATTATAATTATGAAATTAAAATAGATATTATACAAATAAAATGATTTTAAAAATGTTAAATTTCAAATAGATACGAAAAGACACATGATAGATATAATAAGAAACAATGCGAGGTTTTAAACAAACAAAACTAGACATAAAACGGATACAATAAGATAACATAGATAAGATGATTTTCACATTCTAATTCTCATACTTTAATTGCTACATCGTTATAATTATGAAATAGAAATTAATGAGATATAAAAGCAATAATTTAAAAATGCTAGATTTCAAACAGATGTGAGTAGATATAAAATAAATACAACAAGAGTCAATGCTGGATTTTAAACAAATAGAACTACATATAGAACATTTACATAAGAAAATATAAAAAAGATGATTTTCACTTTTGAATTCTCCTATTTCAATTGCTACTTCATTATATTATGAAGTAAAAAGAGATAATATACGAATAAGATGATTTTATAAATATTTGATTTTAAACATATAAAAATAGACACAATATAGATAAATAAGAGATAATGTCAAAACTAGACATTGTACAGATATAATAAGATATAGACAAAAATGATTTTCACTTTCTAATTTTCATACTTCAATTACTACTTCATTATAATTATGAAATGGAACTAGATAAAATATAAATAATATGATTTTTAAATACGTTGGATTTCAAACGAATACAAGTAGGCACAAGATATATACAATAAGAGACAATGTTAGATTTTAAACAAATAAAATAGATATAGAATAAATACATAACAAGATATAAGTAAGATAATTTCAACTTCTCAATCCTCATACCTCAATTACTACTTCATTATAATTGTGAAATGAAAATAGATAAGATATAGATATAATGATTTAAAAAATGTTTAATTTCAAATAAATACAAATAAACACAATATAGATATACTAAGAGACAATGTTAGATTTTAAATAAATAGAACTAAATACCATATATATCATAAGATATAAATAAGATGATACTTACTTCTTACTTTTTATACTTCAATTGTTACGTCATTATAATTATAATGATGAAATGGGAATAGATGAAATGTAATAAAATGATATTAAATATGCTAACTTTCAAGTAGAAACAATAGATACGAATTAGATAAATAAGAAATAATGCCTGATTTTAAACAAATAGATTTAGAATCAAAATAGATATAATAAGATATAGATAAGATAAAAAAGAAATAAAAGAGATAAAAGAAGAGAATCGGATCAGAAATAATTTATAACAAAGAGTTGCATATTGATAGCTATTATAGGCTGCCCCAAAGAAAGTACCAAAGGACAGAACGGGAAATGCACGATTTAATGCAACCAAAGGGCAATGCTAACAAAGAAACCTAATTGCATAAACAGGTGGTATAAATAACCAGGGCACCAAATTCTGCCTGTCTTTCTTCTCTCTCTCTTTAACTCCACGGCGCAGATCCGAGGAGTTTGGGAAAAAAAAAAACCCTACTTCTCCTATCACACTAACAACTCAGCTCCCTCTCTGCGTACTTCTCATCTCTCTTAAGCCTCACTACTTTCTGTTCACTTTCAGGTCCTCTCTCTCTCTCTCTCTCTCTCTCGCTAACTCAGTCTATCTACATACTAATCGGTACTGTTTTAATGGCAAGTTATGATTTGCGTTAATTTGTTTTTGTTTTGTTTATTCGGCTATAATGATGTGTTTTTAGATCTGGGTAATTATCAAAATCTAACCTTCTCTGTTTATCTTGTCGGTTTTCTCACTGTAATTATACGAAAAGGCTAGTTTTTACGTGTGTCATGAACTTTTTGTTTATTTGGTGAATAAGCTGGGCTTGTTTAAATATCGATGCTTTAGTGATTTTGGATCTAGGGTTTCCATGGGTATGTGATATCTAGCAATTCTCCATTTATTTTGGTCAGATTTAGCATCTGTTGTAAAAAATAAGATGAACCATATCATAAAATTTTCTCTGCAAGTTTAGATGGTTTAGCAATTAATGATTTTAAAAGAAATGTTCTTTTGGACAGTAGATAGGAGTAAATAAAGAATATGCCTTTTGTACTGCGGATGGACTATTTAGTCCTTTGTTATGTTGATAGTGGTATTTGAGTCCGCGAGTCTTCGGGGAAGTGGGCAATGTGGTTTCTGATGCTCTAGGAGTTAAAATATCAGATAACCAACTGTCCTTATGGATATCTTCTCCGGATAATGAACAGAATTTAATGCTTGTACTCTGGTGTCTATGGATTGCAAGTTTGGCTTTTCTGTTACATATTATGGAAGTTTTGTTTTTTATACTTTGTGAAGCTGGACTTGAATATAATTTGTTGCTTGACTAATTGTTTTGCCTTCAGCTTTGGGAAACAAAAGTTGTAGCTGCTCTAGCATTCTATCCAACAAATAAAATTGCTTCTTCGTGTTTTGCTCCATACTGATGCTTCTGTATGGGTTTTTTTGTAACTTAAACATGTGTTATTATTTAAATTCTTTACTTATTCTGTCTGCCTTTTTTTCCCGGCTGCTATAATGATAAGTTATTAGTGAGTGTTGTTTATTAGAGTGTATGTTCTCTATTATTTGTTACTGAAGCTTGAGGTATATTTTTGTAGCATGGCTGGATTGGCACCAGATGGTTCGCAATTTGACCCTAAGCAGTATGATGCTAAAATGACCGAATTGTGAGTTGCCATTCGTTGGCTATTGATATTGCAGCTTCATATCGTCTGAGTTATCTTCTGGTTTGATGCTGATAGTGTTGTGATTTCACTGTTTCTAGGGTTACTTCTGATGGGCAAGATTTTTTCACCTCATATGATGAAGTTTACGACAGTTTTGATGCCATGGGCTTGCAAGAAAATCTACTCAGAGGCATTTATGCTTATGGTATGCCTTGCTTCTTCTTAGCTAGGTCAAACTTGGGTCTTTTATTCCATAAATTGACTGTCCCATAGAAGTGAAAGTCCTTATTTGGCAAGTTAAAAGTATAAATTTCTGGTGTAAAGATTCTATAATATTTGTTTATTTTATAGTAGCCAGAGTGATTTGTATCTTATTTCATTTTCAAAATTTTTTGATTTTAAGTTATTACATGAATGAGGCATGTTGAAGTGGCCTCGCTTTTATTATACGTTAGGTATCTGGAGGTGGAATTCTTTGGCTTCGATTTATTCTTTTTGGTATTGTCTCTTTGTTCTTGTTGTTGATATATGAATATTTGAATATCTTATTTTACTTTGGTAAATATTTTAAGGTTTCGAGAAGCCTTCTGCAATACAGCAGAGAGGAATTGTTCCATTCTGCAAGGGTCTTGATGTGATCCAGCAGGCCCAGTCTGGAACTGGAAAGACAGCTACATTTTGCTCTGGAATTTTGCAGCAGCTTGATTATGGTCTTGTTCAATGCCAAGCATTGGTCCTGGCACCCACAAGAGAGCTGGCACAACAAATCGAAAAGGTTATGCGGGCCCTTGGCGATTATCTTGGTGTGAAGGTTCATGCCTGTGTTGGTGGAACAAGTGTGCGTGAAGATCAACGGATTCTTCAAAGTGGAGTTCATGTTGTTGTTGGGACTCCTGGTCGTGTTTTTGACATGTTGAGAAGGCAATCTCTTCGCCCAGATTACATTAAAATGTTTGTCTTGGATGAAGCTGATGAGATGCTTTCACGAGGATTCAAGGATCAGGTTTCTTCCTTCTTTTCAATCTGGATTTTTCCTTTGGTTTGTTATCTCTTCTTTCATTTTTGATGTTTTTGGGGATCTGTTGGTACTACTTGGGCATTAAGAGTATGTTGAACTCCATGTATCCTTATTAAAGATCTTCATACCAAAAATTTCATGTTGTTGCTTTACCTGTTTGTTAGTAAAAAAAAAAAGAAAAAAGAAAGAAAGATAATGACTTATAATTCTGCGGCATTGAAGCACTTTTGAAAAGGACAGACTACACTTTTTTCCCATGCTTCAGTAGCTTTATTCTCTAATAGTGATCCTTTCCTCTGCAGATCTATGATATCTTCCAGCTCCTGCCACCTAAGATTCAGGTTGGGGTGTTCTCTGCTACCATGCCACCTGAAGCCCTTGAAATTACAAGGAAGTTCATGAATAAGCCTGTCAGGATTTTGGTCAAACGTGATGAGCTTACACTGGAGGGTATCAAGCAATTCTATGTAAATGTTGAGAAAGAGGAATGGAAGCTTGAGACACTTTGTGATCTCTATGAGACACTTGCCATTACCCAAAGTGTTATTTTTGTCAACACTAGGCGCAAGGTTGACTGGCTTACTGATAAAATGAGGAGCAGAGACCACACTGTATCTGCCACTCATGGAGATATGGACCAAAACACTCGTGACATCATTATGCGAGAGTTCCGCTCTGGATCTTCTAGGGTTCTCATCACCACTGACCTCTTGGCTCGTGGTATCGATGTGCAGCAGGTGTCCCTTGTTATAAACTACGATCTGCCGACTCAACCAGAAAATTACCTTCATCGTATTGGTCGGAGTGGTCGTTTTGGACGTAAAGGTGTTGCTATCAATTTTGTTACTAAAGACGATGAGAGGATGCTGTATGACATTCAGAGGTTCTACAATGTTGTTGTGGAGGAGCTGCCATCAAACGTTGCTGATCTTCTTTGAAGGGTTTTTATGTGTTTGTTTTGGTAAAGAGGGTTTTCCTATTCTGAAGCACTTGTGAACGAGATCGCATGTTTTTCTTGATTAAGTTGCTAGCGTCCTAAATTGTTGTCTTGGATACTTATATCTGACCATTTATTTATATGGCTCCTGCACTTGCAACAATATGGCTGGCTTTGTTGCAGGAAGGGTTTTGTATTTTACTTATTTTTCCTTCAAGACTGTTGCACAGTTGGCACCTTTGGACTGGTTTAGTGATTTATCATGCTTTTGACTTTGCTCCTTTTATATTTTTGAAAGTAAATACATTGCAAATGATATGTGGACATTCCTATTGCTTTAGGTGGCTTAGCAAGGTTCAAGTCCATTTCATTAATAAGTTTGTAGGTTGTGGAGATTGAACTCGGCTTATTGCAGGTTCCTTCATTTTGAGAATCAAGTACTTGTTTCATAGGATGGTTTCTGATTATCTCAATGGGTCAACTTTAGTGAGTGTTTTATATGTACTGCTCTGCTCAACTTGGGTCAGTCAACAGTAAAGACCAAAAGTATATTTCTTGCTTCGGTTTATCTGTAATGGCTGGTTTTCAGCTTTATACTTGACAAATTGTTAAGTTTTTAAATACTATGTCTTCTCGGTATTTTATTAATGTATGAGCTGTGTTATTTAGCAGACAAATGTTGGATTGCTGCGCTTCTTGTTTTATTACCTCTCACTGGGTATTTCTTATGCTGTTTCACAAGCTGAGCCGCGACGAGCCCGGTAGGTAGATTTTGTGTATGCCTTCTCGGTCAAGTCTTCCTTTTGAGTTGACGCTTGATGATCAGTTTCCATCAGGATTTGAGTTCTTTTTCGTTTTCATCTTCATCCCCTCCCATGTGGTAGGCTTGGAAAATGGTAAATGGATGCATTCGTTTTCTCTGAAATTAGTTTTGGGGTGATTCTTGTGTTGTGGCTTGCCAATGGCTGAAGTCATCCGCAGGCAGCATCTTTGTAATCTATGGCTGGACTGGAATTTATCACATCCTTGTTAACAGACCCCTTGTCTGAGAATTTTTCCCGTCTAAAGATTAATATGAACCATTAGGCCGAGTAACAAGTCTAAATTTAACGTACTGTTGAAGTCGTAAATTTGCGAAGCCGTTTTGGGTTTGAATCTCAACGTCATTGGTAGGGATTAGGGATGCCGGTTTTAGGTAATCAGAAAGGATATATGCCATAGATTATTTGATTGGATCCGGATAGTCCTATTATATATGAATATGGGTCTTTTAAAAAAAATATTATGAAAAAGAGCTCCTTTTGAAAAACGTTACTAATATAGTATAATGTAGATGTATGCGAAGTCATTTTTTTTCAACTATATGCGCTTTTAGCATATTACATGTATATATTCCAATTTACATGGTCAGATTTCATTCTCACCCTTATCAATTTATGAGATTTCTAAAACATAGCAAAAACGCGAGGATCCATAACTTGCAACCTTAGTTTTTTTTTTTTTTTAAATCTTAGTAGTAATTTACATTATATAATTTTTTTTTAAAAAATGTTACTGTATGACGTATATTTTGTAGTCATAAATGTATCATAAGTTGTGTAAATTATTGATATTTCATAAAAATTTATTATATTTTGTTTAAATTAAGACATTTTTTTGTATTTCGATAAATAAATTATACGAATGTGGATATGAAAAATCTTGGAATATAAGTGAAAATTGTTACGTATATATATATTTTTGGCATTTATAAAGTGTTGGGTCAATTTAATAGGTTAAAGTTAGGTAGAATACAATGCAATTTAACAAGATAACTTCGTGCATTTTGTAAAGTTGTCGCTCGAGGTGTAAATGGAGTTTTTAATATCATTTAAATATTCGGTTCATCGTAACATTACTAAGGTGGAAATAGAAGATTACGTGAAAATTATTATCTATATGAATGAAAATATTATGATGAGTAGTTGGAGGCCGTTAAGAAGTTGAAGATCAAGAAAGATTTAGACTTCTCTCATTTTAGTTAAGGCATTTGTGGATGTACCGGAGTTGACCTGAGTGGTATTGAACTCGTGCATAGGAATTCCTTTTTTCATGATGTTAGAGTTGCTCGAGATGGTCAAGTCTTTCAGAGAATGGAATATTTAGGAAGTGTACATAAGGCATATTAGGGAGTCTAGTGCTCGAGACAAGTAAAAATTACATCAGCCAGATAATCCAATCCTTCCGGATCTCAATGTGCATTCAATAATGATTAGTATGAAGCAAACAAACGTGGATCCGTCAAATAAATTGTACATGGATTTCTTTAAGTACAAGCACGTAAATATCATAAAAAAGCAATTTGACGAAGTATTGGGTCCCATTATCGAACACGAAGAGTCTTATGATTTGTATGTGAAGAGAATGCACATGGACATAAATATTGATGATGATAGGCAAGATGAAGTAGATGAGGATGATGATAAGGATGATGTTGGTCTCAAAGATGACTACGCTGAGGATTTGAGAGAGCTTCAGGTGAGACCATTTTTTTGTTGGGGGTAGTGTGCTGGTTCATCCATTTCACAGAGATAGCTTGAGTAGGCCCCATCATCGTATTAGTAAAGTATTATCTAACAGGTAGTTTCAGGACTTTTTGCAAATAGATGAATTGGTGGATTGGCTTGTGAGAGATCCTACCTCATTTTATAATCGCCAGTACAATGGCAACGGCTATGTAACATTTGAAAGAAATGTTAATGAAATGTGCAACAACATCAACAGTTTCGATGACTTGAGTATTAATATGTGTTTCAATATGAAGAAGGATCTCATAGATGCGGTGAAGTCGTTCCACCTAAAGAATTATTGTGATTTTCATGTGAATATTTCGAAACCGATTGTATACGTGGTTTGCTGTAAAAAGAAAGAACATGATTGTAAGTAAAGGCTACGAACTTGTTTGAAGAAAGTAGAAGATTTTTTCAAAACAACAATTCTAGAGGGTTTGCATACTTGTGCTAACCTAATAATGAACCAAGATCATTCTCAGCTCAACAGCAACACAATGGCTAGGCTATTCATCAATAGTGTATGAAAAAACCCCGATGTTAAAATACTTGATCTTGTAGTTAACATGCAAAATATGTATAAATACATAATAAGTAATAAAAGGGTTTTCGAGGCTAAGAGGAAGGCAGTTGAGATGAAATACGATAACCAAGAGAAGTCGTATAATGAATTGTCGAGATTATTAAATGAAATAAAGTTGAGTAATCCGAGAACATAAGTAGATTGTGGTTGGAGTAGTTCGCCAAAAGAAGGCGAGTCTTAGTTCAAGTAGGTTTTTTAAACATTCGGGTCATGTATAGAAGCCTTCAAATACTATCGACTCATTGTATGTGTCAATGGTACATTCTTATATGAAAAGTATGGCCATAAGTTATTGGTAGCTTGTAGCATGGATGAAAACAATTCAATAGTTCCATTAGCCTTTGCTTTTATTGATACATAATCAGTAGAAACGTGAGGGTGGATCCTACAGAAGCTTAAAGTGCATGTAGTTGACTAAAAGAGGTAAATCTTATGTCTTATATCTGATAGAGCATTTAGTATTAATTTCGTGTACAAGGAACCATTAGTACACTGGCAGCCATCATTTATAGTTTAGAGATACTGTTTACGGCACATTGTTAGTAACTTTAACACAGTCCACAAAACCAATTATGTAAGAAAGTTGTATAGTTTACAGTTGTTTAGGTACAGGAAAGGAAATTTCAATGTTTTATGGAGAAGTTGGTATAGGCTAAGGAAGACGCTTCTGCGTGGTTCGACAATGTTAAGTTGGATAGATAGACGCTTGCATATGATGGATATTACCATTTTGGATATATGATATCAAATATTATCGAAAGTTATAACTCCATTTTAAAATCAGCGCATAGATTACTCGTTACTACATTAGTGAATGTCACACCCCAAAGCGGCAGAGTCGTAACAGCCCTCGCCGTGTAAACCATCCTAAAATAGAAGTTGGCCTTACAACCGCTATCTTAGACCTGATCTACACAAGGCGTCCACGACTAACCCGCTTTGAAGTAGACAATTTGTAATTTAAACAAATCATTTAAGAAAGTGAGAAAAGTTATAAATAGTCACTATAATTCAGTTATTACATTAATCAGAAATGAAAAGTAAAACATGTGTTGATTCTTCAATGTTTTTCCTCACTCCCTAGGATCCAGCAGTTGCTAGCTTTAGAGTAGTTGTTGCCGCTTCTTAGCCAGCACCTGCACGACGTCTATAGGGATGTGAGCAACCACAGCTCAGTAAGTAGGGACGGAGGACTTAAAACTATACCATACACACAACCAGGTTTTCAATCACTTATTAAGTGCAATGCATGTGCAAGCAAATGCCATCGCACGACGTTGTCCGGCCCGTCGTGAGATTAGAGAAATTGCGCCCGCTTTAATCCGGGTTGAGGAGTTACCGTTAATGCAACAGCTCACGACCAAACCCAGGCTTGTGTAATGGAGACCTTGCTCCTCCCGCGACTACCTTCGAACCATTGTCTTCACCCCCGCCGCGACCTCCTCTCCTGTCACTTAGTTTGACTAAGGATGAAGAAGGGATCATTTTGCAATCCTGCGCTATCCCTTCCGAAGGGGTCGGTATTTGGCCGGAGAGTCCTATGTCACATGAGCATCCTACAGAAAAATTTTGAGCCCCAAACTACATCCCTAAGCCTATTTAATTTCCGGTTTAATCATGCTCGGTTTTGAATAATTTGTTAAGGATCCTATATTTCCAGACATAATTAAACTAAATCAACATTTTTCCCTAAATCTACATACAATAAAACCTCAGAATAACAAGTTTCATAATTTTCTGGGCAAAATAACTAATTTTACAAAATTATACAAGAATCGGGCTGGAATTTGGACTCACCGGTTCAGGTGGCTCCGGCTACCGCGGGCCGCCGTGGCCTTGTCGGCCGGCCTGGGCGTTGCCACCACCGTGTGGTGGTGGTGGCCGTCCACTCCCAGCTCCTTGTTTGGTGTGGGTTCCCTTTAAAACCCCTAACTGCACAGTTTTTCTTATTTTTTTTATTTTCTGAATTTTCTCTCGAATTTTCAACTCTCTCTAATTTTCTCTGATTTGTATCTGTCCAAATGTGCTCTGTAAATTTTTTTCCCTATTTATAGACAATTGTAGAATTTAATGTGCATTAATTTGATGGGATTTTGCCCCAATTCCATGATTTTAGGCTTTTTGTTTGTCAAATTCCTATTGGTTATTTTTTTCTTTTTCTGTCACGACCTAATCTTATTGCAGTTATCCTATTCTGATTTTTTTCTGATTTTTTTATAATTATTTTGTATTTTTCTTTAATTATTTACTTAGTTTTCGGCCAATTCTAGAAATTACGCGTATTTTTATCTACACGTAAATACATGTAGGGTACACGTGAACATTCCTAAATATTATTTTGGTCATTCTAAAATTTTTAGTATACATATAATCTATCTCTACTAATTTATTAGTTATTATATTACACTTTTTGCCTTTTCGGTAATTAGCAGTTATTACGCTTAAAATTTGAAAATTTTATAGTCTCCTATTTTACTACTCATTTTCTTAAATTTAAGTTTATAGGGTCATTTTTACTGGTATTTTGCTAAATAGTTTATAATTTGGGTTTGATCGAATCCTTTAGCCGATTGCCCTAAACCTTGGGTTCTAGGTTCAATTTTACGGTTACTTGGCTGAACTTTAGGGCTTACAGTGAAGAAAATATTTTACAATTGTGTCGCCTATTAGGAAGAAAGGTATAAAGACGCTAAGGAGGCAATCGATTTTAGCAAAATCTGCACTAATTACGCTTTAAAGATATATAAAACGTAGAGAAGGTGAGCAAGTGTACATGAAGTCATTTCATTCAACTTCTACAACGGTTTATTCGAGATTTTGACTGGTAATCAAATGATAAGGACAAGCTTAAAGGGAGGAGGAAGGATACATATAGTTAACTTTAAGGTTCGCACATGCACTTGTTAGAAGTGGCAAGTATATAGGATCCCTTACTTGTCACGCCCCGAAGTGGTAGAGTTGTAATAGCCCCGCCGTGTAAATCATCCTAAGATAGAAGTTGGCCTTACAACCGCTATCTTAGACCTGATCTACACAAGGCGTCCACGACTAACCCGCTTTGAAGTAAACAGTTTGTAATTTAAATAAATCATTAATTTGAAAAAGTGAGGAAATATATATATGCTATAATTCAACTATTGTAATTAAAGTTTACAATATTTCTCTGTAATATATTTTCTAGTTATTACAGTATTCGGAAATGAAAAATTCTAAAGTAAAAGCTTAAACCTTAAAAATATATGTCTATTCTTCACATGTTTTTCCTCACTCCCCAGGATCCAGCAGTTGTTAGCTTCAGAGTAGTGGTTTGCCGCTTCTTAGCCAGTACCTGCACGACGTCTATAGGGATGTGAGCAACCACAGCTCAGTAAGTTAGGACGGAGGACTTAAAACTATACCAAAAACACAACAAGGTTTTCAATCACTTATTAGGTGCAATGCATGTGCAAGCAAATGCCATCGCACGACGTTGTCCGGCCCGTCGTGAGATTAGAGAAATTGCACCCACTCTAATCCGGGTTGAGGAGTTGCCGTCAATGCAACAGCTCACGACCAAACCCAGGCTTGTGTAATGGAGACCTTGCTCCTCCCGCGACTACCTTCGAACCACTGTCTTCACTCTCGCCGCAACCTCTTCTCCTGTCACTTAGTTCGATCGAGGATGAAGAAGGGATCATTTTGCAATTCTGTGCTATCCATTCCGAAAGGGTCGGTATTTGACCGGAGAGTCCTAAGTTCCCCTAACGGGTTGCCATGCATGTCCGATTATGATTACTGGTCGGATATTTAATTAAGTCCAGTTTAGGGTGATCAATCCTTTCATACAATTCATACAATATGTGCCAGAGCAACAAACAAAATCATAACATCACCCATAATCAAGCACATGAACACATTCAATTATCTAACAAATACAACCAAGCATAATCTTAAGCCTCCAAAATACAGTATCGTATTAATCCCAACTTACCTCGACTCCTCGCTCACTTACTCGAGGTTCGATTTGCTCAGGCCATCGCCGATCATCCTTATAACACAAACGTGGTTTCAGCTTTTCATATAACTATTATAGGTTCGTTTTATCCTATAATGCTTATTGTTAGGTTTTGTTTAAGGTTTAATATGCCTAATTATCTAGGTATTAAGTCTTTCACAATTATTCTAAGTTTGGGATTAGGTTCAAGTTCGGTTTTCGCATTGATTTCTAAATTAGGTTTTAGTTTGATTTCTAGGTAATGTTTTAGATTCCAACCTTAGAAATCCGTTTCAACCTATAATGTGAAATTAATCACATTACTTCTCGATCTCCTAAATACCATCATTACCCCTAGTCAGTATTTATTTTACCCGGTACACTTAAATCCATATTAGTGTACCGAATTCATTTTTAATGTGAGAAATTTTTATATTTTTCATATAATTACATAAATTCAAGTTTCTTATCAGATTTATTATATATCTCTATTATTTATATAATATCAATTTTTATCCTAATATTTTCTATTTATTATATTTTCAAAAATTACATATTATGCATTATTGCCTATTATGTACATAATGCATTTCTAATATTTCTATTACTTTAATTACCATCCCTAAACATCAATTATCATTTCAAAATGTCTAAATTCATCCTAAATCAGATTTTACTCCTAATTTCCCTAATTTACAAAATTAATTTAAAGTTAACTATTTTTCCCTATTAATCATTTACTACATAATTAACCTAATAATTACATCTAACACCCTAAATGCTACAAGTATCATACTCCATCAGATTTCAACATCTTAAAACATATAATTATTCATTAAATCAGTAATTAATCATTTAATTACTTAATTAACCCTAAATTACCCATTTTATGCCTCATTTTAGGGTCTAAAAATTATCTAAAAATTTCGAAAATTAATTTTTAAAAAAGGGCTTCATAGCACTATTCTATATCATCTAAGTAATCTACACAAAAATTTTGGGCTCGAAACTACACTCCTAAGGTTATTTATTTCTAAACCGAAATGTGCTCGGTTTTGCACGATTTCTTAAGGACCATATATTACGGAACATGTTTTTATCAAAATAATATTTTTCCTACAAACTACATACAAAAATATCCCAAAATAACAAAATTCATAATTTTCTAATCATATTTACTATTTTTACAAAATTACACAAGAATCAGGCCGAAAATTGGACTCACCGATTTGGGTAGCTTCGACAACCGCCGGCCTGGGCGCTGCCACCACTGTGTGGTGGTGGTGGCTGTCCACTTCCAGCTACTCGTCTGGTGGGGGTTCCCTTTAAAAGCCCTAACTGCACCGTTTTTCTTATTTTTTTTCTAACTTGAATTTTTCTCTCAATTTTTGCCTCTCCCAAATTTTCTCTGATTTTTAACTGTCCAAACGAGCTTCTGAATTTTTCCTGCTATTTATAGGGCTTTAGGGGATTTATTGTGCATTAAATGGGACAAGACAATTGCCTTATCCCTTATTTTTTAGCTTTTGTGTTGTCTTAATTTAATTGGCCGAATTTTTTCTTATTTTTCCCAGCTGCCACGACCCAATTTTGGACGATTCATGATTTTTCCTGATTTTTCTTGATTTTTCCTTATTTAATTATGAATTTTCTTTAAGTATTTTGTATTATTTTAGCACATTCTACGTATTTTAAGAAATTACGCGTATTTATACTTACATGTAAATTCATATATAGTACAAATAAATATTCTTAAATATTATTTAGGTCATTTTATTATTTTTAGTATACATATAATCTATCTCTAGTAATTTATTAGTTATTAGATTACACTTTTTGCCTTTTCGGTAATTAGCAATTATTATGCTTAAAATTTGAAAATTTTATAGTCTCTTATTTTATTATTTATTTTCTTAAATTTAAGTTTACGGGGTCATTTTTACTAATATTCTTCTCAATAATTTATAATTTGGGGGTTTAATCGGATTCCTTAACCGATCGTTCAAAACTTATGTTCTAAGTTCAATCCTACAGTCAATTGGCTTAGCTTTGGGGCTTACATTCTACTCCCCTTTAAAATAGTTTCGTCCTCGAAACTACTGTATATCCATGTATTGCTTACTTGTTAGGATTGATATTATCTACCACCTCAAACTACGTAGTCATAAGATAGACGGGGGTGTTAACTTTTTTCCCATGTTGTCTTAACCTTCACACGGCATTAACAATAATAGATATGTTTTGTCTATTTTTTTCTTTTCTCAGTTTTTGGTTATTGTATTGACGTTAATATTGAGTCATAATAAATTTGTGTATATACTAATTATTTGAAATATAATTTACTTTTCATCAGAGATTACAGTTCAATGCATTATTTATTTACTCTAGCATTACAATTTTCAATTATTTTTTTTTTCTATAATCGACCTGTATAGTTATTGGATGATCATTCTGTGCACCAATTTCTTCCCCACTTACTATCTTTGTTGAGACGTTCCACCAACTATGATTTTATGTAATCGATTTCTGTATCAAACTTTTCATTTAGTTTGCAATTTATGATTGTAAATACATTACTTAATCGTATAGGATTGGAGGAAATTACTTCGTTTACTAACAATTATTTTTAATTATAAATTATCTTAATTTTGAAAATTTTATACTGAAGGCGTATTTAGTAAATGCGCCTTCAATGCTTCAATTGTAGTTAGTTTTTACATTGAAGGTGCACCATGCTTTGTATGTATTTTTACTATACTATATTGATAATATTTTCTAAAAGGGACTATTTTTCATAATATTTTTTGAAAAAGAACCCGTATTCTTATAAAACTCCTATAATTCACAATAATGTTACTTTGCTTTTCCATAATTTTTCAAAACATATAAATAGCATTAGAGAATTACAAGATTTTTGTTAAAAGGATTATTAATGGTGATGATTTTGGAGTATTAACAATAGTTTGGGGTGTAGGTATATATTTTCAAAAGTAGAGAACAGATTGAGGTCCGATCTTGGACTAAACTGGAACCGGATCAAAATTTGTTGTTCCCCAATATAAGGGAATCATAATCAATCCGACCTATGACGGTTCTGAGTTGGTTCTTGGAACAACAGTTTTGGGTCACAAGCATTTGAGCATTTTCTTTCTTGAACTCAAACCCATTCGCTTTGTGATGAGAAAGTTCCAAACTATGGTTTGGATCAACATTGTAATTTCGTATTATTGCTTTGTTAGACCGTTTAATACATTACATATGCAATTTATAAAAATTATGAAACAAGAACAAATATATTAATCTATTCAATTACATGTATGTATATAGGATGATAGGAGCAATGCTACCTTTATTAAGTATTACAATATAGGAAGCAAAATACGGTAGTATCACCACTCTTATAGTTATAATTTAGCTGACATAAAATAATCAATAATTAACATAACCAAAAAATAAAAAAAATAAATAAATACAATGTAAAAGTTGTTGTTTTGAAATTGTTAATATTTTTGGTTTACTAAAATGTTTTACTAGTTACTCTATAAGCTGAATTGCAATCATTACTATTGCATCGTTCTAGAAAACCTGAAATATTAAAGTAAGGGATTAACCTCAAATTAATCGTAGATGCAAAAAATTAATGAGAAATAGGGAAGATGTTTACTTTGATGCATCATTGTTTTTTAGAATATAAGAAATTATGATGAAATATATAGAAAATATTAACAATTAAATAAATATTGAAAACTGTATCGCCACGTGATTTTTCATTTCTTTCTTTTTTTTTTTTTCTTCTTCTTTTTAGCGCTCGTTTATATATGTTAGGTTAAAGTGGTTTAATCAATTTTTCTTTCGTCACATTTTTTAAACCATCTAGCTTGCTTCTTGTTGGCTACTTTTTTGAACCCTGGCATCGATTAAGTCTCCATTCAGTGATACAGATGTTCAAAAAATACCCAACATGGAAGAATTGGGAAAATATGAGGAAGGAGCAGATGACAAACCACTCGTATTATATAGATACAAACAAGTACTTATGAAAACACAGTTTATAATGCATTACATCATAAACTTACATGTTTCCTGCATAGGCGCAAGTGAAGTCAATGTTCCACCATAGTATATGTAACACTTTAGGATCTGGAATATCATAACAAGTCATGTATCTCTATTAGGTAGGGATATGCTTAAGTGTCTGGAACATGTATTATCTATTTGATTCCACAAATTAAATTTCAAGTAATAAAGCTCCATAAATGATTGGTTCGACGAACCCGTTCGGTTCACTATAATACACAATGATCAACTAACAACCTAACTGAAGTAACTAAAGCCTGAACGGCATTGGAGTCTCAACATCTCCTCAACTACCGCTAACCTCAATCACATCTAGGAACAATAACGTAACTGGAGTCACAGATGACGCTCTACAATGAAACAAAGACAAATGAACATGTCTAAATATAACCAACACAATAATAGGAGTCTACTCTCCTACTAACACAGGCTCTCTAAATGAAAGTTATAAGTTAATTAAACGGTCCCACACCCATATACATTGTAGTAGTCAACGTGTCCTCTCCTGTATCGTCGTAGACATACTCATAACCACAGTCATCAAATAACTCAAAACCCTTAGAAGATTTCCAGAGGATGAGCAAATGGCCAACATGGAATACGACAATTACATGCATATATATAAAATCATGTTTGGTTTCGTATGCATTACATTATACCGTAGATGCAGTAAGTCCCAATTATTATCTGGCAATTTACTTTAGCAAGCAACACAGTATTTTACGTTTTAAAACTTTGAGTAACTCATGACCTAGATACATAAGCATACATATAAATACCATCTAGTAATGGTGTTTGGTCCTTTCTAATATATAAGTAGATTATTTCAATGTAGGACTCTACGTGAATGATTGTCACATTATGATAACCAAAATGCCTTGTCAATACATTAAGACTCCTAGCCAAAACCATGAAGGCACAACACGTACATTTAATTAGGTCGGATAGTTAATTAGGTTCATTTAAATCACTGGCCTAACACCCATGAGCTACATTCAAGTACCCCGTACCTGAAGTAGCTGCATAACCAAAATCCAAAGATACAATTACTCTTAGAACTTGGCAATGGGAACAAAAAGCCAACTCAGAACCTAGCTCACAAGACTTTAGTTTCTCAACCACCTCAACTTCACCTATTAACTAACCCAATTCAAGATCGTTCAAAACCAAAGTTATTTAAGATGTGTCAAAAAAAAAAAAAAAGGGTTGGAAAATATTTGTTTATAATATTGAAAACATCTTTTAGTTGAAAACAGTTGAAAATAAAAGACAAAAGGAGGTTGAAGAGTACACAAGGGAGGTAACGGCTATGTACGTGGCCATGTATCTCTCCGACATCACTTTCCCAATTACATGGTCAAGAATACGGGCATGTAATTTCCAATATACCTCACTGACTTCTCCTTATTTGCTTTATATGGCCATACCATGGCTGATAAACCCCTACATGGTCAAGAACATGGGCGTATTCTTGCCCGTTTACCTCATCGCAATTGCATAGCTTTGATCTTGTTTCTTTCGACACCAAAATGAATCCAACTTCGAAAGTACCGCTTACAATCAACTTCTTACACACCCTAACACTTTTTTTTTTTTTCCTCTTTTTTCTTTTTCCCACTTTAAATACCAACAACCAACAGACATGTAAACAAACACCCCTCTAAGAACAGCCTTACATCCCAGCATTACTTCACCACCAAGATGCGAACTTTTTATACGAAGAACAGCTTGGGAGGAAGACTTACTTGAAAACTTGCAAGTAACACAAACTCAAACTTGAAACTCTCTCTCTTAGAACACTGCAAAACACAACCCATAACTATTGTCAACGAGAACTCGAAGAGAAAAACCAACTTGTAAGTTTTAGCATGCAAAATTTACCAGGAAACTCCTCTACTAGCGTTTTCCTTGAATTCTCTTCATCCAACTTACTAATTTGGACTGTTTCCTTGGTCATGGTGGTAAGGGTGTGAAGAAACTGCCCCCTAGAAAATAACGTGTGAGAAGAAAAGAAAGGAGAAGGGAAGAGGGGGGAAATAACACGACGGATAGTTGGCAGAAGGGAAGTTTGAACCAAGTGCCCTTGTTCACAAAAGATACTTCAACGATGTCATGATTTAAAGAGATTTAAGAATACCTTATTTTATTTCAGTTTTTATTAAATCTAGGCATTATATTATATGGCTCCTCTAATTCTTTACACCTACGATCAACTCAAAACTAATGGAACCGCTAGTCCGATTCCTAATTTGGACCCAAGCCATGTCCAAATCTAATTATGGATTTATGTCTGTCCATATTCCATCAATAGCTTATCACATGAATTTACAGTCGAGCCAATTCTAAAATTTGAAATCGGTTTCGTAAATAACAATGGGGTTAGGATGGATCTACGCTTTCATTTAAGTGAGAGGTTTTGTAGAATTTGATAAATCCACTAAGATACCCTTTACATTTTTAATATATTTGATGAAATTCTAAACTTTGCAGAGTATATCTCAGTGGTGTTTGATTATAAATATAATTGAACATCAACTTAATTATTTATATTTGTACATATAATCCCAATCGTCCAGAAAAAAAGCTGAACATTCAAAAATCGCAAAATAAATTGTGATTCTACATCCCAATTTACTCTTTAAGCAAATAACAATTTCTTAAGCTAAACCGCAGAGAAACTCAAAACAGAACATAGATAAATACGACTGAATTAGCGATGATTAAAATACTCTAAAGGGTATCCACCAACCCATGTCAACTACCTTCGTTGTTTCCCCTTTAAGGTGAACGAGCTCTGTTAGAAGTCGTTATCAAGATGGATCATGGTTACGCGGTTATTGAACTCATACTAATAGCTTGAATAGTTTGCTGATTTTTATTTCATCTCTTTTACAGGTTGCTAATCCAGCATTTGTAAAGTAATCTCCATTCATCGAGGGTTGTAAATGAGTCAAACTATTTATAAATTATTTGAGTTTGATTTTATATTTATTTAACTTTAACTCGAGAATAATTTAGTTAAGATTGAACTCGAACTACTTGATTAGTTAATCAAATCGAACTTCAACCTTATTAGTGTTTAGCTTGATTAGCTTATGAAATTAATCGAGTTTAATTTGAGTTAAGTATCGATGTGAGTAGATTTTTTATATTAATATTATCGTAATTAGAATAAAAAATATTTTTCCAAATATATTGAGTTTAAACAAGCCTTAATCAAGTAAAGCCTTAGTTCATTGAATGATGCAACTAGTTAAATTTGTGTCCAAAATTTTAAGTTCGATCAAGTTTGACTTGAGCTTGACCTTTGCAATTTTGAGTCATGACTTGAGTTTAAACTTGAGTTCAAGTTTATCATTATATCGTCTTAACTTAATTCGTTTACAACCTAACTTTTGTATATTTAATGTTGAGCTCTTTGTGCTTCCCGGCTTATCATCTGACTTGAATCATCCTATACCTTACCACATTTTGCCTATTTAGGCTTTGCTATAGCTCTTTCCTGAAACAGCAGCTTCTGGAAGAAAGTTGTTGAAGCAAATAGTCACGAGAGATGTCTCAGTAAAATCAATTCAAGGAAGATACCAGCGGGTCTTCACGTTGTACCCCTCCAACTTATTTCACTTTTCTCTTGCATATCATGATTCTTCCTATTTGTATCATAATATACGGCCAACCAAAACTAGCAGAATGATTCGTTGCTCTTAGATACTTTAAAATGACAGCTTCCTTACAGTTTCAATATTACGTCCTTAGGAAGTAGGACGAGGTTTGGGAGAAAAAGGATAATGTGTATAATACCCTGTCGTATAAGAGGTGTACATAAGTTTAACCTACTTATTAGTTGGATCAAAAATTTGACATGTGATTTGTCAATCCGAGCATAGTATAACACAATTATAAATAGGTTTATAAAGGTAAAATTCGACATGACTAATAAATAGGTGTAGAGGACCAAATTCAATTCATGGGTTTTGAGCCTAATAATTAAAACAGATTTGATTATTTGGGCTAACATGGCAAAGCCCAAAAAGTTAATCTCATAAAGATTTAGAATAATCAAGAGAGATTTGATATAGTAGGAGTAAAGTAGGGCTCGCTGAATCAGTTCGTCTAATTCAATCTTTTTCAGTTTGGCTCACACTAAAAATAATAAAGCCTGTATTGGGCTTAAACGCATGAAAAGAGTCCATTTGAAATCCATTATAGAAAGATTTAGTCCAGGGTATCGATGACCTTCACAATTCGACGAATATGATATGTAACCATTTCCTATAAATGCCCTATTCTCTTCTTTATTTGAACAAGAAAAATCTCTAACCAATGTCATTACCCACTCAGACTTCACATTCAAACGAATCAAACACTCAATCCCATAAAAAACACACACACTATGTTCTTCATTAGTTATGAAATTTGATGCCATTATGCTTCTTTACCTATCATTGTACGTATTAGAGTCTTACTGAGATTATCTACTTTTTTTCTCTATCTTACTTCACTTAATCATCTCATACGTGCAGTTCAAATCATTTATTTAATCACATGTAGTGCAATTAGACACATAGTACATAAGTGACCTCGCAATCAAACCCTCACACCTACAATATGTTAGACTTATTTGGAACTATTTATAAGTATATTTGGGTATATAATATCTAAACCTGTAAACACACATTTAATAAATAAATCCTACGTACATATCTAGATCTTGATTCTTAAGTCCATTTAAGATCAAGATTTATAGTATTTTTATTTTGATTATATACCTTACTACCTCATTATTCTAGTATCTTATCTAGTTTCCACACTCTCTCTCTCTCTCTCTCTCTTTCTCTCTACTTGTTATATGAAGAACTCCAATCGGGATCTCTTTTTTTAATTTCTTAGAATAGGCAACATTATCATTAATATGGTATGACAAATCTACCCTTATTTGATGATTATGATGAATGATTTCATCTCTTTTTGGCAAGCTTTCCATGCAGTTCTTTACTCCTTACCTATGCATAGAGCATCGTTTACTAGGTTTTCAAACATAACTAACAAATGGGTTATTTATATTATAAAATAAGGTCTATAGAGATAAACCTATTTAAACCTGAACATGAAATATAATCCATTAACATAAGTTACCACTATACTCACAAGTTACTTGAGTTAAACTTATATATTATTTGTAAACGGTGAATAAATGCTTGTCAAAACCTTAAAATTACAAATTAAATGATCATATTCTCACTTTCTATCAAAATCTATCTTTCTTTATTCTCATATAAAACTATAAGCTTGGGAGTAGTCAAATGACTATAATCCACTTAAAATTTTTTCAATTACATTAAAGCTTAGAACTAAGAATTAGATCGGTTGCCAAGTGAGGCAACTTTGAATTTACAATTTAAGTTGGTTCGAGTCAGTTCATCGGATTGAAATATCCTTATGTTTCATGCTCATTTCTTTATTATTATTTTTTTTTACATGCCAATTTGGGATCATTGAAAAAACTTACTAGAATGGTGCTTCCTTGTTTCCTTGTTTATAGATGTGAAAATCGAGAGACCCACATGTTCCTACTTTTGTGATTCAATGCTTATGCAAGAACCTCGTTTGCAATAAGTTTAAGATGCAGCATCACTGGATTCGTGTTTTCTATGCGACCTTTTAATAGTTTGCGAAGTGCAAGAAATGTTGGAAGCGTGAATGGTGTTGTATTGCCGTTTCAGAAGAATATATATCTTTATAGACCTGCTACATGATATATCAACATATATTATGTAGTAAAATAACATTATAAGATCATATCTGATATTAAAAAACCAATTCAAAAGTTTATAGATATCATATCTGTTGTTCTTCGGTTCTTACCAATAATTGACTAAGGTATGTACATATTGGACTTGCAAAATAATATACAATAAAAAAACGTCGGTGGGTTATCCGATGTGATCATTTCGATGTTTAAGTTAACAATAAGTTTTTTGTGAAATAGAATATTAAGCCTGTATGCTTAAAATATAGAGTTTTTGTAGAGAGGGTTACTGTTGAGTAGATGTATGGTATTTATAGTAAAGTAGAGCCGGCCGTTGAATATCAGTTGATGTTTAAGTTAACAATAAGTTTTTGGTGAAATAGAATATTAAGTCTGTATGCTTAAAATATAGAATTTTTGTAGAGAGGGTTACTGTTGAGTAGATGTATGGTATTTATAGTAAAGTAGAGCCAGCCGTTAAATATCAGTTGATAAAAAAGATCTTTTCCTGTAAATATGAAAGTGTAGACTGTTATGTCTGATATATGCCTAACATTTAGAATGTGACTGTTTTATCTTTATTTTATAATTTATAGTTATCATACCTAAGCCACTAAGAATCAAGTTCGAGACTTATAGAGATAAGCCTAACGAGATAAAGCTTGACTGATGAAGTTAAATTTAAGAGATCCTTTTTCAAATTGTCTTATCAACGATATCAATATTTTAAGATACACTTTTTTTTAAATATTGTCCTTTTCATCTTTAATATCTCCAGTAAAGTTCCTTAACATTTTTCTTTAACGTCTTCATGGGTTCTATTAACGTCATTTTAATCAATCAAAATATTGAAAAAGAAGAAACTTTGCTTTCCAGGTTCCTTGTGAGAGAAAGCGGCTTTTATAGGGATTCCACGATATCGTGAAGAAATCCAAAAAGTGAGCTCTTCTCATCCGGTTATGCGCCAAGGAAATGGCATTAAACATAGCCGAAGCATTAAGTGCATGGTTAATGTACGTATCTTAGCGCATGCCCAATGCTCGACAACGCATCTTGAGTTCCTTTAGAGTTATCATGCGTTGCTTAACGTTACCTATTAGAGGAGCGTTGTGAAGGCTCTTGTTCTTTATTATTATTATTTTTTAAAATTCTCAATAAACATTATATTTATCATATTCATATAATATTTAAGAAACTTTACGAAATAAAGTACCGAGTTTGTTAAAAAGGAAAATCTTTAAAAAAGTTTGACATAGAAATATAAGTAATTTTTAAAGTTTTTATGGGATAAATATAATCTGACATATACATATCAGGTGTTGGCACGTCATTGGTTCTTCGTCCAGTTCCGTCCCACCTAGGAAATTTCGGTTAAGCAGGTTTAGCAAAATTGTCAGATGCCGGTCGTTACTAGTCACATGAAAATCGATCGGCAGCCCAATACCAAGTTACACGCAAAGTCTTTCCGGCACGCTCATGCGGTGACACCTGCGCGTTTCTAGCAAAGTACAATTCACATGTTGCTGGTTATCAGCAACTTTCCTAGTTCTACGGTTTCGTTTGCATTTAGGATTAAATATGTTGAAAGAACATGAAATAATTTGTAAAGCTGGATATATAAATAAATAAATTATGAAAAATCAAAATAATTCAAACGACTTTCATTCTTAATGGTTAGTTGATAGGCCTTAACGTCAAAGGCTCGGCCCACCGTATGACTTAATTACCTTAAGTACAATAGTATTTAGGGTTTTACTATAAACTAATGATATGTTTTCTCTCCCTACACCTAGATCCATCTAAGATGAGTTTCAAATCTTAACTTGTACACTATTCTCTCCTTTGTGCTTATTCATTATTAGATATTATCCTAAAACAGTTACTAACTTGTTCTTAACCTTGTGCAAGTATAGAAAGTGATCAATTCGAGTAGATGGAGACTTCAAAAGAGGAAAACTCTTAACTTCTACTGTCGTAACTTGTGTACTTGTTATTATTGTCATCTTCTTTTTATATATGTTTATATAGATCCATCGATTAGATTTAGATATATTATGATTTTAATACTTCTAGTTACAATCTATTACATCTGCTATTATTCGAGTACAAATTAATTACTTATTAAGATTATTATTGTTTGTTTTACAATCTATACTTTTCTCATTATGAAATCTCTAAATTTCTTAGGTCTCTTTGATATTCTGTATCTATCAATCATAACATTAGTTTAGAGAATTTAATCAAATAAATATTGGAAATAATTTGCTGGTACTGAATTAACTTTAAAAATATTTCATTAAAATTTAAAAAATCTCCCGTAATCTTCTTTTTTCCCGTGGTAAAAACATAAGAAAGATTTTTTTAGTAATTATGACGAGTAAATTTTCAGATTATTTTTTAGTAATTATGACAAGTAAATTTTGATTAACTTCCGAATTTTTAAAATGTAATGTCATCTCAAAACAACCAGATAGTAATATGTTCAACTAACTTTCAAGAGAGAGAAACAGCATATAATGTTTTTTTTTTTGTTCTTTCAAGTCTCTTCCCTCCCTCCATCTCTGAGACTAATTAACTAGCTCTCTACGGTACCATTAGCGTTATTGGAGTTGGCGTTTGGTGTCGGTGGGACATGAGTGTCTTTGTCATCTTTATGGTGCAATGGAGTATAGAAATTTTAATTATTATAGCGATAGGTACATGTCTACCGATCTTAAAAAAAGTTATTTAAAATGAATCATATAAAAATAATTGTATAAATACCATCATAATATTATATCTTAAAAATATGACTTTAATAATTATAAAAAAATCGTATCTATAAGATGTAACTTAAAAAATATATACCGTCGCTATGTCACATATAGAACGTATTAACACTAGTACTTGTATCGCATGTTGAACATGCAACATACATATTAACAATAGTGTCATCATACGTTCCATATATTATATAGCCTTGGTGTTTTTATAATTTTTTTTATATAATTAGTATTTGTGTAATATTTATCCATTTCAATAATAAATAAGCAAAATCTTTCGTTATTATCATCTTACCTAGTGACTCCTCATTGCACTAATTTATATAGCCATCTTGATAGTCGGATGACATACTTGACTGTCCCATCTATTTATTTTACTCTGTAATTATACTCTTATAATTTCACCATTTCATCTCTCCCTAATGTAAACAAGAATCTCTATAGAAAAAATACAGTGATGACTACATAAACATTTTATATTTTTATGATTTTATACCTCAAATTTCAAGTTGTCAAATTATAAACTCAACTAGAAGTTTGATTGCTACCAACTTTAACTCGTTTTTTTCCCATTATGGATTATTTATCCCGATCATAACTAGAAAGCAATGATAATGTGATACGTGTAATCTTTAGTCTTACAATTTCTAATTAATTAATGAAATGCCATTCATAATCCACATAAATATATATATATATATATACATCATTAATAAAATATAAAATTGAAGCGATAAAATTAAAATAAATTCATGCAAAATATTCAAGCAAAACAAATTAAATTAAAACTTATTTTGTGCAAAATGAATCACATCAAGATTTCACTTGTCAAGGTGCTATTAATTTCTAATTGAATTGATTGAATTAATGGTTAGTGATGGAAAATAATCGGTTATAACGATAATAATTAAACTTTTGATTTGATAAATGATTTGACAACTTAAAATTTAAGGTATGTAATCATACCTAAATATCATGGGGAGCAATCAAAAGAATGACTTAGTGAATCAATAAAAACACAAATTGCTTCAATTGCTCAATTAAAATAGTAAGAATTTGATTAAATTTGGGTCATAAACCTAGTGAACTAAAATATAGAAAACCTCAATAATGCTTTCCCACAGTGTAGAGGGCTTTTGGGTTCATTTCAAAGATTAAGGAAAAAAAAAAATGTTCATGAGATCAGTTGGAAGTTTGATTAATTGCACTATTTCAACAAACTTTGTGACATGAGCTTCTATATCTTAGCTAGATATACATAAAAATAATTAATTTCCTAGAGCAATTATGGTTAATTAATTGTTATTAATACATGCCAAAAAATCTTGGGTTTGATCTGGAATTTGACAACTCAGCTGACAACATTTAAATACCAAAATAGAAAGATTCAAAATTTGAGTGAACGTGGGAGCATATGATTCGCAATTTCCGTGCATTGCTAGGTAACAAGTAACATGATGTTTCACTTTCTTTCATGCTTATAGTATGGGACCACATGTAAACGTACACATTCAAATAATCTAAAAAGAAGAAAATGTTTAAATAATTCACCGTGAATTTTGAGTTTGGACCAATCTTATGTATTAATTTCCTAATATATATCGTGATAACTGTCAGCAAAAAGTAAAGAGGAAAATCTTAATTCGCAGCTTAATATCGGGATATTTGTTAAAATGTTGATAGAAAAATCCTTTACTTTTTTATATATTTATTTTTTGGTAAAGTAAATCTTTTTTAAAATTTTAACAAGCACTCTAGAGACACCTCATAAAAAGAAAAAAAAAATCTAAAAATGTTGAATGCATCATTTAGTAGAGCATATCTTTATAAGGTTGATTTTACACATAACAAAACGCTCATACATGAAAAATCATATATGTTTAAGTTTTCCTTTTGCCATTAACAACTCTCCATAAAGCACCCATTGAAATACTTCTGCGTAATAAATTTTTAGAAAGAAGTTAATCCAGCTATTGTAGTTAATCACAGGTGCTCATTTAATTCGGTAAGAAAGAAAAAAAAAAAAAATACCCGTTGCATGTTATCGCAGGACAATGAATTATAATAATAAATTTTAAAAGAAAATCAAAAAACCAAAAAAGAACAACCGTAGTTTCATATGCACCGAGATCTTCTTCTTCTTTTCTTTTTTTAATTTTATTTGAAGTAGTTGTTTCTGTGTCGTGATCTCTAGGGTCTAAGGAAACGAAACTATTTTTCCTTACACGGAATTGAATAATAATGCAAGAAAAGAGAAACAATTTGAAATGATGGGCTACTATCAAATCTTAAAGCCTTTAAAATTTTAAATATTGAATCTGAATTGAGTTTTCATTTTAATAACTTATTTAATCCGCCGGTTTCATATAGGAATGCAAGCAGATGGAGCTCAAAATAAATTTTACACCGAGCGCGTTCTTATATCTTATAGATTTTTCACCACGTACTCGAAACCAGCCCGCCCCGTGAGCTAATGGGATTGGCAAACCTCAATTGAGGATTAACCTACCCGTTACAGATCAGGCAGTTACAACTACTCAGAAAATGATAGGTGAACTATCCGAACCTCGACCTACACTGCATTTTTGGCATGATTAGCCTCACAACATGAAAAGCTCCAAATTCTGACACGATCAATTAATCTTATTATAATGATGGCCCAAGAATAGTAAGAATATGAAACAAATTGTAGAACCACGACCACCGACACCAAAATGAAACCAAACACAACAAAAGTACCCCTAGTCTATTTACCTTAGCTGTAGAGAGAGAGAGAGAGAGAGAGAGAGAGAGAGAGAGAGAGAGAAACTGTGAAATTCAATGGCTTGTAGATCTCGACGGAGACGGGATGAATCAACTATGTGTGATTGTGTGAGACAAAGAAGACTAGAGAGAGGAATAGTGGCCGAAGAAGGTGACGGTGACTACTTGATTACATGTAAAGTTTTAGGTAAAAAATTAGTGAATAGTTGAATCAACAAACACTAATAAATTTATTTAAACTATTTAATTCAAAAATTTTAAGTTTATGTTAATAAAGTGTTTATAATCATGATCTCATAAATTACTACTATAACTTTCCATAATTCATGTGGTATACTTAATCATAAGGTCTCATAATTTTTTCAACTTAAACATGCAATGTCTACATTGCGAGACTTACAATTGGGATCATATCTTCTCCTATTTTTGGTGTATGATTTAAGCCACTTGTTACCTATATGCCACTTTAGAAGCATGTAATGAGTCACATCTCGATGATACTTCCTACTTTCTTCAAACCTTCTCTTTAAATTAGAGTTAGACCTGAATCATCTACTTACTGGTAAGGAATCCGCTTTGATACTATTTGTAATGCCTTAAACTAAAAGCAATGAATAGTCAAGTCAACAAATACTAATAGGTTTATTTGAACTATTTGATTCAAAAGTTTCAAATTTATATCGATAAGGTATTTACAATCATGATTTTATAAACTAGTACTATAACTTTCCATAATTCATGTGGGATACTTAACCATAAGGTCTCATAATTTTCCCCTTTTAAACATGCAATATCTATGTCGTGAGACTTACAATTAGGATCAAATCTTCTCTTATTTTCGATATATGATTCGAGCCACTCACTACCTATAGGTCACTTTGGAATTATACAATGAGTCACACCTTGGTGATACTTCCTACTTTTTTCGAAACTTCTCTCTTAACTAGAGTTAAACCTGAATCATCTATTTACTGGTAAAGGATCCGCTCTGATACTATTTGTAATGTCCCAGACTAAAAGTAATGAATAGCCAAGTCAACAAATATTAATAGGCCCATTTGAACTATTTGACCCAAAAGTTTCAAATTTGTATTGACAAGATGTTCATAACCATGACCTTATAAACTAGTACCACAATTTTCTACAATTCACATGAGACAATTAATCATGGAATCTCACACTACGATGGTAGCCGAAGAATATGTTTGGTTAATTTTATAAGTGTAGAATTATAATAACTACTCTTTCTCTCAAATCTATCTCTATGTTTGGTTAGTGCAATTTTTTTCTATGGAATTGTTATTATTGCAAAGTAAAAAATTGCAATTCCTTTATATTGCATTCAGTTTATTGGAATGGAATTGACATTTTACCTTTATTACTGTAATATAGGTATTTCCTTATTTGATTTACAAAAAGTTATAATTTAATTAATGTCTATTCTTTGTAATGTGGAATAGATAATCCTTTACTATAGGAATTGCTATGAGTCTAACTAGGATTGCAACAAGAATTACAGTCAAGACCAATTGCGACACTCGTTAAAGCTATAAACTTAGCCAGGATGCAAGAAGGAAAATTTTGTCGCATGAAGAATTTTTCTCCATTTGTTAAAGAAAACTGTTTTCCTTATAAATCCTTTCCTTTCAATTCCATTTCTTATACCTGGTCATACAGAAATCAACCACAAACAATCAAACAAACTAACACACCATTATTACTTATGCCACCTAAGTTTCCAACTTCTTTACCCTCTCAAACAAACATTGCTAAACCTTCACCTTCTTTACCAATTTGTAAATGTCTACATTAGACATATTAGTTAGATGAGAGAAGGGTCTTTGCTACAATTGTAATGAAAAGTTTCATAAAGAATATGTTTGTAAGACTAAATTCTTCTTGTTAGTAAGCAAGGATATGGATGATGGGGAGGAGAATCAGCGTATTGAACGGAGTGAGGAGTTAGATCAAATGGTTTATAATAATGAGGAGATTGAGGTTGAACTAAGCTATCATGCAATGATTGGTGTACTGGCTCCTAAAGCATTTTGCTTACAGGGTTCGATCAAAGGCAAGCCAATTACTTTGTTGATTGATTTAGGAAGCACACACAAAATTTCATTCAACCTAATGTGGTTAAGCATTTAAATTTGACAGTACTCACTACTACTGTGTTCAAAGTTATGGTAGGCAATGGTGAATACTTAACTTGCAATGGAGAGTATAGAAATCTTCCAAGAAAGATACAACAAAATGTGTTTCACTTAGATTTTTTCTTATTACCATTACAAGGAACGAACATTGTCTTAAGAGTTCAATGGTTAAAAACATTAGGACCAATTTTGGTAAACTATAGTGCACTCACTATGTCATTCACTATTCAAGGAAATGAGATTTAGTAGATTAGGGGAAAGGCAAATCCAAGACCTATTTCATCAAGGTAATTAAATAAATTGATTACTGTAGATAATATCATGATGTTCTGTCAATTAGTGGCTCAGAGTGGAGATTCCTCCATGGATATTACCAGCAATAAAGATATTGAAACTTTATTAGGCAGCTTTCCAGAGGTGTTTGCAACTTCTTCATCACTGCCTCATTTACGTGATATTCAGCATCACATCTATTTAAAGGATGAGATTTCCCTAATCAATATTTGTCCCTATAGTTACCCTCCATTTTCAAAAATCAGAGATTGAGAAGTTAGTTGCGGAAATGTTGGAATTAGGTGTCATTCAGCTTAGTACAAACCCTTTTTCATCTCCTAAGGATGGGAATTGGTGTTTTGGCATAGATTACAAAGAACTTAATCAGGCTACAATTTTGGATAAATTTCCTATTCCCACTATTGATGAGCTTTTAGATGAATTTTTGGAGCTGCTATATTTTCCAAATTAGATCTATCAGCGGAGTATCATTAAATTCGTATGAATCCTCAAGATATACCAAAAAATGCTTTCCATACTCATGAGGGTCATTACGAATTTCTTGTAATGCCGTTTAGTTTGTCTAATGCCCCTATGGCATTTTAGGCTATAATGAATAGAATTTTCCATCCTTTCTTACAAAAGTTTGTGATTTTTTTTTTATGATATACTAATGTATAGTAGAACATGGGAAGATCATTTGGAGTATTTATGCCAAGTACTTCAGATATTACAAGATTAGAAGTTTTATGTAAAAAAGTCAAAATGCTCTTTTGGTAGAACTTCTATTGACTATTTGGGGCATGTTGTATCATAAGATGGAGTTCAACCAGATGAATATAAGGTGTAAGCAGTTAAAGAGTAGCCAACTCCAATGAAAGCAAAATAATTGAGAGGATTTATGGGATTATCTGGATATTATAGAAAGTTTGTCAAGAGTTATGCTACTATTGTGAATCCCCTTACAAACTTATTAAAAAAGGAAGTATTTATATGGGATGAAACACCTTGGACAGCTTTTGAAAAGCTTAAAGTAGCTTTGATGAACACATTAGTCATAACACTTCCAAATTTTGATACGCCTTTTATTATAGATACTGATGCTTCAGGTGTTGGAATTGGGGTTGTATGAGGCTAAACCACCTAACCTATTGCTTTCTTTAGTAAGAAATTAAGTCTTAAGCTACATAAAGCAAGGGCATATGTAAGAGAGTTGGTGGCTATAGTAGAATCGATTAAGAAGTGGAGACACTATTTGTTGGGACATCATTTTATTATTCACATAGGTTAAAAAAGTTTGAAGGAAATTCTTACTTGAGCTATTCAAATGCTTGAGCAACAACAATACTTGGCAAAGCTCTTAAGATATGATTATGAGGTTAAATACAAACCAGGTAATGAAAATTATCCAGGGAGTTTGAGGATACATCACGGGCCTTGGCCCTTTCTTAGCTTATTTTTGACTTAATTGATACTCTTAAATAAGAGTTTCAGATCAATAAAACTTGAAATTTGGTGTACCAAGAGGTAATTAAAGGAGGGGGGAAAAATGACAAGATTGCAAGTTAAGGATGGATTACTGTTTTTTGGTAACAGATTGTATGTATCTCCATACATTTCTATCAAAGATTCTTTAAGAAAAGAATGTCATAATGCGCCAATAGGAGGACATATGGAGCCATTGAAATCTTTTAAATGCCTAGCAAATTCATTTTACTAGGAAGGAATGAGGAAAGATATTGCGAAATTTGTGAAGAAGTGTCATGTGTGTCAACAAACAAAATATGTGAACACATCCCTAGCGAGTCTTCTTCATCCTTTGACTATACGTCAAAGAGTGTTTGAGGAAGTAGTAATGGATTTTATCACAGGATTACCCTGTATAAAAGGTTTATTAATTGTGCTAGTGGTTATTGATTGCCTATCTAAGTATTGTCATTTTGGAGCTTTACCTTCTCATTACACAGTAATAAGAGTTGCTAAGCTCTTTATGCAACTAGTAGTGAAGTTACATAGAATTCTCCAAGCTATTATATCGGATAGGGATAAGATTTTCACTAACAATTTCTGGAGAGTATTTCGTTTGAGTGGGAAAACATTGAGGATGACTTCTTTATATCGCCATCAAACAAATGGACAATTAAAGGTACTAAATAGATATTTAGAACACTATTTGCATTCTTATGTTATGGATTTTCCTTTAGATTGGCCAAAATTCTTGCCATGGGTAGAATTTTATTTTAATACTAGTTTTCATATGACAGCTAAATTGACACCATTTAAAGTTCTCTATGGCAAACCTTTACCTACTATTCTAGATTATATCATTGGAACATCTATGAATGAAGCAGTAGATTTTGAGAACTTTACGTTCAATTTAGCTCAAGCTCAACTGAGGATGAAGAATTTAACGAATAAGCATAGAACAGATTGATAGTTGAAAGTAGGCGATTATGTTTATGTGAAGTTACAACCATATAAGCAAACTTTAGTTGCAGCATGACTATCTAATAAGCTTTGTAGGAGATATTATGGTCCATTTAAGGTATTGGTTGAGATTGGACTAGTAGCATACAAATTGAAGTTGCCACGGCACTCTAAGATCCATCCAGTATTCCATATTTCTTTATTAAAGAAAGCTAAAGGGGAGTTGTAAGCTCAAGTGGATTTACCATTAGATTTTTTTTAGAATCATCTTGTGGTATATCCACTCACCATTCTAGACATACATCGGATTTTGAGAGAAGGGCAACAAGTGTCACAGATCCTAGTTCAGTAGGAGTCATTACTTCCTAAGCATGCTACGTGGGTCAATATAAAGGAGTTTCGAAAGACTTATCCCTCTTTTTACCTTCAGGACAAGGTGCATTTTCAATCGAAAGGGGAAAATGTTATGACTAGAGTTGTAAGGAAGACTAAAAGACCTAAGTATTTGGAAGATTACGACTTAAGCATATGACTTAAGCTTATTATAGATAGCAATAGAGACATGAACATGACCACACATATATCATCATGCTAGATAACATGCATACATGGTATATTAAAGACAATTAGCAATTAGATCTAGGCAGACCAACTGATAACAGTCAGGATTCGATATACAAAAAAGAATATAAAAGAAAAAAGAACAGAAAGAAAAGATATCGAATACCCATTACATATTTCCATCATCTCTTTGCTTTCTTTTCTTAGAATTATTATGAGACTCAAACTTCAGAGTTTATCAAGCCCTAATCCTTTCACCTCACAAACACATAAACCACATATAGTGAGCCATATGGTTTATATAGAAAGAATCAGAATTCATAGATCTTAAATTCGTGATTTTCATCATCAGATCATCAAAGAAGAATCACATAATATCAAAACCTTAATTTGGAAAAGACAGAGAAAGAAGAGAGAGTAAGTGTCATACATGGAAAGATTCAAGAAGGAAGAAAAAGAAAATATCTATCCTATATTAGATAGAGTTTTAAGGATGTCAAATGTTGTATTAGAAGTAGTAGGCTTATTAGTAGGTTGAGTTTGGAAAGCTTACATAAATAATGTAATAGACAATATCATGGGAATAGTTATTTTATATCCTATCGATTACTTCCAAAAGAAACAAATAGTTAGTGTTTGCCAATTCAATAGTTATGGCACTCTAATGTCAATCAAAAACATGATGAGTGTTTAAAAACTGTGTGCAAGTAATTTTAAAATTTTCTTCTATAACACCTACAAACACTTATTGATAATATAAGAAACATTTACACACTCAAAAAGAGAAAAAGTTTATATGGAAATCATAATAAGTTCTCCTTTAACAATACTTGACATTTTCCATAATAAAAGAAAAAAAGAAAAAAGAAAAAACCAGATGTTGACTATGTCACCATTGACAGCAGTATCTACTAGCAAAAATTAGCAAAGGATAAAGAGCAACATTTCATTGTTGAGTCCCTTTCAATCTGTTAGGGATCAGTCAACTTTAATCATTCAAAAGAGGCCATGTGAGCAACTGACCATTCAAATTGAAATGCCTCATGCTCTTTTTTTATTCCCCCCTTTTCTTTTTCCTCGTCTAATATTTTATAGTTTTTACTTTGCAGGAGTCAAACTCACTCCAACAAACGAAATTTTAAGGGCATCTTGTTTTACCAATTACTTTTCTATATTAGTCCCCACTGGTTTTAAATTGTAAGTTAGATTAATGAAATATTTTATTCGGGTAATCCGATGGTATTTGTAATGAGGTTAAATAAAAAATATATCTTTCCATATACTTGATTTGCTGTAAATTGTACATTCAAACGTGCATAATTTGATTTTGCTCTTTTTAGTATTTAACAAGTGACCATGACACTTAATTATAGTTGGTAAAAAAAAAAACCCTTAATTATATTTGCTTAAATCAAGTAAACGTTGATGGAACATAAATGGACCGGGTTTTCTACCAAAAAAAACATAAATGGAGCCGAACATATGGGGTTGAGATAATAAACATATATATATGTATCTATATGTATATATAGTACTTGTTTAAATCTAACAACAATAAAACGAAATTACAAAGTTACCTTTAAAATTAAACAAATGAAGAATAGATTGGATCATATAGAAACAAATAAATTGTAAGAAAAAAAAAAAAAGATTTCAAATTTGACAAACAATATTATTTTATTAGTTTCTTATTAAATATTTTAAATTACATTTCATTTTTTTTAAGATAAAATAGTTAAAATGAGTGTCCCAACTACAACAAATTATTATATGAGAATAAAAGTACACATTTAATCATTATTTTTCACTTATTTTTCATTTGAATACTTAACGTTTTATTCTATTTGTCCATCTAACATTCTTAAATTGTTTATAAAAATAAGACTTTTGTAAAGTTTTTCATCTATCATCAACATGTATCTGCTTCTTATTGGTTCACAATATTAATTTAATAATGTAATAACATTAAATATACTTAGCTATGTAATATAATTAAAAAATATATAATATATTTAATTATATAAAATAAAAAAAAGAATATGAAAGAAAGATTTTAGAAATTGTGTAAACCCTAACTACCTTAAAAACTCAATATGAAAACCAACCAAAATTTGACACATTTCATGAATGAAAAAGAAAATTGATGAAGTATTTTTATAAAATTTGAAAACATTAAGGATTCAAATACAAAAGTAAAATTTTAAGGAGTAAAATCAAAATATAGATAACCATTGAGAATCAAATGAATACTTCTCTTATAAAAACTTTTTATTGTTATCTTTTCATAGATTCATACTTATTTATGTGTTGGATCAGAAGAATTTAGTGGAAATGCAAGAAAATTAATAGAAATAAAAAAGAATTGATGTATTTGGTAAATTAAGTAGAGTCATTTCAACTCTTTCCTTTTTTCCTTAAGAATTGGAGAGAAATCAAAAGGTAATATGAAGACATTTATAAAATTTTCTTTATAATAAAATTTTTATTCAAATAAAATAAAGATAATTTTATCACATACTAATGTCATTTCTCTTTATTTTGTTTTTCAGGACCAACCACATATTGAAAATCTTCATTCCTATATATTGCAAAACGCAAAATAAAATTAAATATTTTCCCACTCTCATTCATTTCTCAATTCCTTTTGTTAAAAAAAAAAAAAAAAAAAAAAAAAACCAAACAACAACATTTCTTTTTGATAAAAGCACAAACAGTTAGAGTAAATACTCAAGGCGTCATCTTGACCCACTTACCTGTTCCCAACGCAACATTTAAATAAAATTCAAACCAATAAATAAACCCACACTACACATCCCAATTACAACCCCAAAACTCTTCTCCACGTCCTCTTCCTCCACCCCCTTTTCCATGGAAGACTTCAGATCCAAGTCATGCAGAGATGGCAGCAACAGCAGAATGCAAATGGAGCCATATTCCAACAACAATAACACCAACACTCACAATAATGGATACGGTCCCACTAGCATGCAAGATCTAAGGTGTCATAGCGCAAGTTATGCTGGTTCTTCTTCATACCATAATTCACAACAATACGAAGCTGCTCCACCACCTTATCTGTCAAAAGATGTGAAGATGAAGAAAGCGAAGAGCATGTCGAAAAGCTGGAGCTTTGTTGACCCAGAATTGCAGAGGAAGAAAAGGGTTGCTAGCTATAAGGCATACAGCGTTGAAGGGAAGATGAAAGGGTCTATTAAGAAGAGTTTGAGGTGGATCAAGAATACTTGTAACCAAGTTGTTTATGGATGGTGGTGATGTCGGCTTAGTGGTTGAGACATTGACCCGATTTGCTCAAGCGATCTAAGTTCGATTTCCAATGGGAACAGGATAAGATCATCCAGGCGAGTATGTACCGACTGCATTTGCCATACCCCGAAAATATTAAAAATAGTTTAAAAATGGTCTTTTGGGTTTTTTATTTTTTTTTTAAGGAAAAAAAAAATTAATTCCTTTGTTGGAGTTTAATTTGTGTAACGTAGAAAAAATGGTTGAATCTTTTTCAACAAAATAAAAATCTCGTATGAAATTGTCCTTTTTGGTTATTTTCCCTCTTCTTCTTGGATTATGGTCTTTGAGATTCTTAGAACGCAGATAATTTATTCATTTAGTTCTGGGGATGTTTGCATTTTGTAATTTTATTTTAATTGATTTATGTCAATGTAAATAAATTTACCTTAATAGCAGCAAGCTAGTTCTTATGTAGCCAGATCTATGTATTTTAAAGTAATTAGCTGTCCTAAACTTTACAGGGTGAAATTAATTATGTTTCTTTTTTCCTTTTATGTTTTAGGAAATTAATTATCTTATTTATAACGTCCTATATATATATATATATATTCCTTTATCTTCATCTGTATTTTTTCCTAAATTTTTTTTCTTTTATCTACCGGAGTTCAAATTTGAGTTTATGATTTTTGTGTTTCAATTTCCAAGTGATCACCACGTGTCCTTTATATTTTTTAATGCAAGATCTCGAATTATGAATTGGAAAATGTCACTAGATGTCTAAAATTAAGGGAAATAAAAAGAGGGAGAACTTTTAAATTTATTACGAGGAGGCGACAAAAAGATTAGGAGAATTAAGTATGATTTGGAGCAGGAGAGCAGTAAATCCGGTTAAGTTGTGAGACTCGAAATCTGAGGAAACTCGATTTGTTGGTGCCTACCGTCTTGGGAAAGCAAATTTGCAAAATCACCTTCAGACTTTCAAGAAGAGAAAGGCTAATGATGGGTTTCTGCTGTACCATAATGTTGTTTTAATACTAATGCCAACAATCACAATCAAGCATTTAAGTAGTGGAAGTAGAAAATAAATGTTCAATTTATATATATTCGTATTGTGTTGGTGAATACCTAGTGATGCTAGGAATTTTTTATATTGGCTATAAAAAATGATAACACATAAAATATTAGGAATTCTTTTATTTGACCTTTTGACAACTATATATGGATGGGAACGGAATCCTTAAAGCAGGAGGAGGGAGATTAGACTTAAAATCATGTTAAATTTTGTTCTATAAAATATTTATATAATATATATATATATATATATTTCTCTTTTATAAATAATTCTTTTTTAAGCTTGAGGGGTTGCAGGCCCGTCCCTACTGATATGCTATTTAGATATTTGTTAGCATTTTACAAAATAATTGGGTTTAGGTACCTGACGTGTTATTATTATAATTTCTTGTATGTATTTTTTTTCTCCCGATAACAATAATTTCTTGTATGTTATTATTTGTATTTTATTATAACATATTATTAGATTGAAATTTGAAAATGACAAAAATAAGACAATATTGGATTTTTTGCCGCACTTGTATTCTTCTATCTTTTCGAATAGTTTTGAACTTTTTGATTTTATGTGGCTAAAAAATAGATACCTTGTCGGTGGTCTAAGCAACTGGAGTAGACAAGCTTCGGCGTGATTTGTGGTTACTAAATATTAAAAAAAAAAAAAGTACTTAACCAAATCCTCCTGGTGATGGCAGTTTTGACGTTAGCTTACATGAACAAGCCTGTGGCAAGAGCATAACATAACCAATTTAGTGTTAGATATATATTTATATGTTTATTTTATATGATTTGGCCTTCTATTTTGAAATTGAGAACCTATCTATATTATTAAAGGAAAAGTGCTTTCAATAACTACATTTTGGCATTTTTAGTGATTGTGAGTAGTAATTATTTTTGAATTTACCAATTGGTTCTTAACTAATTATTTTTTTTTTTGCCACTTAACTAATTATTTATTTTAAACAAAAAGATCATGTAAATGAAGATACCAAAGTATATATATCATTTATACCAAGTACAGTTTTTATTTTCAAATTTGCATTGTACTTTTGTCAACAATAAATCAACCCAATAATCTTACTAACCTTTTTTCTTTCCCATCTATTTCGTAAATTCTTCTTCATTTAAAACAAAAAATATATATATATTTTATTAAACATATGCATCGTAGGTGTGTAATCCTGTTTTTTCACCTCTACATGATCATTTTTTTTTCTTTTTAAAGATAAAAAAATTATAATTGATGACACTCAATTTTTACCCAGTGTGAGGCTTAGCTTAGATACAAGCGCCTAGAAGCTAATTAATGAGCACACGAATAAACCCCTTATTTCCCTCAAGTATTGCAACCTACTTTGATGCTTTCGCTACAAGCACTTAGGTAACCACTTTAAGCGAACTCGCCTCCGAGCACCAAGCCCATTATACAATCCTTACCTAGCTGGAACACTGCATGTGAGGACATTCCTATGAGATCCATCCTTAGCCTAGTGCTTACGGGCCTCTCTAGCATCCTCACCTTTCCATTGCCTTTAGTAGTGACACCCAGCCATAACTCATTAACTATGATTTGATATCTGAGATATGGTTGGTATACTTGATAACCCTCAAGAATGTCAAACTCTTAAATCGCAAACATAGTTGCCAATGTGATTGTGGCTAACCATCCTTTAGAGCCACCTTATCAGCTCCACAACACATATTGCTTGCTAATTGCTAGTACAAACGAATCTCAAACTTTCACATGTCCAGGTAATTGTACCCCTCTTATATAATAAATAATGCAAGAGGCCATTAGGTAAGACAAATATCTCTCTCTTTTTGAAACACCTCTCTTGATCCTTCCTTCGACAAGGTTATTTTTTTACTTAAAACACCCTAATGGTTGATATGAAAAAGCAACCCTCGTTTCTTGAGCATTATCATCGTGAATCATTAGTTCTTGACTCCCCTTCTCTCTATTCCCCTTTGTCCTCTTTGCTGACTTGAGTATCGAAAGGCTCCTATGGTCATACCCCCAGGGGGCTTTTTGCAAGTATCAACAAGTAAGGAACTAGCATGATCCGATTAACTTTAAAGCCTTTACTTAGTGAGTTGGAGCCTAATCAACTCCTTATCATTCTTGATTGATTCAACCACAGTCAACAATAATAGAATATTAAAAACTAAAAGGTAAAAAAAAATATGAGTTATCACTTCTTTTTATTTTATATACCATTGATAGAAGGATCGTCAACTCCACCTCCTCCTTATCCTTCTTGCTTAAGTAATGAAACCGTAGGAGTTTGAGTACTATTATCAATCTTAGACAGCACGAATGGGGCAGAACCTAATCAATGTTTTTGATTTAGAGCCATGGTGTCCTTGGGACTTTGAATTTGTCATTATCCATCAATTTAATCTATCTTTTAATTTTGATACTCTTTAATTATTTTATTAAGTGGCAAATTTGTAAAAAGGATTACTAATTTGATGTGTTGATATTGATCTACTTAGTATTGTTCCATTGAGGAAAAATCTACTTAATTTGAAAAGTCTAAAACCTTATCACATATGAAACAAATACAAGAAGTTATATTTGCAATTTCTCTTATTTTCCATATGCAACTCTAATGAAATATCTCTATAATAAAAAAGCTTGATGGTAAGTGTATAAACAAATCAAACCTATTAGCGAGCTACCTGAGTTCAAGTTAATATTTACTCTTATTCGATTTAAATAATTGAGTTACTTAAATAATCTATTAAGTTGAAGTCAAACTACATGATATTTGATTCAAAGCTTAATTGGCTTAGGTAAAGACTATATATTAGTATAGTTCAAATCAAATTTGTATATCAAAGTTAATTTAATTATAAGAAAAATGTTGATTAATTTGAGCATGACTTTTGAAAATTTGAATAGAATTTAAACTCAACACTATATCTTTCGACTTGATTTAGTCAAAACTCTTCTTGAACATGATTTACTTAATCTAATTGATTGGTTTATCCTTTTTGGTGATTTCACTATTTATAGCTTTATTACAAGAAGATGATATTGAAAGATTTCCTTATCATTCTTGTGACTCAAATAACTATATGCATATTAACTCTCATCTTATTGAGTTAATACTTGTTATCGTACTCCAAATAATATAATGATATAAAAAATTAAACTAAAATGTAGAAAGAGTAAGTTAATTTGAAAAATAGCGATATAACCATACTTTTGATTAATGTGGGAAAAAAATAAAACCGAAAAAATCATGGAGTCTCAATAAATTCTACTTCTAGTGCGAGGTGAAACCGAAAATAGAAACCCATATTATTTTATAAACACAATGTTAGGCTAAGCTCTGTAATCCTCGACAATTTTTATTTTCTATATTTTGGTAATAATCCGGAGTAGAGAGAGAGAGAGAGAGAAGAAAAGACAGGTGCCCACTTTACCCATTTAACATCTATTCACTTTCTTCTGCACCAAGACGCCAATTAACATGGACATCGCGCCAGTGCCTCCTTGCGTGTAAGAGGGAGGGAAAATAACGCAGGTGATGGAAAGATTTTGCAAAGAAATATGTAACGCCATGGCGGGTTATCTCCCATCGGACAAAAGGACATTGATGCTTTGCTTTTGCATACTGTATACGCAACAATGTAACTAAACTAGTTACTCAAACTCAAACTTAGGTCGTTCATAATCGGATTAAACCTGAACAAATGTTGAACCGAGTCCAAATAGCTTGCTAGCTGTGCTTTGATATCCCTACTCTTCCAACTTAACTAACACGGTAGGATAGTAAGTACCAGCCATACACAAAGACCGTTTTGGACAAGACACTTTTGCAACAGAATCCATGAGCACTAAAGCGATAGATTTCAGAAGCTTCAAAAGGGTACAATCACAGTAATATAACTAAAGTGAGTTTCCCTGTTTCCACGAGGATCCACTTGCAGACATCTTTGATCATGTAACTCGATAACCCACGGAATAAACAGATTCAGCACTAACCGAGTGCTGAAGAGATTTACCAAGAAGAATATACAAGGAGTGGTACACTGGATGCTGCTAGTGATGCAATCTCTCGTCGTTATTGAAACGCAAGCTCTCGAAGCCCTTGAGAGTGGATTCAAAATTTTTTACATTTGATGTAACTCTACTTGAATACTGCCTTCTCTGCTCTGAAGATCCAATTGGCGAACTTCTTTGGCCACTAGAAGCTCTTTGAAATGCACTCGGGCTTGCATCTTTAGTTGGAGGGCGAGAAGCATCAGAATCAATACCAGCAACTGTTGCATCGTGAGTGCTTGTGACTGCAGCTCTCCTTGATGCTCCACTAGGCCGTAGAAAATTAGAACTAAACTGCAGGAATCAAGTTGAGAGCATTCACCAACCATGTTATAGGAGCAACAAAAAGAAACTGATTATCAACATCCATCCAATACCTCCTGAACAAATACAGCTGAACCAGGAGCAGTCACACTACACAAATTCTCAGATAAGTTTATGTGAAGGGAACTGCAGTATAATTACCATGTTTCAAACTTTCATAGTGCAATTTCGGCCTCATTTGGTTTATCTCATGAAATCCATCGTACTATCATTTCTGTAAGAGCTTTGTCAAATATATACATATTACATATAAACAACACACACACAAGAACTCAGGACTGCTAAGTGTTTAGAATTTGATTCTTGCTCCACCCACCCCCATCCCCCCAAGCAAAGATTCCAATGAATTGGGAGTAACAGCTTCATATTTTCTTAATCCTCATCCTCATTCTCATAGCTCCAACCTATTTCCTTCCCATGGAACAAACCAACCAACCCACCTGATGGGATTCAGGCCTGAGTACCGTTGTATTTGGCGGAATAAACTAGACTATTTTTTGAATTTAGCATAAAAATTTGTCAAAACTTTTAACCGTTTGTGCTCCTTGGTGTTGCCTACACTTTCCGACTATGCAATTTAGTGTCTCCAAGACATGCACATAGGTTTCGACAAATATAGAAACTAAAATGAAAACATTGAGGAAACAATGTATATGTTTGAATTACAGGTTTTAGAAAATACTAAAAATGCCAACTTGAAGAGTTTTGTCACTAACTTGCTATAACTTGTAATTCAAACATTAAATTGCAACAATGTATACTTTAGCCAACTCTATGGGAATTATCCCTCGGATCTGCTATAATTAGTCCAGCCACAATATGCAGAAAAAACCACCTAAGTCCTCTCTTACAGCTGGAGTAAGAATCAGTTATGGATAAAAGAATAAGTGAAAAGAGACAGAAATCGATCAAAAGAGGCTAGGCACTTTATGGTAAACTCATATGACTAAGTTACTTTCACATCTTGCCCTACCTTTTTTTCCCCTTTTCATTTGGGTTGTGGGTGTGGGGGCATAATGACATCTTATTCTTGCATTTTTTCCAGAGATGAAATTTCATATTTTAAATAGCAGCAAAAGCTTACCATGGTGTCTCTGGAAACAGCAGTCTCATTTGGAACTGGAGTTTTATGTTTAGATGAACTTCCAAAAGTAACAACAGGTCCAGAATGCCCCCTCCGAGATGGATCCACCGGAGACCATCCTGAAGGCCTACCCTCTTCAACCCCTGAAATAGGTCAGAAGATCAGACATTTATTTTCTCAGGTACTTTAACAAAGATATGTCGTATTGTGAGGGGTAATGCAGAGGTACCAAATACCTGATTTTCTGTCTGGGTTAGCAATAGCTGGAGGTAAGCCAGAACTTTGTCCAACAGCACTTTGGCCCTGCACCATATACATTTGTACAACACTAGGGAATTCAGTCAACGCAAACAAGCACAAACCAAGAAAGTACTTTACTCACAATAGCACGGACAGGAGGGGTTGCAATCTGAGACTGCTGATACTTCAAAATAGTCCAGTCAAATACGTAATCAAACTGAAAACCTAAAGCAGAAATACAATATGTCAAACTCAAAAGCCAGAAAAACCCCAGTGAAGCATATTGCAGAACTAGATTCAAAAGACGGAGTCCAAACCTTCACGGATGAAAAGATCCCGGAACAGTCTCTTTAAATAAGCATAATCTGGTTTGTCGTCAAACCGCAAAGAACGGCAATAATGGAAGTACGATGCAAATTCTGATGGATAACCCCGGCACAATACCTAAAAGATTCACAAGCATCCACTCGATAAAATGATCAAGAATCTTACTAAAGCTCCCCCTGCAATCTCATTTCTCGTGAAGTTAGATTTACCTCTATAGAGGTTGCAACTTTCTTTTCACTAATCTTTTCATACTTTTGCTTCTTTGTCCCTGCTTTTAATCCCTGCCAGGGAAGACTGCAAAAAATACAGGAGCACAATCATATCATTATAAGATAAAGAACAATGTGATTTGAAAATTAGCTAACATGAAAATGAACCTTTGAAGAAAATTATAGGATGAATTTTCACCTTCCTCTTAAAAAGTACAATAAGATGTATCCAAGGGATTCCAAATCATCCCTACGGCTTTGTTCTGGGTAAAGCATGAAATTTAAATTAGCAGTCAGCAAGAAAAGAAAATATGCAATTAAGGAATAAGGATTAAAACAATACGTGCAAGATGAAAGAAAGACAACTTGCTTACAGCATACCAATTCCGAGGTGAGTATTCATGCTTGCATATCTTGCAGTTCCTGTCAAGTTCTTATTTTCTCTGAAATCAACAAGATAATATAGATTTAGCTGAAGCTAAAGTTTTCTTCTTTTAGAAAGTTATAGTTAATATAGACAACTGATAACGGCCAATTTATTCAGTTAGCCACATAAAGCCATGTAGATTCTACTGTTAAACCCAGTTTGTGACCCAAAAACATAAAACATTTCAACAAACTCATGCAATCAGTTTTAGTTCACCATATTAGATTGATACATTTGAAATTTCACTAAGAATTTCTGATAGACCGAGATTATACAAACAGTGTTTTATGAAAATGCTTCTGTTCAGAAGAATCATTTCCTGTCCACAAAGAGATGAAATCTCTCAATAGGGCTCAGATACTGGAGCAGGCCTTTCAAGGCTTATGCCAGATTCAGGAAGACACTGTCAGCAAAAGGCAACCACCAAACTTGTTAATTTCTGTTTATGTTCATTCTCCCTTTTTCAGAATTTGTTTTCCACTTATTCTGTATATCATATTAAGAAATTGAAGTACATCTTGCATTATGTGATAAATAATTTATAGATTATGCTAGGCAAACAGAAAGATGGTTCTCAAGATTATTTTGGACTTGGGGCATAGCATTACTGATCTCCCATGGAAGCATATGAAAGGGACAAGAAAATCTATGTAGAAGATGTTCAGGGACAAATGAATCTGTAAATAAACATTGGATTTTCTTTTTTGATAATCAAAATATAGGACATTCACTTGAATAAGAATCCAACATTAATACTGTTATGTGCTAAAACTAGAAGTTAAGCAGACATTAGACCTGAAAAAATTTCTGTGCTTAGCATAAACTGTTGGAGAAAGTATGATAAGGAATAAAGAAGGAAAAATACTAGACCTAAAGCTTTCCATAATGACAGTTGTTCAGCAGAGGGCTAGATGTAAGAAGATAGCATACATCATTCAAACAATAAAATATACTCCCTATGGCATTATCTTAATTTAGATAGAATTGAGATACAGCAAGATAAAGCAAGAGAGATTTAAAACAAAAACTAGATGTGAAAATGCCACTTCTGTAAGACCATATAATTGTGAAAGACACAATCCTTGGAAAACAAATAATGAGTTATAAGATCACCCAGTTTTTGCCCCATGTGCTAACCCGGCATTATACTCAAAAAGTAAAAGAAAAGAAAACAAAAGAAATCCATGCATTGAAATCTAATTGTCCCCATTTGGTGAAAACCAGAAAGCCAACCTGTAAGGAATATGCTGATGAGTTGAAGTATCTCTATACTTCTTTGCCAGACCAAAATCAATTATGTAGACCTACATGTAAGTGGAGTATAAGTCATACATCTTATTAGAATCATGAAGGTAAGGATCATTCATAAACATCAGTTGGAAAATATAAACCTGATTCTAAAGATCTACCTGATTTGCTCGCCTCCCTAAACCCATGAGGAAATTATCAGGCTTGATATCTCGGTGAAGAAATGATTTAGAATGGATAAATTCAATTCTGTTGATCTGAGGAGAATATGTATATAAATATAAAATAATAAGACCATGTTTATAATACTTGAATTGAAGCTCATGTGCTATAGAGAACTACCATTTGATCAGCAAGCATCAGGACAGTCTTTAAGGACAATTTTCTGCTGCAAAAGTTAAACAGATCTTCCAAACTAGGCCCCAGCAAATCCATCACAAGTACATTATATTCTCCTTCAACGCCAAACCACCTCACATTTGGTACACCAGCTGCCAAAGTACAGAAGGAGCAACAATAGCATTTCAAGTGAATCAGCTTCTTGAGGACAAACCAAAAGGCACTACAAACATAATTGAAGCAGGACTTACTTCCTCCTTGAAGTATCTTGTATAACTTTGATTCATATAACAACTGTGGATGCTTTGTCTTGACATTTTCCTAGACAAAAGGTACAGCATGGTCATATAATACAAGCATAACTAAGACGAGATGCAGATGGGTATATGTAGATTTATGAAAGAAATATTCAAAACTGGTTTCACTATGTAATTCCCAAAACGATCCTTAAGGGTAAGCAAACATGAGCTACAAGAGAGACTGTTGATTGAGAGTTTGAGATTCTGTCAGCAGATAAGTCCAACAAAGAGTTTGGCTATGTCTTGCAAATAAGTTTTGTTATCTTATAGCACTTGGATCTGGAAACTTATAGATAAAATTTATTGACCAAGAGGCATTGACTGAGACACAAGCCCTCCCTTTATATTCTGATTAAATTATAATTCACAACCAGCAACTAGCTTCACAAAATTCAATTACTTCAACTCCACACCAAGCATCTAAGGCCATGAAACTGACCCTTGAAGGAAAACTCCATTGACATTGATTTCGATCACAAATTCACAATCAACCAAAACACTAATTCATCAACTATCCAACATATTGTGTTGAACAACTAAGAGATCAATAATCTGAACAAACCAAAATCTTGAAAACTTACATGTCCTCTCATTGAGACTTTAAGTTAAAAATGACACCCAACTAGTTTCACAATTGTCCAATTGATTCATCTCACACTCTAAAGTCCAAACATTGAAATACATGCAATTGCTAAATCCAAAGGGCAACAATAGCATAGTAAATATAAATATATATATGGATATAGATATAGATTGGTTTCATGAATTTTGGGACTGTCTCCAACTTGATAGGAAGCACATCTTCTACATAACTTCATGTACAGAAAAAAGTCCCTCAGTATCCATCAATAAAACCACCACCTTTTTGCTAAAAAACAAAATAGTCATTTATCACTGCACCACACAAGCCATAAAAGGGACATTGAGCAATACCCCTTTTTCTTTAAGACCAAGAAAGCCCAAGAGGAGAGAAGTAGGTCAAACAGGCCCCCTTCGCTATTCTGTATAAATGTGCTCACTCAACCCCTTATTTAACACTCAAATTTTAACCTATATGATTGCCAACTAGTGTCACATATGTCCAATTGATTCAACTCCCACTCCAACAATCCAAAGCAAAGAACTGCCAAAACACTAAGAGGGCAACACTTCATTGACATCAATCTCAATTGCTTCAACTCCAAACACTATTTCAAGAACTATCCACCTGCAGAGTGTTGAACAGTCAAAGCTCAATGCATACAATCTCCTAGTAGCTTCACGAAATCCACTGAACTCCACTTTAAACATTCAAAGCCATGAAATGAGTGAAACCTCAAAGGAACTCAACTAATTCCAATCAAGCCAACTAAAAAAATTACATCAGATCAACGTGTACTGACTGGTCCTTTCATTGTATGCTTTCCTTTCAAAAACTACAAAAATATCTCACCTTATGCAAAAGAGGGGAAGAAAGAACGTGTACTCACAAGTCAAAAGTACAAGCAAATGTTTTTTGACTAACTTCACAAATAGCTAATTAATCTACTATAAAATTCCTAAAACTTCGTAAGTCAAATTCATTTACTTGAATTTCAGTAATAGTCAACTCCTAGTCTGAAGCAGCAGCCCGGTGGGGGGTGGGGGGGTGAAGAAGGAAAGAAGAGGAGGGGGGGCAGGGTTTGTGGGGTGTGGTTGGGGGGTTGGGTGGTGGTGGGGGGTGTGTGGCGGAAATAATAATAAAATTTTTATGATTGCTATGTAAATGCCTTTACTGACTCAAATCTTAAACTAAGTGCTCTCTGGCCAAATTCAACATCTAAGAAACTGAACTCCCACTCCATCATACAAAGCCATGAATTTGTACCTCTTAAAATTGACATCATTTCTGTTTGGATAAGAGTCAACTCCAAACACTAATTAAAAACTATCTGGACACCTTTACAATTCAAAATTCGACACCCACTCCATCATCCAAAGCCATGAATTTCTACCTCTTAAAATTGACATCATTTCTGTTTGGATAAGATTCAACTCCAAACACTAATTAAAAACTATCTAGACACCTTTACAATCCAAAATTCAACCAAACAATCTCCAACTAGCTTCCCATGTCTAATTGATTCAACTCCCACTCAAGATGTTGAAAACCACACCAAAACCTTCTTAAAGAAGGTAATGTCATTAAATGAAATTTTATAGGAGCTCCAAATGCTAACTCAACATCTATATCCACACACAAGCAATAAATAAACTAAACTAAACACAATAGAATCCCAAATACTAATGAGCCCATGCATACTAGTGAGACATCTAAAACAGCGAAATCACCCAAAAATTGAAAGAGCTCGACTTCATTGACTAAATTTCAATTCAACTCCATATACTAACTTAACAATTCAATTGATGCACACTGTATTAACTCAAAACTTTAAGCAGAACTAAAGTGAAACAAGCACAAGCAAATTCACAACAATCAGGCTTTCATTCCAACTCTCCTTCAAACATCCAAATTGTGAATGTTCCAAATCCTTAAAGTAACTCACCTCCATTGACTTTAATTTCAGTCATATTCAACTCCACAACAACTCAACAACTATATATGCATCGATTGTATCAACAATCAAAATTCAATCTACATTAAACCAAACAGCAACTAGATTCAGAACTCTCAGTGCTTAAAACTGACATTATTGTGACATCGGAAGCAATGAAACAGCCAAAACCTTAAAGGAAGAACTTGAATTCATTGGCTCCAATTCCAATCCCAATCAGAGTTGAACGGCAAACACCAATTCACCAGCTATATTTGCAATTATCAGATCAACATTCTAAAATTTAATCTAAAGTAAACTGCAACCAGAATCAAACCTCACGCAAAAGCTAAGCTGAGATTTAATTTGACCAAGACAGCCTAAAGCAGCAAAATTTCAGAAACCTTAAAAGAACTCGACTCCCATTGACTTTTAAACCAATCAAAGTCAACTCCAGACAGTAATTCAGTGACCATCACCTCAAGTATTTGTATCAATAACTCAAATATTAATCTTAAACTAAACTAAACAGCAACCAAAGTGAAAGTACTCAATGCACCTAAACGTAATTCACCCTGACATCCAAGGCAATGAAAGTGCCTAAATTTTTTACAAGATGAACTCGAATTCATGAACTTCAATTCCAGAACACACTTAACCCCAAACATGAATTCCATAACTATAAGTACATATATCAACAACTCAAAAAATCAACTGAACCTAAACAGCAATTAAACTAAAATGCACTTACGAGCTTGATCGCAACTTCTTCATTGGTTTGAATATTAGTACCTGCAAAGTAAACCAAATCGAACCAAACCAAATTGCAATTACTTGAAAAATCAAATACTTCCAAAAACCAGAATCAAACAAATAAGAGAAAAAAAAATTAGTTAAGTTAGTTATATAGCGAGTAACTAATTACCGAGGAAGATCTCTCCGAAGGATCCACTACCGATCTTACGACCGACACGAAACTTGTTACCAACCCTAGCCTCCATCGATTTAATTCGAATTCGTTCAACCCGATTAGGTTCAATTACGTATGGAGAGTTTCTCTCTCCAGAAACTTTAGGGTTTTAGAGGGAGAGAGAGAAAGCGTGTTTTTGTTTCGATGGCGAGTCTGAAGACTCAATAATGTCCGCTGCACCTAACTGCTGCAAACCAAAAATTTCCTCCGTTTAGTACGAACGATATGCCTCTGCTGACATCGACAATTAAGAATAAATAAGAATCCCAATACGCCGAGTAAGTAATTATCTTATTTTAAATAAATAAATTAACTATTATGTCTTTATTTTACCTATTAATATAGTGTATTTTACCTAATAAATCTTTTTTTGGGTACCTTTTGGATTGTTGATTGATGACTGTGTTTATTGAATTATTTTATGATATGTTTGATGCACAAGAATAAAATGAAATGGAATTAAATTTAAATTTTATTCTATTTTTCTATATTTGAAAACATAATAGCAAGTCAAAACCGTGATTTTATCACGATTCCAAATAAAAAACCAATTCCATTCCTTGACTATTCTATTCCCCCAACATTTATTATTAATAATTATATTACCTTTTTAACCATCAATTTAATTATGGCATTCAACAATTATGTGTATTTTTTATAATTATTGCTTTATAGGAATGTATTTTCATTAAATTCCTCTCTATTCTATGGTTATTTCCAAACATGAGAAATGATTTACCATTTCATTCCATTTCTCATTTCATTCTATTATAATCTAATTCAATCAATTCCATTCTAAATTAATCATGCGTATTAAATATGACATTAAATTTTATAATTGAATTTTGAAATTTTTAGGTAATATTAGGCAGTCAAGTACTTTTTATTACTTTCCCTATTGAGATTATCTCCTGCATTTTTTTATTCTTATTAAACACAAAATAAATAAATTTAGAGCATAGAAACATTATTTTTCCAATAATCCAAAAAAAACAAAATGAAAACATTATTTAATATCTAATCTGTATAATATACTGAGAACTTTATAGCCATATATATCTTATTTGTGTTTCCGACTATAGAGTAAATAAAAGAACTTTATAGCCATATATACATACATATATATATACACATATACATACATATCTTTTCACCTATTTAACTCTGTATATTTTATAACATGGTATAAATGAGAGCCGACTTAATGAATAATTTTTCTAAATAGAAAACACCGTGTATTACGATTTGAAAAGTATACATGTATTGCAGAAGCTCGTCCCCTAGTCATTGTCTAATTGGCCCCAATCCGAGTTGGAAAAATAATAGGTCAAGTCAAGGTTAATAACCAAATTTGACTGGCAAGGAAGAAAGGGAGAGAACAACAAAGCTTGAAGAATATGAACTATTTTCAAACCTATCTATCACTCATCAAAATTCTATAGATATAATACAAATCTCTGACTGTTTGAATTTTCCTATCCAATCACTCCCAACCCCTCTTAATCAGATTAATATTACATAACCCCAAAAAATATATCAAAAAAAAAAAAAGGAAAAAACAATAATACCAAAAATTCTAACCCCCCTAAAAAGGAAGCCTTCTATCTTAGGAGCTAAAAAGTATACATTGATGTTAAGACTTATGATGAATTGATGGATGAGTGTTTCTTGTTCAATTTCCCTTTGAAATGCCTTATTTTAGCTTCTACCCTTGCAGTGAAACCAATCTTAGTCTCTTGTCTTGCTTTAGATCTTTCCCTAGTCCACATGAGTTTATCCTCAACATCCTTCTTGTAGTACTTTATTTCTTGTATCACATGGTGGTCCATGGGGTTGAAACACCTTTGGTATGATATATGACAGAAATAAACCAGATTACAAGTGACCGTCGCAAGGAGGGTCACCACCCAATAACTTGCAGAAGGGCCGAGAACCTCCATGAGTATCTTGTAGACGTTCCTGGTGTACACTGGCGAAAGCATGCCGTAGATGAATAGGAATAAGTACCAAAACCCAATGCTTCCCCATATGAACAAGTGTTGGAACCACGTGAAATGGCTAATTGTAAGTGCAATCTGACAGTTGACAACCCACACGATGCAAGTGAACATTGATGTGCCAACAGTGGTCATGTCAGCTGTCTGGCCTCCCGCACGGAATGCTTGGTTGTAGAAGTAGACCACATTGATGGTAAATACAACTACGGAGGCAATAAGACCGTTTGCCATCCAGCCGAAGATTTTGGACCAATTGAAGAACAAGTTCCGTGGTCCTTGCTGATAAAGCGCAGGAAACTGCAAAGATTATTATTGCGTATGAGTCAGTAATGGGGGGATCAAATTGTCGTGAGGGTTTTCTGTTGAGAACATTACTGACCTGTAAGCAGATTTCAGAGGAAACATCTTGCTCAAAGACTCCTAGGGAAAGGACAGGAAGTGAGGTAACAAAAACGTTGAAGAGTATCATGAACCAATCGTCGTAGATTGATTGTCCCGAAAATGCTGTGACAGCCTCAAAGTATAAGAAGGTCAAGCCAAATGCAATGTTCTTGTAGAAGAAATACAAGATCTGAAAGGAGAACAAAGCAATTAGTACCAAGAACGCAAAGAACACCTATGGGATTATCTATACGTTTGCAGCACATAAGGCAGAATGTCAAATTGTTACCATTTGTGCGATTCTTTTGTAGCACCAGTGTCCATGGACGACCAAAAGTCTCTCCAGAAAACGAAATTGGGCTATTGCAAAATCACTAGCCATCACAGCCTACATGAAGTTGCAACTCATAAGGTCCAGGAGAAAAGGGAAAGACTGTACTAGCATATTCCTCTTACTAACAGAATCCAGGTTATGTAACAGCCACTGACCTGCATCCCTTCCACCCCACTGATTCCAACTCCTATATCAGCTTCTTGAATCATTCCAACATCATTTGCACCATCCCCTATCGCCAAAGTGGTCTTCCTTGTTCCTTCCTTTACTAATCTCGTTACCTGGCACCCGCATAAACCAAAAGCTGGCTAAGCACCAATTGAATTCATATGCAGGAATGGAACGACTAGAAAATTTATGAAATTCATCACAAATTCACCAAGGTTAACCAGATCAAGGTTGAAAGATGAATGCAATGAAGAATGCAAAAATGAAACCAGTAGTGCATACATATAAACATGTCGATATAAGAAAACGTACATGCATAAACACAGGAGGAGAACAAATAACATAGAGAAGGAAAATGATGCTACCAGCGCCTTTTGCTTGGGAGAGACACGGCAACATATCACAGAGGCACAATCAACCGCCAATCCCAAGAATTGGTGCTTCATGTCATCCTCCAAAGCATACGTTAGGGTTTTCCCATCAATAATCAGTGCAAATGCAGCATGGGGATCCTTTTCTAGCTTTACCATTTGCGAGGCATTCGTAATTTGCAACAAAATGTTCTCTTTCACAGCCTGATCAGTGAAAAAGAGAAAATCATCTAATTTTCAAACAATTTAACTATCGGATAAAAATATACCAAATGCTCAAAGAGAACCTACTTTCTTTGTATCTTGGCCCCGAGCATCTGAATTTGTTGCTGTTATGCAAATCTGCTTCATCCCCTGCCTAAGCAGACTGCATGCAAATCTGCATTAAATATGAAAGGTCAGATATTAGCTGATGCTTTAATTGGGGTGAGTTCTGATGTAAAACCGATGAGAACTTGCATCAAACTCTTCACCATCATACCCAATGTTGATAGCAGTTTCCATCTTATCTCCAGTCAACACCCAGATTTTAAGACCAGCTTGGGCAAGTTTATCAATGCACTGAGGTACCTAGACAGACAATAATTGAACTAAATTAAGTTGATCAGCCCAGACGAGCTTTCTCTGGAAAGTCTCAAGATTCTTTCCTACCCCTTTTTGCAATTTGTCCTCGACAGCTGTAGCACCAATGAGTGTCAAATCCTTTTCCATCATATCAGAAACTCGTTCAAGCATTGCCTCCCTGTCAGCCCCAATGGAAGTCTTTGCTTTAATAAATTCACTGTTCCAAGCAGAATACTCGGACTCATCAAGCTTTTTATATGCAAGAGCAAGTGTACGCAGTCCATTTTCTCCATATTCATTCAAATGTTTGGTAGTAGCTTCTTCATATGTTCTACCATTCTTTGCTAATCGATCATAGATAATACTGCACAATAATACAATATGGCTTCTTAGGATAAGAATTGAGCATTTTTATATTCATACAACAAATTTAACCATGAGAAAAGGTACCAAATCAAAAAAATCCACAAAGAATTCAGAAAATTTAATGGTCAGCCCAAGATACATGTTTTTTCTTAATCTTAAATTTTAACCACAATTATTAAATAATGATTCTATCTCGTGACCTCAAATTAAGCAAAATCATATGAATCATTGGAAACAATAAAAAAGGCTGAATACAACAAAAAAGGTCCCTTTTTCATCTTCATTTAAGAAATAATAATCTTATGCTATGAGAAATGAAAAACTCCAATACATAACAGGAAAAAGAGTCAGTTCACGGTGGAACATTTTCACCAATGCAAGATATGAGATATGATGCAGAGTTGTTGAGTGACCTGTCAGCGCCCTTGCACAGAAGAATAATCTGCCCCTCTTCATCCCGCACAATCACAGACATTCTCTTCCTTTTGCTTGTAAAATCTAACAGATTTAGAATTTTATATTCCCTGATGAATAGCAAGATGAAGGGCTAAGACAACAAGAAGATAAAAATATCTACATAGGGCAAAAACAAACACATGTACTGCACCTTTCTACTGGATTTCCTGGAGAAGGATATCTTTCACGTACAAATATGCTTGACTGAGTCCTCTTAAAAAATCCAAACCCAAATTCTCTAGCTGCAATGAGAAATGCTATTTCATCTGGTGATTCGGCCTCATAAGTGATTTCACCAGTCTCCTCATTTATCTCAGGAATGGCAGAGTGACAAAGTGCCAAAATTCTCAAAAACAACAAAATGACGTCTGGTCTAGGCTCTCTCATCCAATTCCCTTCCATCAATCGGTTGTCCACAAAGCTGAACCCTTTTATGGCATGACTCTTGCCGTTTCCAGCTCTGGGAGTAACAATTGTTTCCAGCTCAATTTCTGATTGACCAAACTGATGTCCACTGCTGTCCCGTGGACTTCGCACATTATTGCTGCCCTTGAGTTCCTGCTCATCAAGATCAATAGCCATTTGCTTTGCTGCAGCAAGCTCGACTTCACTTGCTTTTACACCATATGTGGTACCAGCAATGGAGCACTTCAAAAAATCCATCTGGTTGCAGGTCAAAGTCCCTGTCTTGTCAGAAAGAATTGTGCCAACTTGGCCCAGCTCCTCATTCAAATTTGATGTCCTTGCTTGAGCAGGTACCCCACTCTCTTCATCATACATGTGGATATCCCGGTTGATGAAAATTGCTTGCAAAAACTTAACCATTTCAATTGAAACGTATAGAGAGATGGGAATCAAATAACCATAAAGCATGAGAGCAGTGACAAAATGACAGAACCCTGATTGAACAGCTTGGCTGGGATCATAACAAGTTTGAGGCTCTTTAGGTCTTAAGTACCACCAATCTGGCATTTGTTCTTTTGTCTGTATGAAGAAACCAATTGAACTTATTAGTGAGATCCCAAGAAGTGCTGCAAGGAGAATGTAAATGATACGGTCCATCTTCTTCTCTATTGTGCTCCTTTTCGAGGGAGGCTCTGTCGCATTCTGCATAACTTTAGTATCATGACCTGTAAATATGACCACTCCATAAATGTAAGCTGTATTCCTGAGTTTTGAATCTCTGAGTAAGATTTGACCAGGATCCAAGGGATACACTTGCCGCTCATACTCAAGATTACCCACAAAGGTGTAAAGACTTGGGTTTGGATCTTCGCATCTGATGACCCCAGTGAAGTCCTTGAAACTACCTTCATTTTCTAAAGGGATGGTGACCTCCAACGATCTCTTTACTTTCAAATTTGTCTCACCATCTAAATTCATAGTTTCAACATAGCAAAGACCATCCTCATAACTAGACGACAAGAGAAGCAAATCAGCAGGGAAAAATTGATCCTTCTCGACCTTAATGACATCTCCAACCTGAATGTTTCGCCACTGCTTATAAAAAAACTCACCGTTTCCTCTATGTACAAAGGCTTTTCTAGTATTGACCTTCATGTCCTGAACAAACCTATGCCAATCCTCTACTGCCTCCTTGGCCATACTAACACCAAGGACAAATGCCAATGGAGCTATCATACTCATGGGAGAGAAAGGTGAAATAGAAAGGACAGAGCAAGCAGCAGCAACGAGGAAATATATGTTGGCAACACGACGGAATTGCTCAAAAAAAGCTTTAGGCAAGAAGGTGATGAAATTATATCTTGTTGTTGAAATGTAATTTGACCGATATTTTAAAGGTTTCTTCTTGTGCATATAAGGCTCATTACAATACACAACCCGTGAAGCACCTTCAATTGATTGTTGACCATCATTAGCTGTGCTTGGCCGTATACATGAAAAAGTATAAAGACTACTACGACGGAACCTTGCTCTTATTCTTCCTCTAGCCATCTTTTAAATTACAGGTCTATCAATAACACAACCAAAACATAGGGATTTACCGAAAGAATGAAATCTTGCACCAAGAAGGAAAACTACTTTGCTTCTCCCCACAAATTCTTGAATTAAATTAGATAATCACCTGACTGACTCAGAAAAATCACAAACAGATCTATTCGGAAACCTCAGATCAAATTCAACATAAATACTGATGATGCCTCTCATGTGCAAGGTCATCTTCCACTACAAAATGGCAAAAGCAAACATGAATTAATTCAAAAAGATAATATTACCGCAAAACTGAATCACTTCAAGAAGCATTCAAATTCATAGGGTTGAAACAACATCAAGTTCACATCTTGGTCTGTAGTAATAAAAAGAACACCGGAAAAACACAGCTATAAATGAGTAAAAAGATTGAAGGAGGCAATACTTCTAAATCCACATCTAAACCAAAGTGCCACATTTCTGAAAACCATTCAAAACTTGGACTGTTTCCTTCATTATACACAAATATTTGCAATAAGAAAGCAACAATTCAAAATTAAGACTTAAAAGCTTACACCAAATTTAGCAATTCACCCAAAAAATCCCTACAAAACCACCACTAAACCACACAAAACGGCAAAGAAAACGAGACGCAACATCAAAGCACACACAATGTCGAGCTAAAATAGTGATAAAAACTCCACAAGATGGGATCTTTAGCAACAAAAATCCAGAGAAACAGACAGAAAACATAAGCCCAAAACTATAAATCCAAGAAAAAAGAAGAAAGTCCAGATGGGTACCTCCAAAGTTCCAAACTTTGACCGCCACAATGCATATGAACACAAACCCAATTCACAATTCAAGAATTAAAGCAATAAGAAAAACGAAAAAAAGTAGTCTTGTATTTCAGATCAAGATTGACTCAGCCAAAGTCCCAGTTAAGAACTGTAAGAACAAAAAGGTTAATATGCAGCAATAGAGTGAGAAAGTGGAAAAGAGGGAGGAGAGAGAAGGAGAGCTCTTCAGTCACCGGTCGTACCTCCGACAAAACCCAGGTCTATTAAGAAGGCTTATTTCTTTCTTTTCTTTCTCTAATGTATTTATGATTTCATAATCATGTGTTTTTTTTTTTTTTTTTTTTTTGACTAATTCGTGTTCACTTCCCAGTATTAATTATTATTATTGACCCCATAGTTTTTAAAATTTTTAATCCAAAATAAAACTCTTTTTACTTTTTGGTTGTAGTTAAGAAAAAAAAAATTAATGGAATGGTATTTATTATGTTTAAAATGATCTGGCAAAAGAGTGTGGTGGAGCAGTCCCATCGGTAAAAAGTGTGTGGTTTTACCTGAAAACAGTGTGGGTCCCCGGTTGCTTAGGTGGGTATCAGTAAGAGTCGAATGTACTTCCAATGAAGCTAGTTGCTACGTTTCCTTTCCTCAAATACCTTGGGCAGTTAATTAGTTATTACCAAAATATTACTCCTTTCATTTTCTTTCCCCCAAGATGCTATTCCTTATAATATTATGGTCTATAATTCTTCGATACAATAACATGACCCGAGACGATCAGAAACACAATTATATGGATACTATATAAAATTAATATGATACACGCTGTAAAACATATATATGTAATACAAATAAGTATGTTTTGTATTAAAACAAATACCTTCCTTATCTTATCACAAATTTCTATATTTTATTATCGTTTATTATTTTACTTAGTTAAGAAATTATAAAGTTATAAAAGTAAATTTGTAGGTATATGTCTTATATTTAGTTCATGTACACCTAATTTTATGCCTTTAAAATTAAGCGGCTAACTTATGAATCTTTGAAAAAGTATTGTTGACCATTAAATAACCATTTTGCCATAGAAGCAATAAAAAGAAAATATTAAGTAAAAAAAATAAAAATCAAACCATTTTCAACTCATTATTAGCAAAGTTTCATACGATTTTGGCAAAGTGAAACTAAAGAGTAAAAAATTTAGAAAATAGAAATTCTTTATATTTTACAATTTCATGTGGTTTTATATTTTAAGATATTAATTATTTTATCCAAGAAAACATTAGTAAAAGTTGGTCTTAAAGCATGTTATATAAAGATTTTTTAGGTTAACTATCCGGTTTCAAAGACGAGAGTAAATGCATATAAAATAACTATAAAAGAGTGTATTTACAATTTATCAAGTTATAAATATTTATTTTTAATTTTTTTAGTCATATTCAACTGATTTCTAATTTTGTATATGTAACATTAAATATTCCCCCAGCTTGCACTTCAGCTCATTTTTAAAAATGATGCATCGGTCCATGTACGAAACGGGGATGGAAAAATTTTAAAGTTTAATTACTCAGCTGCATATTTAAGATTTAAGATAAATTACACATTTACTAAAATATTAATGATTAGAATCTTAACAATCTCACTATATATCAAAAAATGAACTATAGCTCCAAGTCTATCACCAATCGTGTATTCTCTCTCTCCTTATTGTATTTGTCCATTAGGTAGAGTGTAACTGGTAAAGGTGTGCAAGTAGGGTTAGATCAAGGTTTTTTAACTTGTTTTAAAATAAATCAAATAAACCCGATTCGTTTAACCTGCAAATCAAAATGGGTTAATTTAAATCAATCCATTTAATATATTTATATCTTTGGCTCGCGGATTAGCTTGTTTAATCTATTTTTTAAATGGGTTAAGGTTACAATTTTTTTTACCTTTTTAAAAGTAAGCCAAATGAGGCCGACTTGTTTAACTCACAAGCTAAAGTGGGTCAGGTCGAGTTGGCCCATTTAATCCGTTTGCACACCTTTAGTAATTGGCTTAGGAAAAATATTAACTTAACGCTTAAAGAAGAAAAATCATGGGCCATCATAAATAATAATAAGCATGCCTATTGAAGGGAAAAAAGAAAAAGAAAAAAGGATTTGCTTATTCTTTTCTCTATGGTTTTGCATACCTTTAAGATTATGACTCTTTTTAAAGTGATAATTTAACAATGTACAGATGACTCTATTAAACTCGTATCATATGATACTCTATTTAATTAGATAAGTTGGATGGATATTGAAAGTTGCAAAATGGATTATGAATACAATTTTTCGAAACCTACTCACATATAATAAGTTATGGATAGTATTTCCATCACATGTATTCATCATCAAATTTGCATTCTAAGATATATATAGTTCATGTTTTAAAGTGTCTATATCCACCCTACAAAATGATCAAATAATAATAATAATAAATGAAAAACAATATTATTTTGGGAAAAAGTACATATTTTAGTCATTAAGATTTAACTTCTGTTTGAGTTATCAACCTTTTTTTTTTTTCTTTTATTAGAGTCACTAATACTTTCAAAACCTCCAACATTTGTACTTTGTGGTAAGTAATTCTCTTTTCAAATGCATGAAGAATTTTTGTATTGTTTAATAGGAGACTATAAATGAAATTTACAGTCAAAACTAAACATCCAATAGAACCATTCAAGAGAGTGAAATGGAAACGAATTTGAGCCATTTTAGTAAAACCAAACCACATTAAACTCTAAAGAAGGTTTGATTACAGATTTTTGCAATCGCAGATCCTTTGTTTTCATGTCTGTGGTGGGCAATAATTATCAGTTTTATAGTTGAAATGATAAAAAAAAAAAAAAAAAAAAAAACTATGACACGCTTAGATAATAATAGCAATATACGAGAAGCTAAAAGTCAAGCCTGTTTTGGGCTTACGTTATTTGTTAAATACATTATTCAAATAAATAAAAAAAAATAAAGAGTCGTTGGAGTAAGTAGGATGAAAGAAAATTGTTTTTAATATGTTTATGCAGTGATGGCAGGTCTGGTTTGATTCTATTGGTTTAATTTCAACCCAATAAGCTTGTCTCAGAAATGAAATCGATCTATGGAAATATTCGCTAGACCCAATTAGTCTAATTTGGTTCTATAGGATCTAGTTGGGTTTTTAAGGTTGGAATACAATTTTCTGTTTTTGCTAGATAATGTACCAATCAGTATAAAATACTCAATTTTCAAATTTCAAAAAGTAGAATAATTTTATTGCTTTATAATTAAATATGAAATATATTTTAATATTTTTATCGATTATAGCCCCGGTTCAATTTTATTGACCCTTGATCCCTTCTCATCTTGGATTTGGCTTTGGTCGGGCGACTAACATGGGTGATAATGCTGCAAGAAACTATATCCTCAATTCTTTCTTTTTTTATAAACCATCCCATATTTTTATTTATTGCTTCTGTTTGAACATAGACTTCTTCATTTTAAACAATTCAGACATCCATCTCGAAGACCCCATTTTCCAAGATTATGTGTGGAATGGAACCATGTACTATCGTTGGTCAAAGGTTGATTCACCCATACATATATATATATGCTATATATATATTGTGAAATCCTATATTTAAGTATTTAACATGAATTATAAAAAATTATGGTATTAATTTATAAGGTCACAATTATAAACACTTTATCAATATAAACTCAAAACTTTTGAGTTAAGTCATTGAAATTAACTTATTAGTATTTATTGGTTTAATTATTCACTATTTTTAACTTAAGATATTATAAATGGTATCAAAGTAAACCCTCTACTAATAGGTAGGTAATTTAAGTTTGGCTTTAACTTAGAGAAAATATTCGATAAAGGTGAGGAGTATCACTAAGGTGTAACTTCTTGTATGGGCTCATTAGTGTTTGTTTCCTTGATTATTCACTACTTTTAGTTTAGGGTATTATAAATGATATCAAAGCAGACCCCTTGCTAGTAAGTGCATAATTTAGGTTTGGTTCCAACTTAGAAAAAAGGTCCGATGAAAGTGCAGAGTATCACCAAAGTGTAATTTCTTATATACTTTTAAGATAACTTATAAGTAGTGAGTAACCCGAATCGTACATTGAAAATAAGAAAAGATTTGGGCTCAATTATAAGATCTTGCAACGAGACATCGCATGTTTAAGAAAGCGGAGATTGTAAGATTCTATGGTTAAGTATCCTACGTAGATTATGAGAGGTTGTTGTTCTAGTTTATAAAACTATAGTTGTAAATGCTTTATTAATAGAAATTTGAAATTTTTAAGTCAAGTGATTGAAATGAATCTATTAGTATTTATTGGCTTAATTATTCACTCCTTTTAATCTGAAATATTATATATATATATATAAAATCTTATCTAGTGTCTGGTGAGGTGCTTCGGTGGTTTCATTATCTACGAGATCAAAGATCGTCAAGAGGTATGAGAAAATAATAAATCTCCGCAGCATCCATCACATTATTAACAGATGATATGAGGAAACATTAAGACGCACACCAGAAAGTACCCTAATCTCAGCGATCCTTGATCCTAATTTAAAAGCACGATTAATTAATTTTTTTTATGGGGGATGGTATATAATAACCATTTTCCTTTCTATAAGACTATTATTGCTTTTGGTTTTATATAATAACTTTTACAGAATTTCTATGGATTTAAAAGAATAATTATTCCTTGATCCTTCCACCTTATAAATAGTGGTCAGCTACCCTTCGCCTTGGGGTATCTCGTAAGTGGCCACTAGGACTTCCTAATTCGCAACTTCTTGCTATAGGTGGAGTTGTTGGTGAATGGCGCAATAAACTTAGAATTAACCAAAAACTTATCGGTTGTAATTAGATTGTACAACTTGATTATAACATGTTCGGTTATAAAATGATTTTTGTTTTCATTTTTCTTTAATAACTTTAAAGGTGATGGATCGTAATAGTTAACCCTTGCCTTAGTTGTAATAACTTTAATAATTTATTCCTTAAGTTGTAATACAGTTAAAAAAAAAAAAAAAAAAAAAATTGATGAATTAATCTCTGAGAAATTTCATTGCACATATGTCTATAACGACTATCCTTGCAAACCATGTATAATTGTGAAAGTAAAGCAGGTGTATTGGTTTGATTTGATAAATACGACACTTGTTAAAATACTAATGGATCGGTGCTTTTTGTCATTTAAGCATATTTTAGTTTTGTAGCCATTTGACTTGAATGATAGACATGCTTTATTCCCGGGAATAATCTTGAGATATTTTAAGCGACCATTTTTAGTATTTCTAATGGTTTTAGATAATTATTTGAAAAAAATATTCCTATAGAAGTATGAAATATTCTATCCTTTACATGTAGGTGCGTACATATGTAAATATATTAATATTCTTATTTGATGTTAAAGAACGTATTCAGCGGCGTCAATATGTTGCCTGTTGGTGTTATTGCATTATATCGGGTCTTGTCGAGACAGAGGAGAAGAGGCTTTGCATGTTCAAATAAAGGCTGTACAAGCGCGTTGCTTGCTAGGCTGGAAAACGAAAATGGGATCTATAAATTTTGAGAAGAAAATTTTTATATGATTTTGTTCATATTATAAGTCAAAGAGGGTCAATATATATACAACATAGACGCACTAACTAAACTTCTAAATATAAAAAAAAAAATATTCTAAATATATTCTTTACACAATTGACAGATATTTACAGATCCTAAAATATTTTAATACCTTCTAAATATAGAAAACAAATATTCTAAATATATTCTTTATATAATTGACAGATATTTACAGATCCTAAAATATTATAATACCCCCTCTCAAGTTGGTGCGTGAAGATTGCAAACCCCCAACTTGCGTAGAAAATACCCAAACTGCTGTGTTCCCAATGCTTTAGTAAAAATATCAACGAGTTGCTCAGAGCTACGTACATAAGCAGTCTGAACATGTCCATGTTGAATCTCATCACGAATAAAATGACAATCAATTTCAATGTGCTTTGTTCGCTCATGAAACATGGGATTTGCACTAATGTGTAAAGCTGCTTGACTATCACAATACAACAGCATAGGATGAAAGTGTACAATACCGAAAGACAGCAAAAGACCCTTTAACCATTTCAGTTCACATACAATGGTAGCCATGGAACGATATTCTACTTCAGCAAAGGATCTTGACACTGTATGTTGCTTTTTAGTCTTCCAAGAAATAGGAGAAGTCCCTAACATAACAAAATATCCAGTAAGAGATCGTCGAGTTAAAGGACAACTCCCCTAATCAGAATCACAATAAGCATACAACCGAAGATCACTATTGGCTCGTAAAAATATTCCTTGTCTAAGACTACCCTTCAAATAATGAACCACGCACAAAGCTGCTTCCCAATGAGCTTCCCTTAGTTAATGCATAAATTGTGCCAAAATATGAACACTATAGGACAACTCAAGTCGAGTAAGAGTCAAATAAATCAGTCTTCCTACCAATCTCCGATAGTTCTCTGAATCTACCAACAATGCATTTTCTGCTAAGGTTAAATGATGATTTTGTTCAATGGGAAAACCAAATGGTTTAGCACCCAATAATCCAGCTTCACTGATAATATCCAAAGCATATTTGCATTAGCAAAGAAAAATTCCTTCTTGATTCCGAGCCACCTCTATGCCTAAAAAATACTTCAATGTTCCTAAATCTTTCATGTAGAAGCAGTAGCATAAATAATCTTTAAACTTCTGAATGGCAACTCCATTATTCCCCGTAATAACAAGATCATCGACATACACCAGTATACTCAAATGTATCTTGTCTCGATTTAAAGTAAACAATGAATAATCAGATTGAGATTGAAGAAATCCATACCGCTTTAATGCAGTTGTCAATTTGGAAAACCAACATCGGGGGGCCTGTCGTAACCCATAAAGTGATTTACGTAATCGACAAACTTTGCCAGGCTGTTGAATAGAGAACCCAGGTGGCATCTTCATGTACACCTTTTCTTCTAAATCTCCATGCAAGAATGCATTATGAACATCCACTTGATGGAGTTCCCATCCCTTTGTTGCTACCACTAAAAGAAAAGTACGTACAGTAACCATTTTTGCAACAGGAGCGAAGGTCTCATTATAGTCAATTCCTTCAATCTGATTATTGCCCAGAATCACCAATCGAGCTTTATAACGTTCAACCGAACCATCTGAGTTATATTTGATCTTGTAAACCCATTTACTGCCTATAGCTTGCTTTCCCTGTAGCAAATCTTCCACAGTCCATGTACCATTAGCCTCAAGTGCCTCAATTTCTTTCATCATGGCTTCTTTCCATCGAATGTTTTTTGGCCTGAATATAAGAAACAGGCTCCTTTTCGGCTATCATAGTTGCTAAGAAAGAATAATGTTATAGAGAAAATTTGTCACAATTTACATAATGTGCTATAGGATATGAGGTACCTGTGGACGGAATTAGATTGGAGGAACATGCAGAGGGACTTATTTGTTGTGCAGTATATGTCACAAAATCTCGCAGCCGAGTAGAAGCTTCTTTTGTTCTATAACCACGTCTAAGTTGTTCTGAAATAGATTCACCCGAGATTTCAATGATACCCCCCCTGTCATTATTATCACTTTGAGTCACAGTCGAATTCTTAGGTACTTCACTTTCTTCTTCCTCATTCAATTCACCATTAAAATGATTGGTGATATCGAAAGAAGCACCTTGTACAAGATCTGGTTGCACACCTTCTTTATCAGCATATGGAAATTCAGATTCAAAGAACACAACATCTCTAGATATAAAATATTTTCCTATATCAAGATCATAAACTTTCCACCCTTTTTTTCCGAAAGGATATCCTACAAATAAACAACGTTGACTTCTGCTAGCAAACTTATCTTTTTCCTTATTTAAGTTCCGAGCATAACACAGGCACCCAAAAGTTCGAATGTGATTATAATTAGAAGGTTTACCAAACAATATCTCATAAGGAGTCTTTCCTCCTAATAACTTAGAATGAGTCCGATTGATCAAATATACAGCCGTCAGAACACATTCTCCCCAAAATTTGATGGGAAGATTGGCCTAAAATCTTAAAGCTTTAGCCACATTTAAAATATGACGATGTTTCCTCTCAACACGTCCATTCTGTTGAGGTGTTCCTACACATTAGATTAGATCTAATGTAAAATTTCATTTTCAGAAAAATAGTTATGCAAGCAAGCAAATCCAGTCCCATTATCACTTCTAACTATCTTCACATCTTTTTGAAATTGTCTTTTAGTCATGGCAAAGAAATTACGCATGGCAAGTTCCACTTCTGTTTTTTCAGTTAACAAATATATCCATACACCCTTAGAAAAATCATCAACAATGATAAAGAAATACGAGGCCTTACAAGAAGCATTAACACGATAAGGTCTCCACAAATCACAATGAATTAATTCAAAAATTTTATTTGCTTTAGTGTCACTAAAAACAAAAACTTCTCTTGTTTGTTTAGCTCTCAAACAAATGTCACATGGTTTATTCTTTATTGAACTATTACTAAATTCAACTTGAGGAAGAGATTCCACAATTTTTGCGGGCGGATGCCCCATCCTCTTATGCCATAATTCAAAAGAATCTACATGACTTATCTTGCATGCTTGGACTGATACTGCTGAGTTCAAATAATAAAGTCCCTTGCACTGTTCACCCACTCCAATCACCATCCTCGAGGTGCAGTCCTGTATAACACAAATTTTATCAGTAAATTGGACATTACAATTAGAGCCATCAAGCAATTGTGACACAGATATCAAATTATAATTCAAATTTGGAACATAGAGAACATTGTCTAGTTTGATATGTTTTCCTAAGCAAACTGATCCCTTCTTCAATGCCATCACTTACCCTCCATTAGGTAATCCAATTGAACATGCCACAATTTCTTTCAAATTTGTTAAACATTCTAAAGTACCTGTCATATGTTGTGAAGCACCAGAGTCAATAATCCAATTCAGATTATCTTTACAATTCATCTTCTCACTAGTACCCGGTTTGCACGTGCTCAACAAATTGAGAAAGAATGACCATTGTTCTACTGTCAAGGTCCCAGAAGCTGTATTTTCTTCCGTTGCTGCCATTGATGATGATGGCTGCCCAATTACATGGGCTATATTCACCTTTGGCATATTACTTTGTCTACGCCCTGCACTCTATCCCCCTCGTCCACTTCCAGCCCCTTTGGGTCAGTCACCCCACCATTCCGGATATCCAATGAGCTGAAAACAAGTTTCAGAATCATGTCCCTCTCATTTGTAGTGTGAGCAAATGGCAGATTTGTCTTTCACTTCTGTTTTATACTTTCGCCCTTCTCTATTGGTCTGCACTACAAAACTCACAACTTCTCCATGTTCCTCCTTCCCTCGTGAGATGTTTCTAACACGTTCTTCTTGGCACACCAACGAGTATGCCTTATTCAAGTTTGGCAATGGTTCTGTGCTCAAAATATTGGAACGAATTGCTCCATATAATGTATCTTCCAACCCTATCAAAAACTGATAAAGCTTCTCTTCTTCTCGTTTCTTGTCAAGTTCAACTGCAATATTACAATTGCATCTTCCACAACGGCAGATGGGAATTTGCTCATAATTCGCAAGCTCTTCCCAAAGTTGTTTCAATTTCCCATAAAAAGTCACAATCGACAAACCTCTCTGTTTGCAGTTGGTAAGTTCTGCCTTGATCTGCTGAACACAAGGTCCATTAGCGATAGAGAATCGCTTTTTGATATCTTCCCATAAATCCTTTGCAATCTCCATATATGTTATGGTAGATCGCAGTGTTGGCTCGATTGTGTTGAGTATCCATGAAACCAACATTGAATTCACAGTCTACTAATCCTCTAATTCAGTAGAATCATCAACAAGTTGATTAATCGTTCCATCAATAAATCCGAATTTCTTCTTGGCCCTCAACGACATTCGCATTGCTCGAGCCCATTCATCATAATTGTCTCCTTTTAATTGCACCTGAGTAATTATATTACCAGGATTATCACTCGAAGTCAACAGGTAAGAGGAGGCTGGTTTCTTTCCCTCTCTAGTCATAGTGTTTTTTTTTTTTTTAACCAATCTCTGATACCATATAAATTTTGAGAAGAAAATTTCTGTGTGATTTTGTCCATATCACAAGCCAAAGAGGGCCAATATATATACAACATAGACGCACTAACTAAGCTTCTAAATATAGAAAACAATTATCCTAAATATACTCTTTACACAATTGACAGATATTTACAGATCCTAAAATATTTTAATACTTTCTAAACATAGAAAACAAATATTCTAAATATACTTTTTACATAATTAACAGATATTTACAGATCCTAAAATATTCTAATAGCATCCGAATATAATGGATATTTAACAACTGTACGAGGATACAATGAAACTAAATTTTTGTTTTTGAAATCATAAAACCCACTAACTTGCTTAAATCAACATCAAGATATAAACTCCAAATCTTAGGTTTTTAAAAACTTAAGACAAATTTAATTATCAACCCATAACCCTAATATATGAAAATTGACCAGAAACATTGACCTATAAATAGAGTTAGGGTCTACAAAGTTGATAACAATATAAAATATTAACATTGATAGCAGAAATTTGATTAATACAAAAAAGAAACTTAAGGGAATTAAGGATAATTAACTTAACAATTTCCTAGTAAAAAAGTTAAAATTAATGTCATCTACCAATGATTAAAGATAATAAAAAGTGAAAAAATGACTAATTTGCATCTAGAAGTGAAAGTAGATAGTAAAAAGTAAAAATAAAATAGTAAATAGTAAACTAGTAGTAAAACAAGATAAACAAATAATAAATAACGGTAAAAAAGCATGATAACGACCTATACCCCTTACATATAAGATATTATTATGATATATCCCAAATAAAAGTAAAGAATATATTTGGAAAAGTAAATTAAATAATAAAATAATTCTGTAGAATGCTAAAATATGATAAAAATACTTTATAAAACATCATAAAATACCCAATAAATATCAAAACAACTCTACAATTGTCAAGCAATTAATGAGATGTCATAAAAACATCTAATAACTTGTAAGGAAAATAAACAAAAATTAATAAAAATTTGAAAATATCTTAGAATGAATAAAATATGTTGATAACTTCTTCAAGAATTTGTCAAAAATTTGTACAAGAGGCAAAAATTGTTCAAAATTTAGTTAAACACATATCTTAAGGTTAAGGACACATGATAATTTTTCCATGAATTTACACTTACTAGAAAATTTTTAAAATATTAGATAGCTTCTTCAAAAATTCACCAAAATTTGTACACCTATCCAAAAATTGTGAAATTTTAATGAGAAGTGTGATATTATTTGGAATATGTGTCTAATTTTCAATAATTTTTAAACTCATATACAATTTAATAATAATTCTTGAACACTATAAATGCTCATCTCCTTACTTCAAAAATTCACACCACTCAAACCAAGACTTAAAAATTTGTGGAGCTTCTCCATACTCCTTCTAAGAGGTTAGACAAGGTTAAAGTGGTGGTGTTGGCAGCCACTTGGTGGTGGTTTTGGCCATTTACATGGTTTTTACTTCAATAATTTTAAAACTTTCAATCCATGTTGTTTTAAGAAGTCCTTTTACTTTTAAGTATTCTACAACCCTACCTTCTTATAGTAATTTTTCTAGAATTAATTTTGCGTGTTTATATTTTTTATAATTTTTTTGAATGTCTACTTATTTTATTAAAAAAAATGTCTATTTCAAACAAAAATCACAAAACCCTATCTATTTATATATTATAAGTTTTATTGTATATTTAATATGATATTCTAGATCCATCCTTGATTGTTAAATTATTTTATAATTTTCTTGATATTTTGACTTAAGTTTCACTTGAAATATTTAATATATGATAAAACATATAATATATAAATATACCTAAATAATATCCATTACTAATTATCATATATTTTAAGTTTTCTTACAACCTTATTTTATGGTTTATAAGAGTTATACATTAATAACAATACCTTATCTTAGTTTTTTTATGGTAACTATCCTAAAACTACATTCTAAAATCTTAGTATATGTATGTATGTATATATATATATATATCTATATATAGTAATTACACTCTTTTATAAATGTTAAGATTTATTTTAATGAATATTTATTATTACTTTTTTTATAAGTGCATGGTGAAATAATAAGATCTATAAAACAATCACAACTAAAACTTTACTAATTACATAATATAACTAAACTCTAAAATAAAACTAATAATGAACATTTTATAAGATTTCAACACAGCTTTCAGGAGGGTATTAGGCAACTACAAATAAGATAAGTGGCTTGGCTTACAGCAATTCTTGATGTGTTACCAAGGAGCAATAAGTCATTATATTGCTTGTGCCTGTAAATTAGTTGGATGTGCGCATATAATGAACGTGGATGTAAGATTTCTAATTGATGACTTGTGCTGCTTGGCTTAAAATATATAATATTCTAACTTAGTATGGAATCACTAGTTGATTGCTTAATTAACTTGATTAATGTAATATTTGACTTTAAAGAAAAAAACCTATACATGCATTCCAAAAACACCACCCATTAGATAGGGAAATGAGATTTCGTTCTTTCAGTCCTGCGAAACTAAAATGACAAAAGAGTAGGTCACCATCAAGTTAGAAAGTATCAATAAGGATATCTTAGAATGGGTATAGAAGGGATAAGGAAAAATTTATTGCACATCCTCGAATTGATAGGAAAGTTTGGGCCCATAAGTGGTAAGCTGTAGAAATCCCTTAAACTTAGGCTAGAGTGGGGTTATTTTCTCTAGTCTTGTGACGTATCAGTCAACGTTGTGCGAATGACAACTTGATTGTTTCATTACACTCTTGCTTGCCTTACTTGTGCATATAACACTTATCCCTTACTACTTATTGAGTATATGGTTGTAGACACTCAATTTATGCTCCCTTTATTTTATTTTATTTTATTCCAATAGGATAAGAGTCTTAAATTAAGAAAAATGCCAAAAAATAGAAAATTAAAGAAATTTAGAAAAATAAGAAGTTGAGAAAAATAGGAAAAAGCATAAAAAAAAAAAGAAATCTAGGAAAAATTCAAAAAATACAAAAATACAAAAAATAAGAAAATAGGAAAAAGCACAAAAAATAAGAAATTTTTAAAAAATGAAAAAAATTGAAAAGTGACAAAAATAGAAAAAAAATTGAGAATAAAAGATTTATAAAAGTTAGAAAATAATCATTTAGTAGTATAGACACCTCATTTTTATCATTTTTATTGAGCCAGAAATATAAAAAATAAAAATAGAAAAATAATAAATAATTAAAATTAAAATAAAAAAGGAAAAAAATATAAAGTATCAAATCAACTCAAGTCAAGTCAAGTTAAATCGTATTAAGTCAAGTCGAATCGTATCGAATCGAGTTATATCAAGTCGAGTTGAGTCATATCGTATCATATCGAGTCAATCGAACCAAGTTGAGTCAATTGTATTGGGTCAAGTTGAGTCGAATCGAATCTAGTTGTATCGAATCGAATCTAGTTGTATCAAATCGAATCTAGTTGAATCAAATCGTATCAAATAGAATCAAGTCGAGTCGGATTGTTTGGTATCAAATCGAGTGATGGTGAGTGACCAATTTAATAAATTCTTAAGTTATTAAGAAGAATTAGGCTTTATTAAAATGATTTTAGCCCAATTTGATTTAAAGTAGATTTTTATCTAATTTATATTAGGCTAAAATAAACTTAAGATTTATTAGATAAGTTATTAAGCTAAATCAAATTGAATCAAATCAGGCCTGGCCATAAAAAGCCTAAATTAAAGAGGATTTCTAGAAGTTAAGTCAAATCTTCAAAGAATTGTTATTGTATCTTCGATATGAAGATATGATTAAAAGTTTATAAATAGTATGTCAGCAGGTGACGCTAGATATGGTTATTTTTTTTTTACAATCTCTATAATTCACTCGCAAACCACATCCCTGATCTTTCACATTCGCATACTTGAACATAAAGCCAACAACCCCCCTTCAATAAATAATCAGCCGAAGTTCAATTCTTTGTTACGCCGCTACAATTCAACACGTCCAAGCCTTGACCCCTTAACACAAGCCAAAATTCTAGCCATACAAGTCCACATCTTGCTGTCTAAACACTTGACCAGACGTCCCACTCAACAAAGTCCCCTAACCAAACGCCCTACTCCACATTCTAAACTCTACTGTATGGACTGCTAACCCCCTAATCTAATCAATGCCAACATACGCTAGACAGCAATCCTCTTCCTCACACCACAACATTGACCAACCAAACACAAGCCATGCTATAATTGCTAACTCCCCTAACATTACACAACAATCCACCAAAATAGAATTCCTTAATCCCTTGCCACGATACCCTAACCAAACTCGACAGACATACACGATCCAAAATCCAATACGTATGTCCTCAATCCCCTAACAACTGCCCTTGACGTCCAATAATCTACAATCTGCACTACTTGCAAAACAAACCGACTGAAGCCCCTGGATGTCTCTTATTTGAATAGCTGATCCCCTACCGCATTGAATAGCCCACACATAATCCATGTGTTCCTTACCTTACAACATGATCAAACACCACAAACGCAAAGTTCGCACACTCTCCACAGTAGCCCCTGCACATAACGAATACGATACACGTGTACGATTACGCATGACTCGGTTTGTTTAGGTAAAAATTATTTTATTTTATTTTAGTTAGTTCAATTGTATTTTTACAAATTTATCTTTTTTGTTCAAGTATGGGTTTTTTTTATTATTTTCATATTGCATGTTTTTTTTAGATAATCTCAATTTTTAATAAAATTTAGTTAAATTGCGTTTTTTTTATAAAATTGTGTTTTTTTTTAAAACAAGCATATCTATGAGATATATATCTAAATCGTACGAGATACGTATCTTATTGTTGAGATTTAGAAAAGATACGTATTTAAATCGTATCTTCAACGTATCTTACAGTTGAGATTTAAAAAAGATATATATGAGATACATATCTAGATTATATCTTAACATATCTTACAATTAAGATTTGGAAAAGATACGCATAGAGATACGTATTCAAAGTGTATCTTGGTAGATCTTGCATGTAAGATTTATACAAGATATCTTTTGACACATAGTGAGTTTTTTAAAAAAATAAAAAATCTTAATCAGAGTTTTTTTAAAAAAGATTTAGATAGTTAAGGTTTTCTCGGATTCATGAAATTAGATTTATTAGGTTTGTTTTTAAAACAATAATAAATTATTAAAAAACATAAATTTGGCTTGGTTTTCAAATCTAAAATAATCAACACACTAAATATTTTATAAAAAGAACTACGTTGGTTTGATCCCAATTAGCAGGTATGTAGGCATCTTAGAGGCAACCATATAAAAAAAAATCATAATAAAAAATAATTAAAATATTCACTATAGTTATCCTTTGTATATTTAGGTATATTTTTTGTATTTGTTAGATAATTATAAAAATAAAGCCTATCAATTTTTCTTTAGTTTTTATATGGTGACATAATCTTAATAAGTTAGCCTTCGAGCCTGGTTTTTTCTAATTTAATTTTCTAAAAATCATTTTCTTAGAAAATCCACAGATTAGTGGTCAAATTAGGGTTTTCTCACCCGAAAACCTTAATTTCATTTTTTACCAGTTGAATTGACTGGCGACTTTAATTTTTTAATATTTTTTTTTAGAAAAATATTTCCTTTGTTAAATTTCAAGTACCTTATATTAAGAGGGCTGGGCTTAATATAGGTTAAATTAAGGAAATCAAAATATAGCTTAACAAGTAGAATAGGATTTTAACTTTTAAATTTAAAAAAATGGAGATTATTGGGCTTGGGCTTAGGCTTAGATTTGAATCAACATAGATTGACTTAATCCATATATGCAAAATTACACATATGAATAAGGCACAAGCAAAGCCTAGCCTAACGAATAAGCATATGAACTTGGCATTAGATTTGAGCATGAGGTCAGGAGTTCGAATCTTGGTAAAAGTATACAAAAGTTTTTTATTTTTTTTAAATGATCAAGAATTGCCATGTGTTAAGATCTCATTGTACCATGTGTCCCGATACATGACAGCAACGGGTTAGACATCATGTGAAATGTTGTAGGTGGTTGGGTTGGTTGACGTTGCGCCACGTCGACACCACGTCAGCATTTTCCTTTTCTTTCTCTACCTTTCTCCTCACTTTCCCGCGATTTTCCCCCTCTTTCTCGCTTGAAAAATATCCTCAACCCCTTCACTTTAAATCTAATTTTTACATAAATTTCACATACAAAAGTGTAAGTTCTTACTCTAATCCTGTTCTAGACATAGCCTATTATGGATTGAGATAAAAAAAGGCATCCAAATTTGGTTAAAAATGCTTTCAAATCGAGCTCCAAAAGTGGGGGAAAAAAAACTGAAAATCTGGGAATTTGTACTTAATTCAAATATTGACTTTCCTTGTTTTCTAAGGTGAATTGATGTATAAGTAGGAGTCCTAGGCATACATACAAACACTCACAAGCAGAAATCTTCACTCGTAAACACTCTCTCTCTCTTCTTGATCACTCTCTCTCTACACTTACCGAACTTTCTCTCTCTTCAATCCCCTCTCCCTAACTGTTTTGGAAACGCACCACTACCCTAGGAATACTCCCCATAGCTCAGGCTTTCCAACCTGACCCTTACTACTCTTGGCCATGGCCCCCAGCCACGCGGCCAAACACCTACCACCAAACCCTAACATACGGCAACTCCTCCTTAAAACCAACACTTACGACGACCATCAAGTTAAATCGATTCTACGGCTGAGCTTGCCTTCATCCTTAACCTAAAAACCAATCACCCCCTCATACCCAACAACTTACACACGCTCGAGCTACCATTACCCCTATCGACCCTTTATCCAACCACCATTGGCTACGACATTCATTCTACCCCCTTAACTCCAATTCAATAACCATGAAAATCCCCTTCCCCGATCAATTAGGAGCTCGGAGTGGCTAGAACCACCCCCATGAGCCACTACTCTTCATCTACCATCCCTAACCTGAGATCCGACTTGCGTATTCCCCCTTGGTCCAACCCTATTATCCATCCAATTTGTTTATTTTCTTTTGGTTTGTTCAGTTTTGTAATTTATTTATTTATTTATGTACATGTACTTGGTAATGTAAAAAGAAAAAAAAGTAAAAAAAAAAATAGTTTATCTATTTATTTTAGTTTAATAGATAAAATAGAATAAAAAATAATAAAGATAAAAATAAGCAAATAAGCTAATGAATAATTTTTTTTTTACTTAGAAAAATCATGTTTTCAAAAATAAAAATAATAATAATAAATAGACCCTTTACAAATTAGTACTATTTTAGATTTTTCAAAAATAAAACCTCGATTATGACCTTTTTTAAAAAAAATTCTTTTAACGAGTTGAATTGGATAAAAACATAAAGCTAATCTCTTTTCAAAAATTAAAATCAACTTAATTTGCTAAAGTTTTATAAAAAAAAGAACTATGTACGTCTGATCCCGAATAATGGGTATATAGACACCTACGAGGCGACGGTAAAAATAAAAAATATAATTTTCCTTTTTTAGTTTAAATTACTTAAGTGATCCAATTAGAGTAACTAGTAATTGAGTTTTGTTTTATAGAATTGAAAGGTGATTTTTAAAGATAAAATTAAATTTGGAAAGTTAATGGTACTTGTAAGAGTTTAAAAAATCTAACCCCTAGATCTAGATCTCTAGTTTCTAAAACTGTTTTTTTTTTTTAAAGGGGTTTAACCGATAAACTGATAAAAGTGTATTTTATTCATATTTTAATGAGTGAATTAGAGAGAATTATTATTAATTTTATAACAATAATTAAGAATTGGTACTTAAGTATTTTCATTTGAATATTTCAGGTATTGGAGGATTTAGAGTAAAAATACGATTTTATGTAAACAAAGAAGCTGAAGTAAGCCACGGCATGATTGGAATTGAAGACAACCAGCCTATACTAAACATTGGCGGCTTTGGAGTTTATGCTGCTAGCCTTCATGGAAAAAAATAGCTTTTGAAAGCCAACCCTAGTTTTTTCAATAAATAGTCATAAGTCTCGGATTTTAGAAGAACTTTTCATCTTCTTTAGAGTTAAATAGTCTTAAAACAGTTAATAGATAGTTTTTGAAGAATTAGTCCGTAAGATTGCTTGAATAGTTGAGAAAAATTTTCTTTTGCTGTAGAGATCGAGTTTTAGAGTTGTAATTGAAGTTTACCTTTTCTAATTACAAAATTGGTGACATTTATTTTAATTATATTTATGCAATTCTGTTAATTATTCATACTTCCAATTATGAATTTCTTTGCAATTTCAATTAGCAATTGTGCTTTTGTTTCAAATTCCATGGCTGGCTAAATTTATTTATGAGAATTGATGAAACCTTAGGTAGCAAAAATGAGAATTGTATTCATGTTATAGAATTGATAGGTATATGGATAATTCATGATTGTAATTTCTATGATTTCGATTATAATTGGCTAATTGATTATAATTGTTAGAAACCCTAGTGATATGGGAATTGACATAGGATTTGTTAGAAATTCTTGATTAATTCGATTGACTAATGTAGGAGTAATGTTAATTGAATTAATTAGAAATTATCTAGAGATTAATACGATGTTTTGCAATTAATTATTTACTAAGACATTAGGGATAATTGATTTTACGATATTAGACAATCATAGCATCAAGAAATGTATGATTGTAATTCGGAGTCCACTATTAATTGGAGATGCGGGAGCTGACTATTTAATTAGAGGTTTAAGTTCTTAAGTTTTAAGGCATAATAATTTCACTTGGATGACCATATAGCTATTAATCTATATAACATGATAACAATTAGATTTGCATAATTTAAGGTAGATTCTGTTTTCTCACAATTCTCGATTGATTGCTTAGTTTTAGATATTTTATAGTTATTTTCTTTTCGATAGTTTTAGTATAATTATTAGATTAGTTAATTTACTTTTAATTGCCTGAATATTGATAAGAAGAATTAGTAATTTCTTAGTCCTTGAGGGATCGACAATCTTGCTTGCTCTGTATTACTTGATTCCGACTCAGTATACTTGCTGGAATATTCGCGATTTAATTTATTTATATATATATATAGTTTAAGCGAATCATAGACCAGTTGCTAAATTATAACCAATCCATTCAATTGGTTATAACTTAACTCTTTTTTCCCGACTTCGATTGGATGGCTACTCAAATACATTTTCATTGAAAAACAGTTTTTTTTTTTAACCCTAATCAAGAGTTGGTATTAAAAGGTTAGGGTTTAGTACTAATTGGTTTAAAGGAAACCTAATTTATAAAAGAACCAGGAAGTAAAAACCAGGCTTGACAGTGGTTTCACTCATACCCCTATAGTTATTCTTTTGCAAGTTAACTCTACAAAAGCTTGAGAAGGGAGAAATGAGTGAGGTTCAATTAATAGAAGTTAACAAATCACTCTACTAAGCAATTGAAATAGGAATTTCAAGGTAAAGGAAGCATTGTTTTTCAAGGTTATTGGTATGTATTTTTTGTTTCCACTAAATGCTGTTAACTCAAATATGAAGCCTTATGTATATCAATAGTAAAATAATAGTTATAGGCATTGTGCTATGATTAACCATTGATAGGCACGGCGAGACTATTGCAATATAAGCACCTGAGACGTCATAAAAATATAGTTACGTGTAATCAATAATTAATATTGTAAGAAAAAAATAATATTATGATAATATCATAAGATATTTTAAAAATTTAAATAATTTCTATTATTAAATTTGTAACTTTACCTAAAATAGTTTACATTATCCATTTTCAACATAACCTATCTAAGGTGTTTTTTTTTTTTGTTTAATATCAATCATTATATATTACAAATATGGAAAAGAAAAATCAAGTCAAATCGAATCCATTCTGTTAAATAATCAGTATTTGTATCATTAAACCATATAGATCTTTGACGACTTATTTGAGGGTTTTACATACAATACAATACAATTAGCATATTATGATAAAAATGCTTTTAACTTTTAAGCAACATCTAAATGTGTTATATTTATCTCATAAATTATTACTTAAACATTTTTTTTTTGCTTAAAATAACAAGTAAATGTTTTTAAGATCTAAAAGAAATGCGTATTTGAATTTTAAGGAAGTACTTAAATTTATAATTAACCGGCTATGAATTTGCAAGCAACAATTTATAATTCTATAAATCACATGTTGAAGCAACATATTATATATTTTGGCCTAAAGAAAGCAACACATTATATATTATTAAGAAAAAAAAAACTCAAAATTTAGGTAACCCTATTTTAGTTTTGAGTAACTTTTTCAATATTTCCACTTTTAGACAATAGATTTTTAGATAAATTACAACGATATCCTTAAGAACTATTAAAATTGTAGAAAGATGCCTAATTTCAAAAACGGAATATTTAGACCTTTACAAGAATTGTGAAACCGGAAAAATTTTCATTTAACTTAATAGTAAATCATTTTTTTTACCTAAATATATATATATATACATATAATTATTTTTTAGATCAACTCTTCACCTGATTTGAGAGTTTTCTTAATATATTTAAAATTTTATCATTCAATACGATTTAGATTAGATATAAATTAGGTTCAAAATATTGTTGCTAATGTATATTCACATACAATAACGATTTGCTGCTAGCCTATCACATTGCATAAAAGATTTTTTTACCTCAAAATTTTTAAAGGAATCTACGTGTTGTAATTTAAAAATTCAAATTCTTTCCACGTTTTTAAGAGATATTGGCATAATTTATCTTAAATTAGTAGGCAATTAATTTTCAATTTTCAAGCTAAAAGTTTCTACCATTTATGTATTGGTCTTCATATTTTTATGTGAAACTCTTTTATATGATTTACATCTACGGGTAAGTGGGTAATTTTATTGTATAGGGTGTACACAATTGTGCCCTACCTGACTACATAGGTTCTAGGTGGATATTGAGGTTATAAGGTTGGTTTCAAGTATCAATTTTTCAAAACTTGCTCTTACATATGATGATATGGCTATGATAACTTTATAACTTGTACTCACCTTTGAATGTATACTCTAAGGTATATAAGGCACGGTTTCCAAGATATCCTATACCTACCCTTTAAATTTTATCAAATAATGTATGATATTTAATAAATGAAAAAAGAACCTCATATTTTCTTTGATTAAGAAAGTAGAAGAACAAGATTCTATTGATGTTAAAAAAGAAATTGCTCCAATCCAATACAAACCTTAAATTTAATAATTAATACCTAAAAATAATAACTTAAATTTCAACAAGCAATATTAGTTATTAATTCTGTAGAATTTATATTTTTTTTTTATGCATGCATCTTCATGCATTTATCATTTAATTGTTTTGCTAATAAAGAGTACCATTAAACATTCAAGTTCCATATGATGTTTGAAAAACAAAAGAAAATATATGTTGAGAATTTGCTTTAAAAAAGTGTGAAAATATACATTCATGAGTGAAGATTGATGAACAACCTCTACTATTGGTGGTTTGTACAACCTATATTTAGAGGTAGATGGCGACTAATTGATTTATAATGCATGGCATAGCTATTGTAATGATTGGACTAAAACTCCCCCTATTGAAGTATTATTTGTTTTAGTGTGAAATAAGTTTCAACGTATTTCAAACCGTTACATCAAAAGGTGCCTTGATGATTAAAGTTCCATTAACTAGTATTTAAATAGTATTACAATTTACTTCCTTATAGAATTTATGTCTTTGAAGTCTCATTACGCAGGTTTAGGATTACCATTAGGCATGGATTTTGCTATTCTAGTTGGTTACTGCCTAGTAGATTACTTTGATTTTACTTGCAATTACTCAATTAGAACTCCTCCTATCGAGATATTATCCACTTTGATGTAGAATGCTACACGATTTTGTTTCTTAATACAACAACTTCCTAGGAGGTCATTTGTCTTAGGATTGACATAATTTGAGTATGCTTAACTTTAGAGTTTTGACATACTCTAAGGTGCTATATTAAACAGCGTCTTTATGATTAGAGGTTCTTTACCTAGTATTTAAGGGGTATTATAACTACTACTAAGTAGAAAGGTAGTGATAGAAGGTCGCGTAATCCATCTAAAGTGGTGCTTAGTGATGTGATGCTCTTAGGTAGCTAAAATGGATGAGGCTACCTCAGATAAGGATATAAATGAGTGGGTCATAATAGAGTACTTGACCCACCCAACCTAATAAAAAACCTTATAGGGTATTACTCGATAAAGTTTTAGGATGGGTTCTGAGATATGATAAAAAAAACCTGATAAGGTTATGAGATGGGTTACGGGATTTAAAAAAAAAATAAAACTATTAAGAAATCCATTACTTGATAAAAATAATATATTATATTAATAATATAATATTAATTAAATAAAAAAGTAAATGATAAGTAGTTACTAATTAGTAAAATACTCTCCTACATTCAACATTCCTATTCCTAACTCTAACCCTAGTTCTCCTATCTTCTCTAATCTCCAATTCTCCATTGGTCCATCTGCTCCTTCTCGTTAGGGATCTAAAATTGTGTTTAATATCCTCTCATAATCTCACTTAGGTTCATTCTTTCTTTATTTTGATCTTATTAATTCGTTTACTTAAAAAGAAAAAAGATTCAATTTTTTGGATTATGGACAATGCCATTCAAATTTTATCCAGATTATAGTTCAATTGATGGCATCGGTGAATTGCAAATTTCAAGTTTGTTAAGATCTACAGTTGTTTTTACTTTTCGTAGGTTTAATTAGAAGAGATCTATATGTGTTTTTACTTTTTGTTTGTTCTGAATTAACAAAGATTATAACATAACCTTATTATTTTTCTTTTTCTATTTTTAGTTCAGTATCATCGAACAATGTTGCTTAAGCATTAGGCACTTTAGTGATCTTGTATAACTTATGATATGATCTAACTGGCTATTAACAAATGTCATATGACCAAGACTAAGAGATAACAAAGGTTGAATAACATGGATCATCCTTGAGATATAAGGGAATTATATCATGAGTGTTCTTTGCTATAGAAAAGGTTAATATGTAAAATACCATCTACATTACGAAGAGGTATTTATTATTATTATTATTACTATTTTCTGGAAATTTATTTACATTGTAGAAAGAGGAACTATGGTTCCATTATAAAAGTTATAGACATGTCTCTGTGGTTCTTGTTCTAGCTTAGCCATAGATGCAACACAACTTAGTTTTGATTGACTATGGCATAATCCATGGCAAAGGTTATGTGGGAAGGTTTTAAGATCATTATATTGTATAATCTAATGATTTAAGTTTTGTAATTAAGATTTTTTACAGGATATTTTATAAAGTCAGGTCCTCGAGTGGACGAAGGCATAGAAGCTAAGGTGGATGCAGGATGCTCTCAGATATAAGTAACATATCCGTATTATTTTCCATAAGTTGTTAACATAACATTTGTCTTTCGTATATATATCTATGTCATTTATGTATTATTGTTTTAGTCGAATCTTATATTGATGTTTAGATTGCGTACCTAAAGAATCTTAGAACTTAGTAGATGAAGTTATGGTATAAGACTAGCTTGTTCGTCAAATTTAAGTTATTGATTTATAGCAAAACGGTGGAAACATGGTAGAATCCATTGAAAGAGGACAAAGACTTCTTGATGGAAGGAAATTAATCCCTAGTTTATAATGTAATCCTATAGAAAGGAGCCAATAGGTTTATGATACTTTTATCATGTCAAAATGAGTTAAAATAATTACAAAAGAAAGTAAATGGACTTGCAATTAACAAAAAGAAGGACTCATGCTCTGTACTCCTCCATCAAAGGAAAGAGAAACGAGCTCCAACAACAACAGTTCATAATGCTAGTAGATTGATGATGATAATGATATTAGAAAAAATAAAAATAAAATTAGTAGTGATGAATTTGCAGATATTATTGAGTATGCGTAAAAGCATTTGATTCAGCTAGAGCCCCATAATTATGTTAGTTGTCTACGAATAATGAATTTGACTATATGGTAAGTGGACAAGAGACATGAACAGTGCTAAAGCCATAATGAAAGGTGTTGTAATTTGATGGACGCTTAGTTGGATAGTCTCAAGTGCTGCTATAATAGAAAAGAGGATGATTTTTCCACTTCTAATAGTAACTTGCTTTGCTTCTTTTGAGTTGAAAGAGATATGTTAATGTTTGGAGAACATTTTAGTTTTTGAGAAAGCATGTTTATTTGTGTAGTTGGTATATTTTCATTTATTATGTAAGCTCTAAAGTTAAGCCAAGTGATTATAGGATCGAACTCAGTACACAAAGTTTAAGGTGATCGGTTAAAGGATCCGATCAAACCTAAATTATAAAATATAGATAAAAATATTAGTAAAAATGACCCCGTAAACTTGAATTTAAGAAAATAAGTAATGAAATAAGAGATTATAAAATTTTTTAATTTTAAGTACAATACTTGTTAATTATTGAAAAGGGAAAAGTGCAATCTAATAACTAATAAATTTTTAAAAATAGATTATATGTATATTAAAAATTATAGAATGACCTAAATAATAATTAGGAATGTTTACTTGTACCCCACATGTATTTACGTTTAGATAAAAATACGCGAAATTACTTAAATTAGCTAGAAACTTATTAAATAATTACGAAAAAATCAGAGGAATAAGGAATGACTTGGATTTGGTTGTGGTAGGTCAGGAATTAAAGAAGAAAAATTAACCAATAAAAAACAAGCAACACAACTCTGTAAGTTCGAATTAATGCATAATAATTGCTATAAGGCTCTATAAATAGTAAGAAAAATTACATAACTCATTTGGACAGTTTGAAGTGTGGAAAAATTGAGAGCATCGAAATTTGAAGGGAAAATTAGGGTTAGAAAATTCTTTAACAAATCTGTGCAGTAGGGGCTTGTGAACTGAACCCACACACCACCACCACCACCTATGTAAGCCCTACAACCAGCCACTTTGGGTTTCGATCGGCTGAAAGATTCAATCAAGCCTAAATTGTAAGTAAAGCAAAAAATATTAGTAAAAATGATCCCGTAAGTTCGAATTTAAGAAAATAAGCAATAAAACAAAAGATTATAAAAATTCCAAATTTTAAATATATAACTCGTTATTTATCGAAAATGCGTAAAATACATTTTGATTATTAACGAATCGCTAGAGATAAATTATATGTATACTAAAAATCATAAAATAACCTAAATAATATTTAGGAATATTTATTTGTACTATATATGAATTTACATGTAGGTAGAAATACGCGTAATTATTTAAAATACGTGAAATGTGCTAAAATAATACTAAATAATTAAAGAAAATTCGTAATTAATTAAGGAAAAATCAAGAAAAATTAGCAAAAATAAGGAATGATCCAGATATAGGTTGTGGCAGCTAGTGAAAATAAGAAAAGAATTAACCAATTAAATTAAAACAACACAAAAGTCAAATTGGAAGAAGGTAAGGCAATTGTCTTGTCTAATTAATGCACAATAATTTCCCTAAAACTCTATAAATACTCCAAATTTTTTAGAAGCTCATTTGGGCAGTTTGGAGAGTGAGAAAAATAGAGAGAGGTGAAATTGAGAGAAAAATTAGGGTTAAAAAATAAAAAGAAAAACTGTACAATTAGGGCCTTAAAAGGGAACCCACACCAGACGAGCACCTGAGAATGGATGGCGGCCACCACCACCACACGGTGGTGGCAGCACCTAGACCGGCCGATAAGGCCACGGTGACTGGCAGTGGCCGGAGCCACCCAAACTAGTGAGTTCGATTATTAGCTCGATTTTGTATAATTTTGTAAAAATAGTAAATATTCTTAGAAAATTATGAATTTTTTTTATTCTAGAATATTTTTGTATGTAGTTTTTAAGAAAAATATTATTTTGATGAAAATATGTCTTGTGATGTATGGTCCTTAAGAAATCATGCAAAACCAAGCATGTTTTGGTTTAGAAATAAATGACCTTAGGAGTGTAGTTTTGAATCTAAAATTTTTGTGTAGACTACTTAAATAATATAGAACAGTGCTATGAAGCCCATTTTCAAAAATTAATTTTCAAAAATTTTAGATAATTTTTAGGCTCTAAAATGAGTCATAAAATGGGTAATTTAGGGTTAATTAAGCAATTAAATGGTTAATTATAGATTTAGTAAATAATTATATGTTTTAGGATGTTGAAATCCGATGAAGTATGATACTTGTAGTATTTAGGGTGTTAAATGTAATTATTAGGTTAATTATGTAGTAAATGAGTAATAGGGAAAAATAGTAAATTTTAAGTTAATTTTGTAAATTAGGGTAATTAGGTGTAAAATTTGATTTAGGATGAATTTAGACACTTTGAAATGATAATTGATGTTGGGAGATGGTAATTAGAGCAATAGAAATATTAGAAGTGTATTATATACATAATAGGTGATAATACATAATATGTAATTATTGGAAATATAATAAATAGAAAATATTAGGATAAAGATTGATATTATATAAATAATAGGGATATATAATAAAACTGATAGAAGACTTGAATTTATGTAATTATATGAAAAATGTAAAAATTTCTTACATTTACATTAGGAGTAAATTCAGTATACTAATAAGGATTTAAGTATACCGGGTGAAATAAAATACTAACTAGGGGTAATGATGGTATTTAGGAGATCGGGAAATAATGTGATTAATTTCACATTATGAGTTGAAACGAATTTCTAGGGTTCGAGTATAAAACAATACTTAGAAATCGAACTAAAACCTAATTTAGAAATCGATGTAGAAACCGAACCCGAACCTAACCCCAAACCTAGAATAATTGTAAAAGACTTAAGACCTAGATAATTAGGTATATTAAACCCTAAACAAAACATAACAATAAGCATTATAGGATAAAATGAACTTATAATAGTTATATGAAAAACTAAAACCACGTTTGTGCTATAGGGATGATTGGCGATGGCCTAAGCGAGTCGAACCTCAAGTGAGTGAGCGAGGAGTCGAGGTAAGTTGGGATTAATACAATATTGTATTTTGGAGGCTTGAGATTATACTTGGTTGTACTTGTTAGATAGTTGGATGTGTGCATGTGCTTAATTATGAGTGATGCTATGATTATGTTTATTGTTCTGGCTTGTATTGTGTGATTTGTATGAAATGATTGATCACCCTAAACTGGACCTAATCGAATATACGACTTGTAATCATAATCGAACCTACATGGCAACCCATTAGGGGAAACCTAGGATTCTCTAAGCAAATACCGACCCCTTCGAAAGGGATAGCGCAGGATTGCAAAGGATTCCTTTTTCATCCTTAGTCGAACTAAGTGACAAGTGAGGAGGTCATGGCGAGGGTGAAGTCAATGATTCAAAGGTAGTCGCGGGAGGAGCGAGGTCTTCATTGCACAAGTCTGGGTTTGGTCATGAGCTGTTGCATTAATGGAAACTCCTCAACCCGGATTAGAGCGAGCGCTATTTCTCTAATCTCACGAATAGTCGGACAACGTCGTGCGATAGCATTTGCTTGAACATACATTACACCTAATAAGTTGGTTGATAACCTTGTTGTGTTTATGGTATAGTTTTAACTCCTCCATCCTAACTTATTGAGCTGTAGTTGCTCACATCTTTATAGACGTCGTGCAGGTGCTGGCTAAGAAGTGGTATACAACTACTCTAAAGCTAGCAACTGCTGGATCTTAGGAAGTAAGGAAAAGCATTTGAAGAATAAATACATATTTTTAAGGTCTAAGCTTTTACTTTAGAATTTTTCATTTCTGAATAATGTAATAACTAGAAAATATATTATGGAGAAATATTGTAAACTTTAATTATAATAATTTAATTATAGTGTATATATATATTTCCTCACTTTCTTAGGTAAATGATTTATTTAAATTACAAACTGTCTACTTCAAAGCGGGTTAGTCATAAATACCTTGTGTAGATTAAGTCTAAGATAGCAAGTGTAAGGCCAACTTTTTATCTTAAAATTGTTTACATGGCGGGATTGTTACGACTCTACCACTTCGAGGCGTAATAACCTAGAACCGAACCACCACCACCATCACCCCACTCCAAACCCACCGCCTGGACCAGCCGATACACCTGAACTGGTGTTGGAGGCCAAAAAGTCATCGGACCGGGTAAGTCTTACATCTTCTCCGATTTTGTAAAATTTCTTAAAATTATTTATTTTTCCTAGAAAATTATGAAATTTATTATTCTGAGGTTTTATTGTATGTAGATTTAGGAAAAAATAGTAATTAAGTTTAATCACGTCTGTAAATATAGAATTCTTAAGAAATTAAACAAAACCGAGCATGATTAGAACTAGAAATAAATAGGCTTATGAGTGTAGTTTGGAGCTCAAATTTTTTTTATGGAATGCTTAAGTGATATAGAATAGTGCTATGAAATCATTTTTTTTAAATTAATTTTTCAAATTTTTAAGTAATTTTTTAGCCCTAAAATGATAAGAAAATTGAGTAATTTTGGGTTAATTAGGTAATTAAGTGATTAATTATTGATTTAGATGGTAATTAGATGTTTAAGGATGTTAATCTTTGATGTGAAAACCTAATCCTAATCTTTGGAGTGTTAAGTGTAATTAATATAGGAATTATATGGTAATTATAGGAAATTAGGAATATGTGGAATTGGAAAATTTATAAATATGAAAAATTAGGTTTATTGGATAATATAATAATAAAAATCAGTACATAATAAATCTAAAACAAAATTTAATTTTAGGTAATTGTATAAAAAATGTAAGATTTCCTCACATCGGGAGTAAATCCGGTACCCTAATTCAGATTAGAGTGTACCGAATAGATTAGAGTGCTAAATTAAGACCCAATGTGATATTAGAATACTTGAGCTTAATGTGATAAATTTCACATTAGAATTCGAGCGTATTTAGGATTCCTCGTAGTCAGAGATAATGTAGAATCAAAACTAGAATCTAATTTAGAAACCGAATCCCGAAATAAGGTAGAATGAATCATTAGTAAATAATAGGTATACATAGAGAAATGAGTTAAATTATAACTTAGAATATGTATCATCAAAGTATAACTACTAAAAAGACGTATTTGTATTATAGAATACGTGGAGACGAACCGATCTGCAATTAAGTGATCAGGCGACCGAAAATTACAAGTAAGTTAAGTTATTACTTTACCGTATTAGAGTACTATTTTTGGTACTCGGAGACTTAGGATTGTGTATGATTGTTATTGTAAGTAGTTTATGCATGTGCTTGAGTATCTGAATTCATGTTAAAATTTGTGTTGTGATTGATTGTGTGTTATGACTGGAGTGGTGTGAAATTGTTTGAACACTCTAAATAGAATTTAATTTTATTCGACTCTAATGCCCTAAATTGTCATGCATTGCAACCCTTTAAGGGATCATTAGGATTCTCTAACTAAACACCAATACCTTCGATAAAGATAGTGCTGGATAGCAAATTGGTCTTTTCCTCATCCTTAGCTGAACTAAGTAACAGGAGAGGAGGTCGCGGTGAGGATGAGGGCATTGGTTCGAAGGATAGTCTTAGGAGGAGTAGTATCTCTATTGTACAAACTTGGGTTTAGTTGTGAACTGTTACATAACATGAAAACTCCTCAACCTGGATTAGAGTGGGTGAAATTTCTCTGATTTCGTAACGAACCGGACTACGTTGTGTGATGACACTTGCTTGTTGCATTGCATGAAAATAATTGCATGATAATCTTATTTGTGCCTGTATACATTTATGAGTCTCCAATTCAACTTATTAAGTTGTAGTTGCTCATACCCGTATAGATCCTTTTGCAAGTCCTGATTTCTGAATACTCCAAGTATTATGCCGCCCTACAACTATCTAGAGGTTAGTTCTTTTGAAGCCTGGGGTGTGAGGATCAATTCGCCTAGTAGTGGATGTATAGTTACAGTCTCCTTAGTAGTTTAAGAAGGAAAAACTGATAGTTGTTATGTAAATTAGTAGACTGTTATGTTAATGTAGAATTTCCTGAGAAGTTTTATGGAATGTACATATAATTATGTATGTTGACCTAAAATTCTTGATAATTACTGTAACTTTAGCTAAACTCTTAATAGAACTATTTACTTTAAAGCGATGAGTCGTCGATGCCTTGTGTAGATCATGTCCATGGTAGGTACTGTGAGGCCAGTTACTATCATAAAATGGTTTACATGGCGGGATTGTTACGACTCTGTAACTTCGGGGCATAACATATTATTCTTCTACAATGGATTTGCTGAAATGATAATGCGTCTTTAAGGTTGGACATACAGAGAAACACCACAACGAAGTAAATTGAAAAAAAAAACAAAAGAAAAGTTAGCAAAGTTCGAGCAACTATCAACTGGATATGATATACCAATCAATCTTACTTGGCTTACACTCCACCAAATATGACTCACCGATCCGAATTGAATGGTCACTTGATACTACTCCTTGTTAAAGGGAATAGATAAGAGTTGGAGTGTAATGAGAATACTAGGGTTTCTCAAAGGAAACTTGAATAAAATTCTAATATTGATGATTGTTGTCTGCGTACAATTAAGTGAGGGTTTATATACACATTCACTAAGGTTACTTTACACTTATGAAAAGACAAAAGGGTATTCTTATAATTAGGTTATGTAATACATACTAAAAAGAGTAAAAGAGGCAAAGAATATTTAGTATGGACAGTAAAAAATCCTTCTAGAAAGTCGTACCAAAAGACATGTGTCACGCGGTAGCTGAACATTAGAAATATGGACCAAATAGATGAGAAAAAGGATTTATAGTCAGGGGTTGACCTATTCTGGATCAAGTTGAGGCCTAATCAGTCTCATTGTAAAGTAGTCAGTTGAGATTGGATCAAACATCTGTTGTCAGTTGGGGAGCTCGACTCGGATACTCTTGGGACTATCTTCTTAGATATTCTATCATAGCACAGCTGTTTAGCAGGTCTGGCGTATGTGAAGGCTTAGCAGTCAAGTCAGTAGAGAAGGGAAATAGAGAGGTCGAGATAGGAATTTCCATCTCGAATAGGGCTTTGAGTTAGTATTCTTTGAGTAAGTCCTTGGAGTCTTTTAGCTTGGTTTTGTGTAATCGATTTAGGGGGTTGATTCCTATTATTTACCTAAGGTTCAGAAAGATTTTTCCTCAAATCTGAAGTGGTCTTTAGCTTTTCTTCTGTCATTCATGGGATCTTCTGCTAGTTGGTAAGGAATCAAGTCGGATACATTAAAAGTACGGGAGACACAATAGTCATTAGGTAACTCGATCTAATAGGCATTGCGGTTGACCTTCTTCAGGACCTTGAATGGACCATCAGCTCAAGGAGATTGCTTGCTTTGTCTCAAGTGCGAGAATCGTTCTTGGCTGAGGTGAATTAATACTAAGTCTTCTGGCTAGAAAGAAACAGTTCGGTAGCCTCGGTTACTAATCTCTTATTGCCTTTGATTGAACCTGGGGATCTTCCTAGTTACAAACCGATGTAGCTCTTACAATTCTTGAACTTGGTCAACTTTAGATCGACTCTCTTCAGCAACTGTAGGGGTACTGATCATATCCAGGGGGATAATAGGATTGAGGCCATAGACGACCTCAAATGGGGTCTTCCTAATGGTGTTGTAGATGGTTTGGTTGTATACGAATACCACAACTGGTAGACACAAATCCTAGTCCCTCAAATTCTTTCCTACGACAGCTCTGAGTAAGTTTCCTAACGTTTTGTTTACTACTTCAATCTAACCATTGGTTTGAAGGTGGCTACTGAAGCTAAACACAAGTTTGGTTCCAAGCGTTCTCTATAGAGTCTTCCAGAAATAGCTTAAGAATTTTGTATCCCCATTTAAAACAATGGTCTTTGGCACTTTATGTAGTCGGATAACTTCCTATAAAAATAAGTCAACAATATATAAAGCGTTGTTAGTCCGATGGCATGGAGTAAAGTGTGCCATTTTGTTAAAGTGGTTCATTATAATAAATATAGAATTTTTTCCTCTGGATGTTCGGAGCAACCTTAGTACAAAGTCCATGCTAAGGTCGGCCCAAGGTAAGGTTGGTATTAGTAGGGCCATGTATTTTCCATGGGGCTCTTTCTTCCCCTCAACTTGCTTGCACACGTTGCAACTACCAACTACTTTATGGACATTCTTGGCCAAACCAGGCCAGTGAAAGTTTTCCTTTAATAGATTGGCTATCTTGGTTTCTTTGAAGTGACCAAATAATCTTTCGCTACGAGCTTCCTTAACCAATAGCTCATACGTAGAACAATTTGGTATACACAATCTTCTATCCTTGAACAGATAGCCATCCTTAAGATAATATCCTCTAACAACTACTCCTTCTCGGCACTGCTTAACAACGAGACCAAAATGAGGGTCATTAGCATACTGCTCAATGATAAGCAAAAATCCTAATACTTTTGTCTACAAAGTGGTTAGCAAGATTTGCTATCGTGATAGAGTACTGGCAACCATATTTGTGCTTCCTTTCTTATGCTGAATGATGTATGAAAACCTTTCCATAAACTTCAGCCACTTAGCTTATCTCTTCGAGAGTTTATTCTGACTTCTAAGATACTTTAGAGACTCATGATTTGTATCAATAACAAACTCTCGTGGTAGCAAATAATGTTGCTAAACAATGAAGGCTAAAAAAAAAAGAGTATAACTCTTTCTTGTACACAGAATAATTTTGGGTAACACCATTAAGCTTCTTGCTATAGTAGACGATGAGTCGTCACTCTTACATTAGGATGGTAGACGATGAGTCGTCGCTCTTACATTAGGATGGTGCTGATTCTAACTCTCGATGCATCACATTCTAACTCAAAAGGTTTGTCAAAGTTTGGTAGTGATAGGATAGGGGTGGAGGTGAGTTTCTTTTTGATCTCTCTAAAGCTTTGTTCAGCTTAGTCATTCCATCTAAACCTATCACTCTTTGTGGTCAGCTTGGTTAAAGGGGCGGCTATGGCACTAAAGTTTTTAATATAGCACTTATAGAAAGAAACTAAGTCATGAAAACTTCAAACTTCAATGACATTTTTCAATGTTGGCCATTCTAAGACAGCTCGGATCTTCTCCTCATCTGCTTAAATTCCCTCTCCCGCCACTATAAACATAAGAAAAATCACCTCATCTTGGCAGAAGGAACATTTCTTTAGATTCCTATATTACTGTTTGAATCACAAAATATCAAATACTGCTCGAAGATGTTAAACATGATTGCTTAAGTCAGTACTGTATATCAATATATTATCAAAGTACACGATCACACATCTTCCAATTAGAGGGCGCATTACATAGTTCATTAATCTTATGAATATGCTCAGTGCATTAGTAAGTTCGAACGACATAACCAACTATTCGTAGAGACAATGCCTAGTCTCAAAGGTAGTCTTCCACTTATTACCCGGTCTTATGCGAATTTGGTGGTAACTATTTTACAGATCAATCTTTGAAAATATTTTTGCACTATGAAGCTCATCTAACATGTTATCGAGCTTCGGTATCAGATATTTATACTTGACAGTAATTCGGTTAATTACTTAGCTATCAATGCACATATACCATGAGTCATCCTTCTTTGGGACTAGCAGAGATGGTACAACATAAGGGCTCATGCTCTCCCTCTCATATCCTCGTTCTATGAGTTCGTCTACTTATCTTTTCAACTTGACTGCTTGTTTAAGGTTCATTCTGAAGACAGGTTAGTTCGATAAGGTAGTGCTTAGTTGTAGATCAATACAGTGCTCTATGCCTTGGACTAAAGGCAATCCTTTAGGCAATTCTTTAAGAAACAAATTAAAAAACTCATTTAATAAGCTTCAAATTTCATCATAGACATCCTTTCAGATCTCTTATCTCTAGCAATCTTCTAGTCAATGGAAACATAGGCTCTTCGGGCTTCTTATAGCTCAGAACTCTCTTTAACTCATCACTAAGACTTTTTCTTACTAGCTTGGCTGAGCTAATTATGGGTCTCATTTACTTGGGATGGGGGTCATAGGTTGCAACACAATCTTCTTCCCATTCTCAATAAAGGCATAGATGTTCTTATAGTCGTTGTGAGTAACATGTCGGTGGAACAATCAAGGTCTTCTAAGCAACAGATGTAAAGCTCCCATAGGGACAACATTGCACATTACTTCATCCCTGTACACACTCCTAACACCGAATAGCATAGTTACTTGTTCGGTTACATGCATAGCACCCTTATCATAAAGCTAATGTAGCTTGTAAGGTCAAGGATGCTTGGAGGTCAATAGACTTAACCTCTACATGAAGGACTATGCTATTACGTTAGTACAACTTCTTCCATCCACTATAATAATGTACAATTGTCCCTTGATGGTACATTTAGTATAGAATAAAATTTCCCTTTAGTTTTCCTTGGAGTTTAGTAAGGAGCATAGTACTTGTCTCAAAACTAGGGTCATCACTTTTTCCTCGTCGGCATAGACACAAGTCTCCTCTTCCTCCTCAACTTCTGCCTTTATAACATCCTTTATCTCCTCAACCTCGCTTTCATTGGTGTTATCCACTACATCTCCTCAGAGCACCATGACACATCAATTTAGACACTTAGTAGCCATACGTTTGAAGCTTAAGCATTTAAAGCACTTCACCTCACCAGTCTTCCATTCGGAGATCTATCCTCTCTCATATGTTCTTAGGATTAACCTAACCTTAGTTCGGCTCGACTAGCTAGTTCAACCTTGTTAGCCTACTTGGCTATTGTCAAATCGATCATTCCTTTTCTCAGCTCGATATAGCCTCTTTGACTCGACTTGAACAGGTTAACGCGGAATAGGGGCTTAGGAGAATGTTGGCCCAGGTCAGCTCGATGTACTTTTCTTTTGTTTTTCAACTCCTTATGTTATCTTAATTGCCTCTTTTAAGGTATAAAACCTTTGTACTTTAATAATGTTGCGAATCTCGTAATTGAGCCCATAAATGACCCTTGATACTTTACGAGCTTCTGGTTCTTCCACGTCGACTCGGATCATAAGCATTTGGAACTCTCTTACATAGTCATCAACAGATTAGCCTCCTTGGTGAAGTTCCTGCAACTTTGCAAATGTATCTTATAAGTAGGTCTTGGGCATGAACCTATCCTTCAACAACCTCTTCATCTCATCTTAAGTTCTTACAGCTCATCGTCTGTCCTTTGCTCTAACTACATTCAGACTTTTCCACCACATAATAGCATATTCAAAGAACTTAAGTGTAGTAAGTTGAACCTTGACAGCATCCGTATATCCAGAACAGTCAAACACCTTCTTTACCTTCTCTTCCCACTCAAAGTATTCATCGATATCTCTACTTCCATTGAAAGGCGGGATGTGGAACTTGATATTATCTAGTCCTCGAAGAGCTCAGCATTTTCGTTCCTGTGCTTGGTAATAGTCATCTTCTTCTTCTTCCTCCCCAAATTTTTCAACATTCAGCTACTCATCATTTTCCTCAATCTCCTCTAACTGTAGTCTTTATTTAGCAACTCGATCTATTACTCCTCCAGCTCATTGTAGTCGAATAGGATGATTAGCTCGGTTAACTTGACCATAATATCTCTTAAGGGCATTTCCTGGTAGGTTATGGTATTGTACACCTTGGGGTTGTTGTCTGTTAATTTACATCACTGTGTCTAGACTCTCAACAAGGTTAGTGAGTTTGTCAAGTTTGTCATCAATCGACCTTAAGGTGTTACTATCATTATGACTATGACTAGGACTAAGTTGAGCACAACTACTTTAGTCACCAATAACACCCTGAACATTCGAATTTGACATGGTTCAATACTTCTCAAATAGATTAATAACACATTACATAGAAAATATTGCTAGTAAACTGCTTAAAACTTCAATTAACATACTAACAACTATAGTATCCAATAATCACTTGAATAGAATAGAAATGAACTTACTCTAATTTTGAAGTGAAAAAAAAAAAAAAAACAGAGTAGGAACATAGTAATAATGAAACCACACTTACAAACACACAAATCTTTAGTACATGGCTCACAACTCTAGATTTACTCCATACGAATACACTACAATAGCTACGGAAAGAATACGGTAGCTACTAACAATAAAACAAACCAAGACTTCACTACACTTCACACACTCCTTCTTAGAATCGTATAGTGATACTAGTGAAACTGATGCATCTCTAAGGTTGGACATATAGAGAAACACTACAGTGAAGAGAACCGAAAAGAACAAAAGAAAAGTTAGCAAAGTTTAGGTAGCTATCAACTGGATATGAGACGCCAATTAATTCTACTCGGCCTACAATCTACCGAATATGACTCATTGGTCTGAACTAAAGGGTTAATCGCCACTACTCTTTACTAACGCCACTAGATAAGAGTTGAAGAATAATGAGAATACTACGGTTGCTCAAAAGAAACTTGATTAAAATTCTGATATTGATGATTGTTATCTACGTACAATTTTTACACATATCAAAAGACAAAGGGTATTCTTACAATATGGTTATGTAATATATACTAAAAAGAGTAAAAGAGACAAAGAATATTTAGTATGGAAAGTAAAGAAACTTTCTGGAAAATTGTGCTAAAAGACATGTGTCACATAGTGATTGGGCATTAGAAATATGGTACAAGTAGATGAGAAAAAGGATTTATAGACAAGGGCTGACCTGATTTGGATTAAGTTGTGGCCTAATTAGTTTCGCTGTGAAGTAGTCAGTTGAGGTTAGGTCAAACATCTCTTGTCAGTTTAGTAGTTCGGCTCGAATAGTCTTGGGACTGTTTGCTTAGATATCTTGTCATAGCACAGTTGTTCAATAAGTTTAGCGTATGTGAAGGCTTGATAGTTAGGTTGACAGAAAAGGGAAACAAAAAGGTTGGGATAAGAATTTCTGTTTCGGATAGAGCTTTGAGCTAGTATTCTTCAAGTGAGTCCTTGGAGTCCTCTAGCTTGGCTTCATGTGATTGGTCCAAGAGATTGGTTCCTATCAAATGGAATGACAAATAGTTTGTTTAATTATTCCTTTTAACATGAGTATTATCAATTCTAAACTCTTAAATTTGATTATTTAAAGAAAAGGAATTCATGACATTTGTAAAATTTTCTCTTAACTTTTTAGTTAATTATAGTTATGTATTCCTTGCATTATTATTTGAAACTTGACATTTTGTATGGTATTATAATTGTTTCCCTTTTAATTTATCTCCTATGAGAAGTTATTATAGTGACAAGTACTATGTTGCTGTTATTATTATTTTCTTACTACTCTTTTTTATGCAATGAAGGGAATATCAATATGGACGATGAAACTGAGATTGAGATGAAAATGGGTCTAAATTTCAATAATAATGAGAAAGGTCCAATTTCAATATCCAAGTCTGAAAAGGAAGTACTATCAAGAAAACTGACGTGAACATCAAATTCTCAAGTAGTAAGCAATGCTAGGCAAAGCGAACAAATAAGCAAGTGTAAGTTAACTTCTATTGTATGGAATGATATGATGAAAAAAGTAATTGATGGGGTGGAAGTTGTTGTATATAATCATTATAATAAAAAATTGAAAGCAGTTAATGTAAATAGAAGAAAACATTTGCATAACCATTTAAAGAGGTGCTTGCAGTACCAAAAATAACAAGACATAGGGCAATGTCTTTTGTCAATTAAGAAAAAAATAAAGTGAGAGTGGGAGTAGATTGAGTGGTATATTAATAGGAAATTGGTCCTTCAATTACGAAATTGTGAGGAAAAAACTTGCAAGGGCAATAATTGTCCATGAGTATCCTATTTCCATAGTTGAACATGAGTATTTTAGGGATTTTCTTAATTGTGTTCAATCTCTTTTCAACCATGTGAGTCACAATACCTTAAGAAAAAAGATTATAAGCATCTACCATGGGGAGAAGGAAAAGTCAAGTGTGTTGTTGAAAGGAATTAATTCTCGAGTTGTAATAACAAACGATATATAGACATTTAATAAAAAAAAAAAGGATACATGATTGTGACAATGCACTTTATTGACAACAATTGGAAGCTCCAAAGTCAACTTTTAAAGTAAGTTTCTTTACTACTTCTAATTTTATTTGTGGATTCGGCATTTTTGTTAAACTATATTTATATTGTTATGTAGTTTTTCATATGTTCCAACCCCATACACAAATGAAGTCCTTGTTGATTGCTTGTTCAATTCTTTGTTATCTTGGAATTTGGATAGAAAATTATCTACAGTAATTATAGATAATTGTTCAACTAATAATGCCATAATTAGGACAATAATGTCTAAGCTATGAAGGGATGAGCTTATTCGTTGTCGGAAAGTACTTCATATGCGATGTTGTGTACATATTTTGAACTTGATTATCAAGAAAGGTGTAGCTATCATAGAAAAAGCAATAGAGAAGATACGTAATAGCGTTGCATTTAAATCAACAACACTATCCTAAGTAGAGAAGTTTGAAGAGGTATATAGGTAGTTGGATGTTTCATATGGAAGAAAGTTATGCTTGATTGCAAAACTCAATGGAATTCCACTTATTATATGTTCATGACAGCAATCAGATATAAAGAAGTGTTTTATAGAGTTCAATATAAGGACAGGCACTACAAATGTCTTCCAATAGATAATGTTTGAGAGTTGGCAAAAGAGAAATTGGTCGTCTTTTACGAGGTAACTAATCTTTTCTCAGGTACTAAATATTCAACTGTAAATTATTATTTTGTAAAGATGTTCGAAATTAGGGAAGCATTGATTGCATGGAAGAATTCTTTTGATATTAATATTAGTACAATGGCTAATAAGATGTTTGAGAAGTTTGAAAAGTACTGAGGCGATGTACATATTATTATGGCTGTTTATACTATTTTTTATCCACATTTTAAGATGGTGGCTGTAGACTTTGTGTTTCTTACTATGTATGGAAGGAGTACTTATAAAGAGATAGAATGTATTAGGAACACTTGTTATGACTTGTTTCGAGAGCACCAATATAAACATAAATCTTACCTTAGTAAGAGTGTAGAAAGTAGTTCTTTTTTGTCTCCTTTGGCAAGTAGTGAGTGTTTTTGATGATTTGATAAAAACAAGGTTGTTACAACACTTGAGTGCCAAATACAATGAAGGTGGCAAGGTAAAGTTGAAGTTGGACCATTAGTTAAAAGAACCTATGTTGCCTTGGAATAATGATTTTGATATCCTTAGCTGGTGGAAATTTAATGGAATTAAATATCTTACATTGCAAGAATAGTTAGGGATTTGTTAGCTGTTCTCATGTTAACAGTTGCTTTTGAGTTTACATTTAGTACAAGCGAACAAGTAATTAGCTCACTCAAAAGTCGACTAAATCCAGAGATAGTTGAGGCATTAATGTGTACTTAAAGTTGGTTATCAAATGATCAAAGAGGTAATAACATAATATTAACTTTCTTTATTCATGAAAATAATTTCTATTACCTATTTCCTAATGTATTTTATGGAATTTTCCTTCATTATAGGTATGGATATAATTGAATTTAAGGTAGAAGATAAGATGTGAAGTATAAAAATATGAGGGTTAAGGAGAGTTAGATGAATCATGTGATAGAAGATTTTATTTTATTCTACAAATTTTCAATTGTTATTTGTCATGTATGTTGTTATTGCCGGTGTTCTTTGACAATTTATTTTTTTTAGCGTGTTGGATTGTTTTTTACTTTATTAACAATGTGACGAGTATGTTTACGTGGTGTTTTGTCTTTTTATGATCTACAATTATATTGTGAATGAAGTATGACATGTTTTATAGTTTCTCCTTTAATATGTCCTCATTACGTGGCACATATTTTATAAATATAAGTAATATAAATCAATTTCTCATAAATAATGAAATAAAAAATAGTTATTTGAAAAAAAAATATAAATAGGTTTCACGGGTTAAGAAACAGTAACCCTTTAAGGTAATAAGATAGGTTTTAGGTATAAGATGAAAAACTTTATAAAGTTTTAGTACAGATTTAAAAACTCCATTAAGGCAACATAATAAATTTTAGGTAACATGATAGGTTTTAGGTTTCTATGAATCGTCCCAAACTTGCTCCCGTTTACATCCCTAACCTCATATTCCGAGTTTGCCTTGTAGGGTTTTATTTTTCCTAATTCGCAGTTTTTATTTTTATTTTTATTTTTTTTAAAGGAGCAATGGGTCCAATAAGGTGTCTCAAAGCACGTTCTTAAATATGGGAAACTACGCAAATGTAAGGAGAATTCCTTACAAGCTACCTGTTAGCATATTTCATGGAATAAAATAAGGCTTACATGGTGATTCTATTCCGTATAGATTTTTGCATTATTTAGTTGGAGGAAAATTCCTTCGTGGAACGGACTTGGAAGTAGTAGGAATAGATAAAAATGACTAAGATATTCATGTCTTTTTTCAAAACCCCAGACATTATCCTTAACTCAAACCTAGCCATCAGTCTTAATACCTAAACCTAACCCTCTACTAGGGGTGAACCATGGCATAAGAATCTAGTTAGGCAAACTATGCCCACAATCAACACGATGGATCGATTCATATGTTTGAAAAATTTTCAATAGTACAAGGCACATAAAATAAAGGGACAAAACCCTTCAGAGTCTTTACCACCTTTTCATCCCTCCAAATGACGGTACTGTAAATGAAAAGTTTACTATTTACTTTTTAACTCTATATTTTTTTGGAGCCGCCTTTATGTTAACTTTTAAGTACACCATTGGAAACCCACTATAAATTCATTTTATTTTACTAATATCAAACTTTAATTCCATTTTCCACCAAGCAGATACGTTTTCAATTTTCTTTTTATTTATTTTTACCTTGTTATGTTTTCCATTTATTTTCCACTACGACATTTTCATCCAAACAAAAGTGTTAATAACAAATGGAGAGGAACGGGGCGGTCATTCCTTCCCCTGTTCAAGCAAGTAAACATGACCTCATTATTTGTATTTTGGAGGAATTTTGCCTGGAATGAGTAGGCGAATGTGAAGCTAATAGCCCAAAGTATATTAGAAAACAAATCTTTATCTTTTTTTCTTTTTGATTAACTAATTATATTATAAATTGAAAGATGAGAGATACGTATCTAGTCCAATCTTTTAATTGAAAAAAAAAATTTTAAATCAAAGTAATTTATAATGAAACTGTATATGGATAATAAGTTGGGTAATTTAAAAGGCCACTCATAAAATATAAGAACTCATATACGGATTCCATCGTCTTGCGTTTGTATCGCATATCTAACTAGATAGGATATTTACTGTGAATCCTATCTTTCGACGTAGGTCTCCTACAGATATCTTAAAGAAGAAAAGGACAGTTGCTGTCTCTCTTCGCAAGTGGTCCCATCTTTCACCTCCAATGACGGCAATGACTTCATCACGAAATGAATCTTTCTTGCAATGAAGATTCGTACAAAAGAAACGAAACAGAAACTTACAACGTACTGTCTACCTCTGGCAATTTTCCAATTTTTTCACGCGTTTTTGAATTTGGACCTTATCTAAAGGCTAAAAACATGGCACAGTACAAACCAATCTAGAAGTTGATGTGTTTTCCTTAAAAATGAGTACCCACATGCATCACTTCGAACTCGGAATCCTAAAGGCGGCTTTCTTCCCTTTTTTTTTTTTGTTCTCCCTTCTTCTCCTTCTTCTTCTATTTCCTTTTGTCAAGATCTTCATCACTAAATAAGGAAAAAAGAAAGAAAACTACGTATGAAGATTAATCAATGGTGGGACCTGTGTATTTATTTTTTTTAGCTGTATTATTTTTAAATTGATTTTTTGTTCGTCCTTTTTTTTTTCCTCTCTCTCTCTCTCTCTCTCTCTCTCTCTTTTCCGTTCGATATGAATTCATGGTTGTTAAGAATAAGACAAAGAATTAAATTTAGCATCGGTAAAGTCCTAGAAAAAAAAAAGAAAAAAGTTTTGAAAATGCAAATTCAGATGCATTTTTCTAAGCAATCTTTTTCAAAACCGTTAAAAATAGATTGGAGACGGGAAAAATATGAGGCGTGAATAAAATAAGTTTTGCGCCACATGTGCCTAGAGCATCTATATTTGCAAACGAGTGTCTGGATCCCGGATGTTTGACAATTGTTTTAAGACCCTTAACACTACTGCTCCTCATTAAGAGAATGAAATAATAAAAATGCAAAAACTAGAAATAAAAAGGAACACAAAAGCTTACCAAGGTACGGTCATCCATCCTCCCTGTGTGGTGGCTTCTTGCTCCCTAGGCCATGGAATTGCCGTGCCACCAATTATGAACTCGTTATTGTAATATATAAGTTTTTTAGCACCTATGACAGTATAAAAAAAAAAAAAAAAATACGAGAGTTATTTTCATGGAATCATAATCAAATTGCATGACTTGATACTAATTTTTTTTTTCTCAAAAAGTTTTTAATTAATTCATAAGGATGAGTGGATAGTTATTTACCACACCACTTCAAGTGGCTCTATCATTTACTAATAAAAGTAAATAGTTTACTCTTTTCTCATATGTAAACGTAATAGCATAGTCATCGTAAGGGTAGGCTTTAGATGTTAAATTATTTTATTATGTGGATTAGTATCAATCAATTTTTTTACAATATATCATTTTAAATTATTAACAAATCAATTATAAAATTATTATTTAACTTATAGTGCTTGACCAATATTGACACTATAATTAGACTTTTCATGTAGATAACTTGTAATAGGTATGACTACTATCTTGTTGCCTAGTGGGAAATCCCTATTTTCATTTGATAAGAATATTAAAACTGCTCTTCTATTAAACAATTTTAACCTAAACCTAGTTTCCTGCTAGGAATAGAATAGTCTTCTCTCATATTCTTTACAATTTTATATAGAAGAATAATTAATATGAATCTCTCTCTAATTCTAAGGTATATAAATCTTATTTTTACTCTTGAAATATATCATGATTTATAGGTTATAAATCTTTTATTTACGTACATTTTGTTCTGAATTTGTCTATACATACTTAAAGATTTTTCAATATTAGCTAGGTACCACTTGGGGAAGGTATTGCACAACCTCTTTAGGTAGTGGTCCTGTAATACCAAGAATGAAATTAAAAGGAGTTAAAATATGAAGTTTATTTTTTTTCAAAAAAGGAGAGGCATTGAGGTTATTGGTTAGAGTAGTAGAGTTATTTAAGTTTTTTGCCTTGTTTAAACTTCCCACTACTCTTACTCCTCATAATTTGTTTTACAAACTCCCTGTATCTCTCCCTCATACTCATTTATGTTTCTTTCTTTGCAAACCTAAAAAATCACAAGCCTCTCTCATGATTAAATCTTGAACCCAAATTCACAAAGATAGTGGATAAAAGTTGAAGAAAACATAAGTACAAGATTAAGAAGCATAAAAAATTCATTTTTCTTCAAGGTTCTATATGAAATGGATGAAATTTCATTTTGTAGCATTTAAGATGTTTGTGATCTTAAGGCTTAGGAGTGCCTTGCTAAGTAATCAAGTAAGTTTGTCCTTATAGCCCTTATTTATCATTAAAGGTCGATTCTTATATGAGTTCTTCGTGTGGGGTTAAACGTATAGAGAAGGGGATGAAGAATTCGTGTTGACATTTGAGGAGTGTTGACAATGAAGCCAAGAGAGTGTTAGTGTGGGAGAACATTTGGAAGTGATGGTTTATGCTTAGGACCGAATTAAGGTTTAGAGTGAGAAGCAGCCACGTATTGTAATCTGCATAAATCAACAAATTGCTCATTCTATCTAGACACCACCTCCATTATCGTCTTGACGTTGAAGGAGTCTTGCTCCTAGTACAGAGGCATCTAGACTTACGGTTCATAGCATTCAAATGCCATGCATTCGGTAGGTCATAGAAATTTTCCAACTTGTTCCCTTTTGGTTTTTCAAGCTTCATTTTTGAGTTATAAACATTCCTTACATATTTTCAAACAAGTTTCATCAATTGAAATGTTTAAACATCTTTTTATCAAGTTTGATCCTTATTTCTCTTAAAGGCTTAAAGTGGGGGTAAAGGTCTTAGGGTTCTTTGGAGTTAGGACTCTATCTATTAGTTATTCGAATTTTGATGTAATTTGAGTTATTTAAACACTTGTTATCGATGTTGGGGTAGTCACTCAAGACTCCCTTGAATTGGGTTATTTAAAGCAGTGTAGACTCCTAAAGAGTTATGGTTATGATTATGGCTTATTTGTTAAAGCTGCATGCTCTAGTTATTAGGATTATACAGGTTGTTACAAATCTTTTATGTATTTAGTGGACTTATGTGGTTTCATTATGGTACTCTTTCTTTATATATCTTGGAGATAATCCATTATGTGAGTTGGGAGAATATGTGTATAATTGTGGATTTAAGACAAATTACAGATTATTATATGCCTTAGTATGTTGATTCCTAGGTTGACATGTGGCAGGGGATGTGACTTTCCAAATTTTGGGGCATTACAAGTCTTTAGTCTTGTGGTGGCTTATAGTTGTCCCTTAAGGTTTGATTTTTAAATTGTCCTCTTTTTCTTTTCCCTTTTGATTTTTGTAGTTCATTTTATATTTATATATATACTTTTTAATTTTATGAGGATCAACGAGGCTAATTAAGAGTCTCAATGTACCTAATAAAACTCGGGTTTGTGAGAGTCCATTGTCAGAAAGGAGGAGAATATATATGCATATGGAGCAAAGGCATAAAATCACACAAAACTAATAATGAAGTGTGAAAATTTCTTTAGGTAGATGTTTCTTCTATTATATATACAAATGGTCGCGCATAGGCTTTTAACTTATTCTCATTTGGTAGATATCAACGAACCTGTGGGAATTTAACTCTATGGAATGTGCATGTGCTTTCTAGGAAAAGAAACATGGTATTTTCGAGGGAAATCTGTGAATCGTTTTCATGAAGTTGGCACTATTATTCTCCCCCTTTTGACCGTATGTCTCCTTTCACATGTCCATGAGATACAAGATCCAGAGGCGAGTGCATATGCATTCTTGTTAGATAGTAGATCTTACACGACTTTCCTATGTTTGGTGCTTGTGTCTCCATATATTATAATAGCTACTGGGAGATCCAGGCCAAAAGTTAATAATTGTGGAAAACCTATCCCGCTTAGTCATATGTATGAATCGATAGAATTCTTAGAAAACGAAAAGAAATGAAAGGAAATTAAAGGAAGATTAACGTTTGATAATTTATATAAAGAGCAAGTAAATGATGGAGAAAGAATAAAATAAGTGGAAATATTTTCAATTTTGGAGGAAACACTTTATTCTCTCTATGATTGAAGAGAAATGGGAGGTAATTGATGGAGTTGATAAATCAAGTTACTAAAGCAGCCTTTATAAAAATCATTGCTAAAGTGAGATATAGATGAATTTATCAAATGCACATTTCATTTATTACCAATCAACTAATAAAAGTAAAAATAGGCCTTTTTTTTTATTTACTATATTCCCAAACAAAAAGTACAATTTAAACATCTTTCCATATTTACTCATCTCTTTTTATCATCACTCCATCTCTATATATGGATGGAAAAAAAAACTAACCAAACCGAACCGGTCCACAAACCAAACTTAATGAAATTGAAAATATTGTTTTCATTCTTTCTTTTTTATTTTATTTTTTTTTTTCAATTTGGTTTACGAGATTAGTAAATCAAACCAAATAAAAAATTTATAATTAACTTGGAAGGATAAACTAAACTAAATCAAATTGTTAAATCGAATAATTCGTTTTAAAATACTACAATAATATTTTTACTTGTAACCAAAAAAGTTTTTTTGTTGAAGTATTGCACTTAAAAGCATTTTTGGTTTACATTTATTAACATGTATATGTAGATAGTTTTTATTCTCATAATTTATAAATTATATATATAAGTTAATTCAAAACTTATACTATATACTAGATTTATGAATAATTTAGTTATTAACAGATATTTAAAATTTCTTATTTTCATAAATATTGACTTCATCAACCTCTTACATGATATCAATATTAATTATTATTAAATGAATTTAGCACTTTTCGTATGAGATTATATATTACGCAAATACATTTTTCGATATTACAAAATATAATTTAATCTATAAACCAAACATAACCAAATTGAATTTTTATGATATGGGAAAATTCGTAATCCAAAACATATGATTTAGTTTAAGGTTATAAAAAATTAAACCTCATTTTTATAGTTTCATTAGATTTAATGGAAAAATCTAATCAAACCAATATATCCCCACCTCTATCTTTGCCATGTCATGTCTTCAAAGTTGCTAAATAAAGTAAAAGTATCCAAAGAATATGTTTTATGGAAATCATTTTTTTTTTCCATTTTTGAGAATATTTATGAACATCTTATATATATATAATTAGTAATTACCTTTTAAAAATTTAAAGATTATTACCAATTTCAAAAAAAAGTTACTTCAACATTTTCAATAGATATTTCTCGTCCTATCAAACTACTCCCACCCGCCACACACACATGCATAAATATACATACATACACACACTAATTATATATATATATATATCTCACTTTCCTTACTTCTCTCTATGGTCTAACTAATTATACAACTATTAGTTAGAACAAGTAATATTCGTATATAAATGCAGGGTACAACAACATGAGAAAAAAATTGGCGAATATCTTTTGTCTAACAAATGCTAGCAAAATACCTTTTTACCTTCTTAAGTTTCACAAAAGCAATGCAAAAGTCCCAAAGTTGGTGTTTTGGTAGATTCTATAGAATAAGATTTGTTGCAATCTAAGTATTCAGTGCTTTAATGGGAAACTTGTAGAGGTGTAAAAGTTGAAATTGGGAAGTATGTCCCTCATTTCCATCATAAATGATTTATCTCGCGTTAGTTATTAAAATTTCATACATTAAAAGTTTATTCTTTTTATTTCCCCTTACTCGTGCCTTCATTGGATTCTAAATTAAAATTAATAGAATTTGGATTAGAAATGTTCTATTCTAGTGGTTCAAGGTTCAAAAATTTTTAGGTAAATTGAAGAGCAAGAGTCATTGACTTTTAATTGTTATATTTGGATGATTAATATGAATTTTTTCAGAGATTCTGCTATTTGTGGATTTTCACATGAAGTTTATTGAGATTGTGGGCTTTAACCTTGAGCAAATATGGATTGGAACACTTGAGCCTTGGACATAAACCTACAAAAACATATCGGAATTGGTTTTAGTTTGGATACTCTAATACTCAAGTTAATCTCATGATCAGGCAGTAGAGTTATAAGTGTATTAGATAAGATGGTCATACTTGGAAGTCTCATCCCTTGTTAATAAAGGTTTGAGCATATCATATCTTCAAATATATTTTTTTGAATAGGCAAACATATCTAATTGAATGGATACATATCTATTAGAAGTTGAAGTGTATCTTCGTAAAAATTTGCTCTAAATGCGAATATCTTCTTATTTGTTTCAACCTATGTTGGGGAGCTTAGATGAGCTCTTTAGTAGAATCATAAGACCAAGGGCATCTAAAGTTGGAAAGCCCCTAATGAATATGTAGAGTCTTAAGGAACTTAACCTTAGAACAGGTCAGGTAGAGCCAGTTAAGTTGGCTCACTCAAAGGTAGAGTGAAATTCTGCCGAAATAGGTGGTTGCCACAAGCTTGACCTAAGAAAAAGGTTAGACAATGCTTTGAATTTGATTTGGTATCAAGTCATGTCAATCTAGTTGGATTGAGCTTAAGCAAAATGGGTCCTCTTAGGTGCTTAAAAGTGAGTAAAGTTGGATTGGACCTTAGAGGCTTTAGTCCAAAATTGCCTATCAACGGATTCCATTATATTATAATAATTTAATATAAACTAAGAAGTGTAAGAAGGAGATCTCTCTCTTTAACCACCACCCCCCCCCCCCCAAATTTTATGTAATTATTCAAATTTTACTACTTATATATTATTTTATCAAAGGAAAACTTAATAACATGAAACTTAAAGTCCGTCTATTTTTTCCTTTTCAGGAATTGAGATTTAAATTTTCAAATTCAAAGATATATAGCAATTGATGCACATATTAAACAAATATAAAAAGATATATTTATAATTCACCTATTAAATATCTAGAACACCAAACATTCGACTTTTGAATGGAGGAATGCTAATTCCTAATATTATCACCTGTGGTCTTGAGTTGATCAGCAAGCGGTTAAATGAAACTGCTATATAAACTTTTTTTTTTTCCTCCGTTTCGCTTTTATTTTTTTTTTTTGTTATATGAAAACACAAGTAATCTTTTATAGATGACCGAAAACATAATTCGATCATTTATAATTTATCTTTAATTTTTTTAAGGCCTACAATTAATTTTGAAAAGTGTAATCCTTAATTCTCAATGATAGAAACTTTGTCACATAAAGATAAAACAATAAACACATGGATAAAAAGGTGTTGAATTCTGGGTACACCACTTCGGACGTTTATGCCGTACGAACCAATCAAGCATTAGCAGAAGGAAAGCGGAAAAAAAAATGAAAAACAATTCAACTAAAGCTAGTGGACAATGTCTTATCTTCCAGACTAATACAACTCCAACAGAGATTAGATTCCACGTGGTTCTAAACGCAAGAAAATTCAATTCCATACTCGATTTTGATTAGATTGATGTTTGCTTTTTATCTTATCATTGGCTTTTTTATATTCTTAAATTTATAATTTATTTAATAATTTTAGTTTAAAAAAAATACAAATCAGATGAGATGATGACGAGATCAATTTTATATAAAATAAAAATAAGATCATAAAAAAATCTTAAAAATGCTTTAAAACATAAAAGAAAATGATCTTCTCTTCTTGGAAATTAAAATGACTATTTTTATGAGGAATCGATATTTTTCTCAATAGTTAACAACAAACGATGAAACATCAACTACGACGTTTACTTCCTATTATCAGTCGTCTTAAGAAACCAATGATAACCACAATTAAACATATTCCAAAACATTTTCCACAAGATAGATTTACCCTTACTATTAATGTTAAATTTCTTCTTATGAATTCTTGGTCGGTGCCCCAGACGAGCCCACTCGTCCTTCCTCTACGTAAAATCAACAACTGTTAGTTACTTAGAACATCATACCAAAAGTTAGGAAAAAAAAAAAAACCTATATCTGTTTATTTACAATAAGACCAAATAGACCATAGTTCGACGTAGTAATTAATCATTATAAAAATTATCCATGAAAAATGAAAAAAAAAAAAAGATGGCTTTTGATTTAGAAAAAAGAAATCATTTCCCATATTATTGATTAATATATTTTCTAGTTATCAACCGTTATAGGTGAAGACTGAACATTACTATTATCTTGTTAACTTCCATATACCGTTAACAATCACTAAATCTTGAGAAAACCTACAAATATATTATCAATTACAAAGGTTTAGACATAACAAATGTTAAATGTAAAAAGTTGGATTTGCAGTTTCTAAAGTTTGCAATAATGAACACAGTAATTAATTCAATAGAAGCAGTCGTGCGCTGGAATTATATGTGCAAAAAATTAAATGAAGCATAACGAGGAATTTCTTTAATATACGTGTGGATAAGATCGATCTTTAAATAAAGAATACTAGTTGTTTGTTTGACCTAGTCAGTATGTAGTAGTTGGTATGTTGCTGTTGTTCTTATTTACTTGCCGCTTATATTTTTGCACGGAAGTACGACGGGACATTTGGTTAATATGTCAGATTTAATTTATTTGATGTTTCTGGTGGATTTTTTTAGGGTTTATAAGTACATTCACTATATATCATATAAAATAATCGCATTTGGACGTGGGGGAATCCTCAGATATTGGTTTTAAATTTGGTCGGGTAAAAAAAAAAAAAAAGAAAAAAGAACATTATTAAAAGTTTTCATTTACTATAGAAACTTTTAACACCCAGTACTAAGTAGATTAGAATCAAATCAAATCAGAGACACACAACAGAAATTTTCCCGAGTTTTGAGTAGTGGGTTGGTTTTTAGGTTTGATTTATTTAGAGAACCACAAATCCTTTTATTTATTTATTTAGCTAGCACAAGTAGTTTTATGTTTAATATGGCTTTTTATGCTTGAAACGAGAACAACATATGCCATCTTCAGGGCAGTAACTAGGTCAAATAACTTGTCCTCTTTGTTCAAATATCTTCTTACTAAGATTGTGCTAAGGAAATTCCAAACCAAGTAGCTAGACAATATTGGCAATTACCAAAATTTCAATTAAAAAAAAATACGTAAAAAAATGTTAAAAAATATAATTTTATGTCATTATATACCTAGATCCGTCTCATAAGTGATATAAAACTAATTCTGTACAAATATTCAGTAATGGCTATATACACGAAAGTTTCTCAAGTTAAATGGCCTATCTAAAATGAAAAATTTCACAAGTTCTTTAGATGCACTCATTATAAAGTTCAATAAAAAAATTTATATCTTTTCATGCAGTTATTTTTTTCATAAAAAGTATAATTCAAATGAAAAGTTATTTTTTAAGCATATCAATAAAAAATATCCGAAACGGAAATTCACCATAATGTAAGATACAATAATTAAAAAAAAAAAAAAAACATGAATGATAAGTCACGTGATTAGGCATGCATCAAGCTTAATGCATAGAGCAGGTCTTTTGTTAAAGGTTTGAACACGTAGTTAATAATTTTAAATTTCCAAAACTTAATAAAAATTGAAAGTATCTTAAGATAAACTTACTCACAAGGGTGTCCCTTAATTATTAAGTTCTTAATCTGAGATACTATAGTATTTAGGTTCGAAACTTATATAAAATACAACAAGAAAGAGTTTTACCTGTTTAAAAATCTTTTTGTGATATCTTTGATTTGTCCGAACATTAACCCATCAATTGGAAGACAAAAACTTATCACTTTTTTTTTTTCAATAATTAAGTGGGGAACAAAATAATTCTTGGGAATAGACGTGAGAGCGACTCATGAAAAAACAAAGGCAGGACAGACCAAAGTCGTGCACTCCAATCCCTAATGCAACAACGCGTGTGGGAGAAATCTGTCGGTCTTGTCCATTGGTTGTAGAAATAGCAATCCCAAATTGCCAAAGCTATTAGAAGTAACCCAACAATTTCCTAAAAGCTAAGGAGTGGAAAGAAAAAAAAAAAAAAGGTGAACAACGTGTGCACGCTAGAGTCTGGACCCTAGTGATATTTCCCCTGTTTTCGTCTGTAATCCTGCAAATCATATATTGCTATGTATTAGAGAAATACAAAATAATATCTCTATCAAATATTTTCATACGTGATAAGATGATTAGGTGAAATATGACTATTTGAGAATGGAGGAAATTTATTTACTAATGTTTAACGCAAACAATCCATTCCTTTCCTTAAGGTTTAAGGTTTTTATTATATGAGCCCAAGGAATCTTAGTGTTATTGTGATATTTTCTATTCTAAATAGTACTATTGGAAAAAAAAAATATCCATATTTGGATCGATTATATTTTATTTATTTATTTTTGAAAATGAAATTGGTAAGCTATATAAAATGAAAAATTGGCTATATAAAAAGATTGGATTATGCTAGTATTGACTTAGGCTTGACTGCTTCAACTAGTAACAAACTTCAAGGAAATCTAATCCATACATGGGATGACTTAGGGTAATTTGGCCTGATAAACTTGGAACAAGAATCCTTAGACTAATTCATCCATTCTTATCCTTTTTCAATCTAAAGTAGACTTGTACACTTAATAAAGAAGACTATAGGTCTTGGGTCTGCAATAAGCTCATTAGGATAATTCTTGAATGAGTATTCCACTTCTCACTAATTGATCATCAAGAAGATTTAATGGATGCCATTGAGATGAAGAGTCTATAAGTACAACCACACCACCTTAATTCTACATAATTTTGAGATAAAAGAAATAGTATTTTACAATTGGATTTGATCTCAACTATAATATCTTAGAACCTAGAATACTATAGCTTGTTATGTGTCCTTATCATCTATCGACACATCAAGTATAAACATTTACTAAAATCTCAAAAGTACCTATTATAATCTCCATATATTTGTAATAGAATTAAATCTTCAAATGAATTAAGATAACCACTAAATATAAGTTATATAAATCTTGAACAAGAATTTATTAGTTATACAAAGCAACTTTAGCTATTTTAACTTAATTATCTTTCTCATAATTGAAATTCCAATCCCCACTCCCAATTTGATAAACTTAACAATCGAATTTATAACCATCAAACTTTATAATTTTTACTTAAGTACTTGCACTTGAAAAATTTTAAAAAGGGCAAGCCAAACCTTAGTAAGGATTGCAAAATACACATATGCATGAACATATGATTTCTAATCACACACAAATATGAAATGCAATAATACAATAACCATCTATTTCATTATCTTTATTTTAATCCAATAAGCAACATAGAGGTAACCATGACTCCAGCACACATAATATATACTATCACATAGTATTAGTGTTGTGTCCTTTCTAATACCCTAGAAACCAAGAAATGACCTAAATCTATTCAGATCATTTCCATACAAAACTTTACTCGAGATACCATTGCAAGGATCAAATGCCACCTAAAGATCAAAGATCTTCCCGGTTTCTTGGGCCTAACTAAGCAAATGCAACACACAAAATTTAATGTCAAGTAATTAATTCCAGTTATAATATCTAAGCTTAACAACAACAAGTAGCAAGAGAATATCCCATAACTTAATCACTTGGCTTAAAATAACTCAATAAACTAGAAATCATCATACCTGATCACAAATTCAAATAATAACTTAGAACTTCGTTTTAACATACTACTACTTATTTCCCCTAAACCACCCTTTCTCTCATTCCTTAAACATAAGGACTAAATACACCCTTTATCTTCCATACTAGTTACTTGCTCACACTAAATACTCATACATACACGACACTCTCCATAATACTTGGATATACAGCATCTATAAACCTAACATATATAACATACACACACAACACAAACTCATACACCTATACATCATACATTAACATGTGTATACATACATAAAACGTATATATGTCTTTTACACACACACACACTAGTGTACGATATGTATTATATGCCATTCTCACCCATACATAACTTACACCATGTGTTGCACAACATACATTGATAGGAATTAGCCTATCTCTGACTCAAAGTCGAGCCCGAAGACTAGAGAAGTTGGCATGACGAATCCTTCTGTTTTAACCGACCCTTGTCGAAACTAAGTAATTCCTTGTCGAGTTACCCTTCATGCCGAGTTGTATAATTATCCATTTTTCTGTAATATGCCAAACAGATGATTACTTACTAGCGCTGAGCCGATCAATTGCTCGGCATCTTTCTTGTCGAGAAGCCGAGAGAGGGAATCCAGACTGACTAAGCTGTCCTTGCTCAGATAAGCCATATGTCCATACTTTCTATCCGTTTCTTCTAACAACCTCGCCAATGTAGCTTTGTTACATATACAGTATTATGTGCAGAATCCGTTATACCAATGATTGTTTTTCTTGTATATTTTACCCTTTTATACCTTGTACATTATTTTCTTAGGAAATGCTTTTTTTTTGTCTTTTCCTTTTTAGGTAAATTGCCTAACTTACAGGTATAAATATCCTTGTACTTGTAACTGTAAAGGATATCAGATCATTCTTAATACACTTTTGAGTACTTTTCTTCCTTCCGTAAATACTATTTGTTTACTCTCAGCATCACCATTATCCTTTCTCTTAAGTAAAGTTAGGTGGCAAATAACCTTATCGGACCAATTTGTGTGTCATATCGAATTATATCATGAGTCCTCGGAAGTCCTATTGGTGTGTCATATCTTTTAGAGTTGTTCGTAGGTTTTTGCTTACCGTTTCATTCTTCAATTTGCCCATTCGCACTTTTCCCATTAATCCTTTTTTGAGCTTTCTACATGCTTGGACCCATTCAGCAACCAACCTTATCTGTTTTTGGTTACAGTTCACAACATTTTGGTATCAAAGCGAAGGTTTTGTATGAACTGTAGTTAGTTCTTCTTAAAGCTCTGTTATACTTTGTTTTGCGGGTATGATACAGAGTAAGTTACTATGTTCTTTTGATTACTGTATTGTTAATTGTTGACTTCCTAAAGTGTTTTTTTGAGTTTGAATCCGTGAGGAAAAACGATAAACTTAAGTATGAATGTTGGTACTGGTGATGATAGTGGAGTTGTCCACCATGAACAACAATCTCAAGGAACTCCTAAAGGCACCGACAAGAGACTTTATGAGGTAGCTAAGCTTTTAGTAGATCTAACCTAGGCTGTTTATGTGCTATTTTGCCTACCTACTGAGGTTGCATAGAACACTCTTCAATTTGCCTAACCTGTTAGAAGTTAGAACCCATCTCAACCCATTCAAGGTAGAGGAGTTAGCGGACGAGTAAGGTGAATGATAGACTTAAGAGAGCTTGATGAAGAGAGAGAAGAGTATTTTGAAGAGGAGCATGTATGACTCCCCAAAGCATTCGACCATGTAGAGCTTTGGATTCCGAGTTTCAATGGATCTAGGAATGCTGATGAGTATTTGGATTGGGAAGAGAAGGTGGAGAGTGTGTTTGATTACTATCAATATAAGGATTATAAGAAAGTGATAACTATTGCTGTTGAATTCTCCGAGTATGCCACTATGTGATGGAAAAATTTTCAGGCTATGAGAAGACGAAAGGGCTACCGAGAGGTTAACACTAGGCCCGATATGAAGAGAGTGCTTAGAAATAGGTACATACCGAAAACCTATCTCCAAGATACTTGTACTCGACTTTAAGAGCTGAGACAAGGAGGCTGAACTATTGACGAATATGTTCAAGAGTTCCAAATGCTCATGATCCGTTGTGAAGTAGAGGAACCATCAGCTCGAATAGTCTTAAGGTTCGTTACAGGGTTGAGAGGAGATATTTGAGACGTCGTAGAGCTCCAACAATTTAATACCATGGATAAGGCTATTAGGATTGCCTAACGAGTAGAGAGGCAAAGAATGAGTCGAGTACTGGCAAAGATTACTAACTAACTGACCCGAACAGGCAAGTCACCAAACTTTGTTGAGTATTGAACTGAACATAAAGGTTGATGTTTGAGCCAAGCAAAAAGGTCAACCTGATGATGTTGTGCCAACCTAAATTTATGATAAGGGGCAATGGTTTGGCAGGAAGATCAGCCAGATCAAGTGCTTCAAGTGTTAAGAGTTCAAACACATGACTGCTCAGTGCTCGAATTGAAGAACGATGGTCATCAAAAGAGACATCTCAAAGCTAGGATTAGAAAGTATTGATGAGGAACCCAAGGAAGAGGAGGTTCTGTCGAGAAAGAGCTGATTGAGGATGACGTGTTTCCTGAGGATTTAGATCAGTTACTCATAGTTATCCGACACACTATGAATATGGAATCCTCACGAAAGGAGGAGTAAAGAAAGAATTTATTCCATACCACTTGTAAGGTAAATGATCACATGTACGCCCTCATCATGGATAGTGGAAGCTGTACTAATGTGGCATTAACTAATCTTGTTTCAAAACTGCAGTTACCGATCATTATATGGAATTACTCTGACTAGATTCTTTGCAACATACTGCCTATGTACGCTTCCCACGTATTGTTGGGTAGGTTATGGTTGTTTGATAGGAGAGTTATACATAACGGCTATAGGAACACGTATATGTTCGAAAAGGATGACCAGAAGATCATGCTGAATCTGATGCTACCAACAGAAGTTAATAAGTTACAAACAAAACTTACTTGTGGATCGAAGAAGGCTTTACTGATAAGTAAAGCTGAGCTCCAAGAGGCTATCAATGCTAATAAGCCGACCCTCATGTTGGTCAGGCGACTACTAGAAATGAAGGAGCGGAGTAAGTTACCCTAGGAGATCAAGGAGTTGTTAGATGAATATGTCGACTTGTTCTTAGAACAGTTACTTGAGGGGTTGCCCCCAACTTGAGGCATAGAGCACTGCAAATGAATCCTGAGCAAACTTCTGAATTCCAATGTCAAGTCAATAAGTTGTTGGATAGAGGCTATATAAGAGAGAGTCTCAGCCCTTATGTTATGTCTGTACTTTTAGTGCCGAAGAAGGATGGAACTTAGCGAATGTGTATAGATAGCCAAGTTGTGAACAAGATCACAATCAAATATAGGTATCCGATCCCAAGTCTAGAAGACACGTTGGATGAACTCAGTAGAGCCAAAATTTTTAGCGAGATTGATCTTAAGTTTGGCTACCATCAAATCCACATGAAGACAGGAGACCAGTAGAAAACTGCGTTCAAGACTCGACATGAACTTTACGAATGGATGGTCATGCCCTTTAGCTTATCGAATGCCCGAGCAATTTCATGAGACTTATGAACCATGTGCTGAGATATCTCATAGGGAAGTGTATCGTAGTGTACTTTGACGATATCCTTGTCTACAGTATCAACATGCCGAGTCACTGTAAACATCTTAAAGCAGTTTTAGATATACTTCGTGCCGAGAGATTATTCGATAATTTGAAGAAATGTTGTTTTTACTAGAAGAAAGTAGTATTCTTAGGCTATGTAGTCTTCTTAGGCTATGTAATCAGTGGAGGAGGCTTACTAGTTGATGATGAAAAGATCCAAGCAATTGTCGAGTGGTTAACTCCCACTACTTGTATCGATGTAAGAAGTTTCTACGGACTGGTTTCATTTTACAGAAGATTTATCAAGAATTTTAGCACCCTCACCACAGTAATTAGCGAGTTAATAAAGAAGAACATTGACTTCTGATGGGGAGAAAGGGAGGAGAGGAGTTTCGCTGAAATAAAAGAAATATTGATCTCCGCTGGTATTAGTATTGCCTGACTTTGACAAAGTTTTTGAGTTAGAATGTGATGCATCAAGTATTGGAATAAGTGCTGTCCTAATGTAAGAAGGTCGACCAATTGCCTTCAATAATGAGAAACTCCTAGGACAACAGTTAAACTACTCTATATGTGACAAGGAACTTTTGGCACTGATCTGAGCAATACAAGTATGGCAACATTATTTATTGCCAAAAGAATTTGTCATATATACCAACCATGAATCGCTGAGGTACCTTAGAATTAGACCAAGTTGTCGAAGCGACAGGCGAACTAGGTTGAATTCCTTGAAGGATTCAATTTTGTAATAAAGCATAAGCAAGGAAAGAGCAACGTAGTTGCAGATACTTTTTTGAGGAGGTATGCGCTTTTATCAGAAATACAGACCAGATTGTTTGGATTTGCAAATATCAAAGAATAATACTCCGAGAATTCATACTTTGGACCCATAATTTTGCAGTACATCAATGGGAGGACAGTGAACGAGTATGATGTGGAGAATGGCTATTTGTTTTAAGGAGGAAAACTATGCGTGCCAAATTGCTCACTAAGAAAGTTGCTAATCAGGGAAACCCATAGTAGAGGTCTCTCTAGATACTTTGGAGAAAGAAAGACTTATGAACTGTTAAAGGTTGATTTTTTTGTCTGAAAATGAGGAGAGATATGCATCAAGTGGTTGAAAGTTGTACCATATGCAAGATGGCCAAGTGTCGAGTTGAATACGGAAAAGCAATGCCCCTACCTATCCCAACAATATCGTAGATTGAATTGAACATAGACTTTGTTCTCGAATTGCCGTAAACTGCTCAATGTAAAGATTTTGTAATGGTTATTGTGGATAGGTTTAGTAAGATGTTACACTTCATGCCTTGTTTGAAAACTAATGACGCTTCGGCTATTGCTTCTCTTTTCTTACTGGAGATTGTGCGAATACACGGCGTGCCAAAAAGTATAGTCTCCAATAGAGACCCAAAGTTCTTGAGCTGTTTCTAGAGAACCCTATGGTGTCAGCTAGGAACCAAATTATTCTTCAGTACCTCATGTTACCCCCAAACTGACAGCCAAACAGAGGTAGTTAATTGTACTTTGGGGTTACTGCCCTAGGTTGCAGTAGGCAAGAACTTGGTTGATTGGGATGTCTGCTTATCAGTAGTCAAGTTTACTTATAACCAAACAGTACATGACAATACTAAGCAGACTCCCATCGAGATAGTCCATAGGTTCAATCCCAAGTTACCCCTTACCATGCCCCTGTATCAGTGCCTGCATAAGAGGACCCTGACAGATCGGTCAGAACACAATCCCTTCAGCATATCTATAACAAGGTCACTTGGTACATTGATCAAGCTACTAAAAGGTTGCAAGAAAAGACCAAGGGTAAGACAACTAAACGATTTCAATCGGGAGACTTAGTGTAGTTGCACCTCAGTAAAGAATGGTTTTCGAACAAGAGGAGGAATAAATTATTTACAAGAGCAGAAGGACCTTTCAGAATCCTCTAAAAGATCAATGATAATGCCTACAGGTTGGAATTGCCCAAGGATTATGGGGTTTTTGACACCTTCAACATTGCTGATCTCAGTCCATATCATATTGACGGAGAACTAAACAAATATCATTCGGATTTGATCCTAAATCCAAAACAACTCGGAGGGGATGATGGGAATCAAGTTACCGGACTTTTGACCCATAACCAAACCCAAGGACTAGAGAGGTTGGCACGATAACTCCTTTTGTTCCAATCGACCCAAGTCGAAGCCGAGTACTTCACCCTTCATGCCAAGCTGTATGATTGTCTATTTTTTTGTAGTATGTCGAATGGATGATTACTCACTAGCGCCGAGCCAACCAATTATTCAGCGTCTTCCTTATCGAGAAGCCGAGAGTGGGAATTCGGACCGACTAAATCGTCCCCGCTCAGATAAGTCATCTATCCGTACTTTTTGTCTACTTCTTCTAATGACTTCACCAATATAGCTTCGCTAGGTGTACAGTATCATGTACAGAATTTATTGTACCAATGATTATTTTTCTTATATATTCATTTTTACCCTTTTGTACATTGTACATTATTTCCTTAGGAAATGCCCTTTTGTCTTTTCTTTTTTAGGCATATTGCCCTAACTTATGCGTATAAATACCCTTGTACTTGTAACTGTAAAGGATATCAGATCATTCTTAATACACTTTTGAGTACTTTTTTTCCTTGATCACTTTTATCCTTTCCCTTAAGCAAGGTTAGGTGACGAGTAACCTCACCGAATCAATTTATGCGTCATATCGAATTGTGTCTTGAGTCCTCAGAAGTTCTATTGGTACATCATATCCTTTGGAGCTATTCGTGGGTTTTTATTTACTATTTTATTCTTCATTTTTCTCATTCACACTTTTCCCATTAATCCTTTTTCGAGCTTTCTGTAAGCTAGCTTGGACCAATTCAATGACTAGCCTTGTCTGTTCTTAATCATGGTTCGCAACACATACACACCTTCAGACATATACGGCATGTATGCCACCTGCACCTACATATGTACATGTCATGTACATAGACACCACACACATTCACATACTTTTGATACATCATGTACAATTGCTACACAATCACTTAAGATACTCATCAGCCCTTATGACAGACCACACATACCAATCTCGTCTCTAATACCATCACCAACCGTCTACTAATATCAAATCCTAAACTCTATAACAACTCGTTTTCGGAATCTTAAAGAAACAAACCATTGCTAAACATTAAGAAGGAAATCATATAATTGAAATCAAATAAAAAGGAATACAAATCTTACTTTGAAAAGAAATGTTTGTACATGAACATTTTACAATCCATTATGTGAATCCGCAATCTTTCTTAAAAGAATTATATGAACAATCTTCTTTAACTTAATATCTACTTTAACTTCCCTTATTGATCTAATGAAAGACATTCATTTTAGGGAGGTGTTTGGTAAAGGTTGAGAGTCTTCCCAAAATTTCAATATGTTAAAGAATGAGAAATAGGTGGAGAACGTATTGCAGGATGTGCTTTAATATACATAAGGATAAGGTTTTTAAAAAGGTTAGGAAAAGTCAATAGTGCATTGGCCTCTTAACTATATCCTCTTTAAAATTTTACCAAGTTTTACATCTATTCTTAGAAATGAAGTAGCTATATAGATGAAGCATAAGCTCATTTGCTCAAGAACGGTAAGATCGAGGACCTAAGCTTCATTATTTATCACTTACCATTTGAGATTTTGTATTCTCATCCCTATCATGTTGTCTCTCTATGTATCATCACAACATCACTTCCATAAGATTATTGAAGTAAGAGATGTATCATTATACACATAGCCACATTAGTTGGATGCATTAGCGATTGTACTAGGTAAAAGCATACTTAGCTAGTTTAGATAAAAGCAGTTTAGCCCATTGAAATCCAGTAGTAGAGGTGACAAGTGGTTATCTGTTGACTTTAAAGAGGCCCCATTGTTTCTACATCACTAAGAAACAATGATCTTCAAGACACATATCTAACGACTCCATGATCACCATAAGTAACCCTAAACATGATTTCCAATAGCTAAAGGAAGAAATCATGAATCATGATGGTATATGATAAGGTTAGAAAGGCATATAGGTAGCTTAACGAGTATGTTAGCTAGCTAGGAGAAGCGACTCCATAGAGAGTTATAGAAGAAAAGAACATCTGTCCACTCTCGAATAGATATGTCTAAGATCAGTCAATGAGAGTGACTAACAACAAGAATAAAAGATCTTAGTCATCATAATAAGGTGAAGTACTCCTTAGTTGTAGCTTAATTGGTAAACAACACCATTAAGAGAGTAAACCAAGACCTTCTTCCCTAAGTAACACTTGGATGGGTCTTTATTATAAATAGATGGTAAGCCTCTTGAAATGCACCATAAAAGGAATCAATGTCATTTTTATGTGGGCTTATGTGGCTCCTAACTAACTTTGCTCCTAACTCATGAGTTCAAACTTCATTTAATTAAACTCTATTTATCTAAAGCAACTTTCTTCTAGTAAAAATGCTATCATTATATAAACTCGATCTAAACTTAAATAATATAACTCAACCATAATTATGCTTGTGAGTTAGTCGAACTTAAATATTATGAAGGTCAAACTTGACTCTATAAGTTACTTGAATTGACAAGTTACTTAAATAACTCAAGCTCAAACTTGATTAAATTGCTCTTAAATTAAACTTGAGTAAATATGAGCATCAAATATATATATATATATATATATATTTTTTTTTTGAAGGTTGAGTACACATTTCATAAAAACACAAGCACATAAAAGTGTTAAGTTTTTTCCTTTTACTGATGCTAAGGTTCAAGTATCCACCAACGCTTTTTCTTTTTCTTTTTTCCCTTCATATTAATCAGCTAACTTTTTTTTTTTTTAAATTTATCTTATACCTTCACATACCATTTGAAAATGAAGTGACCTCAACTACCAATATAATTTCAAATCCACATCCCACAAAATGCACCATCTTGAATATTACTACTAGGTTTGGTCAGGAAAGAAGGGAAAAAAAGAAGAAGAGGCAAATCAAATTATCATGACTTGTTTACTTTACTAAATGGAATGAGAGGTCAATGAAATTAGAATTGGAATTCCTAGTGAATATAATAAGAATATAATACGTATTATTTTGTTTAGTTTAATTTATAAATAATTTAACAATAAACGTGTAATAAAACTTTAATAACTAAATAACCCTTAACTCAATCATAATTATGGTAGCAGCAGTCAGTAGCAGTAGCAATTATAGGTAATGGCTGATAGTAGCGGGGGTGGCGACAGTGATGGTGATGACAACGATGATGATGACAGCGGTGATGGTGGTGATAGTTGTAGTCAAAGGTGATGGCGGTGGCGACGGTAGTAACAATTGATGGTGGCGGCGGCAGCGATAATAGTTATAGTAGGTGGTGGAGGCAATAGTGATGGTTATCGTTAAATTGATATAATATCATTTTAAAAAAAATATATAAAATTTTGTATGGAATCATGTTTTTTTAGTTAAATTAAAGAATCTCTATTACTTAATTTCGCGTAATAGGGATTTCTATAGAATTGTAATTTAAAAATAAAAAATTGAGTGAACACTATAATAAGAATAGGGAGGGAATAAAATTCTAATCCCGCTTAAGTAAACAAGGCATGTAATACTAATGAAAAAATCATACTTAAGAATGGAACTCAAAGAAAAAGTGGATCAATTAAGTGACCCAACTGTAGAGAAAAATCAATAAATGGTCCAAGCCCACAGATGGCAGCCTTGTAGCAATCCTTGTTAGACCATTAATAAACCTTGCTCAGCTTCATCTCAATGCAGTACTGACGATTTAAAGGGTTTAAATAAGGCCAGTCTAATCATAAGTTATTCAACTTCAATTTAATAATAATTGAAGTTAAGCTAAAATTACATAATATTTAATTTAACCGAGTTTAATTAAATTAAAATCAAGTTTAAATATTAGTTGAGTTTGAATCTATATATAAATTTCGATATTGCTAGAAATATAATATCTTTATCTTCTTTTGATAATAGAGCCTTAGACAATCTTAATCGGTGCAAGCTCGATCTTAAACTTGTCGACTATCACTCTCAAGCGCAGCTAAGCACTACATGTCTCAAACAACAGCTCATTTACGAAAGTAATATTTCCTCTACAACCTATGACAGATTTTGACAAGAGTTCCAGTCGAAAATCATTCCAAAGATTTCTGTCCAGTCTATGGCATGCCCAACTTCATCAAAACTTCCTGTTGATATTACCTATTAATTCAAGCAACAGTTTCTCCCAAAGCAACCAAATATCGAAAATTTAAGTCAACTAGAATACACAAACGTCAAGAAAACTCAGCAGAAGAATTTATAGTATAAACCACATTTGTTCCCTAAACAGATCTGAAATTATTTTCTTCGTTTCTTTTTTCTTTTCTTTCCTGCAGGAGCGAAGGCAAAATCCTCTCATGAATAAATGAACATGTTTTTCCACCTAAAGCATACAAAATATAATCACTTGAGCAGGGATCTTGTCAGGTGTTCCCGTGCTGTTGCCAATGCTTGGGTCAAAGTCTGCAGCATTAGAAGGAGGAAAAAAGAAAAAGTTTTGGATCAGCGACTACCATTATAAACCATGGCACAGTTAGATGAGACAACTTGCAGTTTTGTTAACAGAATGAAACAAAAGCAACATCACATCAAACTCTAGATCCATCCTATAAGTTCACAAGTCATGAAAGGCTAAACAATACTTCCATGGGAATTAATAATAGGATTGAGTGCAAAACAACAATAAAAATCATCAGCCATTTGGGACGAGAAAGCATTTATTATAAAAGAACATGCATTTTCAGCTGATGAGTTAATGTGTATTTTATAGCTTGGCCACTGCTAGGACCTGAGATTTGTAAAACGAAACCAAGAAAACATCTAATGTTGTGATACAATAAAAAGAAAGATTTTATCACCTGCTCAGACAAGGGTGCACCAGCATCTATACTATGTGCTGCAACTTTTCCAGCAATGGTGTTGGCATCAGTCTCAAGTATCATCCTGCAGCCAACATGAGGATACATTAATAAAGATTCTTAAACTAACTTGGCCAAATGGGTAATCCTAATACCTCTATGAAACTTTTAGATCTATTATTATATAACTGTAAAAGGCTCTTGCATGTAATCTACCACCAAGAAGCTCCATCAGAAGTGTTTATATAAAAATATTCCACCTATAGTTATTTTATTTGAATGAAAGCATGTCTTACCCTCCATCAATGATCTCGTCAATGCATAGAAGTATAAGATCCAGATTCTCCAGTGCCTCTCTTTTGTCAACATTGCCCCTATAACAAACAAATGAAAAACAAAAAGATGTAAAAAAAAAATGCAAAATCATGAAATCTCCATCGTGGATGCATGTTGTGTAAGCCATGACCATTGATACCTCAGAAGAAGACCAACAGCATCAAAAAAACCCTGAAGTACTGCAGCTAAAACAAGCTCATTTTCATCATCACCCCCCGTCACAAAGAAGTGCAGGTCCTGAATAAACTTGTAAATGACGATGTTATTCTCGAACATTGTGATTTCCGCTGCAAATCATATGATTCCATTAATGCAAGTATTAAGGTTGTTAAAATCATGTTCACCTATAAATAATCAATGGCTAAGATGAACTGAACAACAACGACCTATATGATTAGAGTCAACTACATGTAATGGGTAAGGTGTGAAAAAAGAGAGAGCAATTACTGCTACTGTCATCATGATAGTAGCAGCTTCACCTTACTACTCAGTACTCACTACTTACACTATTGCTTTCCGTTTCCTTCCTAGTTGCTCTGTTGTTTCCATTTGGGGCAAAGAGGCACAAATTTTCTATCATTAATTTCCTTTGATAAGTTCCTGGCTTTGTCTCTCAGCTGCCCTCCCCTCCCTTCACCCCCCCCCCCCCCAAAAAAAATACTAGAGGATATATAAAACTAGCTTGTTTAACTGCTCTGTCCAACAGAGTTAACATGATAAACTTGCAAGTCAACTCACACTTTTACCAACTTCATGTAGCCAGCTTGCCACATCACTCCGAAGTTAGATTTAACAAGGCTTGTAATTATGAAATTATTTTGATGATTTCTCTAAAAAAGAAAAATCAAGCATTTGAACCACCATTTTTAACCACAATAATAATTAACCAGGTGCACAATTGGCAACAACAAAGTAAGAGATTCAAAGCCAAGGAAGATTCACCATTTATCTATATAAAAGAGTCTGTCACTTCTTTTGATACAATGCTGTTACGTCTAGGGTTTAGAAACTCAAATCAATTGAGAAATCTTTACCTCAATGACTGCAATCAATCAGAGCTAATTCGCCACCTAGGGCACTCCTAAATCTTGACAGAGAAGCCAGCAATTTCTCTCTCTGTCCGAACAGATTTTCCCTCCAAAGTATTTTTCTACCTAACTTCCTTCTAGCTATTACAAATATTTATAGTCTTCTGATTTATTAAGCTAATTACCAAACTACCCTTTCTAGAAACTACCTTCAACATAACAGTACACAACTACAGACCACACTACTTCACACGTACAGTACAACATATCAACATACAACACAAACTACACAATGAAGTACAAACACACACCCAGCACAGCCAGCAACCTATCTTTAACTCGCACATATCTTGTATACTAGCAATGGTGATTTACGGACTTGTGGGATCATATCAATACCCCCTTCCATAAGAGTGTCCTTGTTCCCAAGGACAAAATCAGGAAATTGTAATTGAACAGCCTGTGTATCTTCCTGAGTAGCCTCATCAGGAGATTGATCAACCCATTGGATTAAAACCTGAGGCACTTCTAGACTGTTTCTAACTGGAAATCTCCGTCCCAACACTTTATAACGATATCGTAGTTCCCCAAAATCTTCCATAGATAATTCTGTAGGAAGAGTAGAAGAAATAAGAAAATTGCCATGGGACTTCTTGAGGGAAACATGAAAAACAGGGTGAATGCAACAATCTGACAGCAACTTTAATCTATGGGCAACATTGCCTACTCGAGCAACAATCTAGAATGGCCCATAATATCGTGGAGCCAGTTTAGTAGTGGACTTAGCAAATACTTTCACTTGTAATGCTGGTCTTAATTGAAGAAAGACCCACTCACCCACTTCATATGTGACATGCCTGTGATGCTTATTAGTTTGTTGACAACTGCGCAGCTGTGCTTTCTCTAAATTCACAAGCAACCTAACCAATACAGCATCTCTGGAAGCCATAACAGTATGTACAGAAGGATTTTGAATTTCCCCTGATAAGTATATAGGAATGGACAGAGGAGGATGCCTATAAACCACTTCAAAAGGTGCCATCCTAGTGGAGGAATGATAAGAAGTGTTATATGAAAACTCAGCCCAACTAATCCAACTAGCACATGAATTAGGTTGTTCAAAAGCAAAACATCTCAAATAGCATTCAAGGCTCTTATTCAACACTTCAGTTTGGCCATCCATTTCCCGATGATAGGCCGTACTAAAATTCAATCATGTCCCCTGCAAAGCAAACAACTCTTTCCAAAAATAACTCACAAACAATGGATCTTGATCCGAAACAATAGTACAGGGAAATTCATGTAACCTCACTACCTTCCTCACAAAAACATTAGCTACCAAGTTGGCTATATATGGGCGTTTGAGCAGCAAAAAATGACCATATTTAGAGAAACGGTTAACTACAATAAGCATAGTGTCAAAACCCTTGGAACGTAGAATACCTGTAATGAAATCCATGGATATATCCTTCCGCACGGCCTACAGAATTGGTAATGGATTAAGTAACCTAGCAAGGTACAAATTGTGCACCTTATTATGTTGAGACACTGCACACAAGGTCACAAAGTTAGCTACATCTTTCTTCATCCCAACCCAATATAAGTGATTGGCTAATATCCTATAAGTCCTCACATATCCAATAAGTACATCCACATTTGAAGCATGAAACTCATGTAAAAAGATTTGCACCCAAGAAGAATTCGTTGGAATTACTAAATGTCTGGATTAATGCAATGTATCATTAATTAAACGATACCCTTTTCCAGCATCCTTGCCTTCTTTAAGCAATTTAATTTTAGCAGCCAAAGTTTCATCCTTGACAACATTTTGCTTGATACTGGTAATATCAGTCCAAATAGGACCAGAAATCTCCATCAAATCACCTTCTTTGAACACCCTGGAAAGAGCATCAACCACCCCATTTTCTTTCCCGGATTTATATTGAATCTAAAAATTGTACCCTAATAGTTTGGCTAACCAATGCTACTGTTTGGGAGTCACAATTCACTAAGTCAGTAAATGACGTAAACTCTTCTAATTTTTCACAATAAAACGTTGTCCCAAAAGATAAGGTTGCCAGTGGTTTATAGCAATGACCAATGCCATCAACTCTTTTTCATAGGTGGACTTAGTCAAATTCTGATTTGATAAAACTTTGCTATAATAAGCGATGAGGCATGAGTTTTGCATCAACACAGCCCCTAAACCCACACTCGATGCGTCACATTCCACAGTAAATGGATGCCTAAAATTAAGCATAGCCAAGACAAGAGCTTGAACAAGAACTTACAACTCACGAAAAGCAAGAGTTGTATCATCTGTCCATTTAAAAGAATCTTTCTTCAAAAGTGTAGTAAGAGGCCTTGTAATTTTACCATAATCACGAATAAATTTGAGGTAATATCCAGAAAGTTTTAAGAATCCATTCAAAGCCTTAAGAGATATTGATATTAACCAATTCAACACACTTTGCACCTTGGCTGGATCCATAGCCACACCCTTGGATGATATAATATGTCCCAAATACTCCTAAGAATCCTTACCAAACACACATTTCTTCTTGTTGGCAAAAAACTTATGATCCCATAGCAAATTCATGACTACCCACAAATGCCCCAAATGTTGACCCATATTTTCACTATAGATGAGAATATTATCAAAGAAAACCAATACAAACTTACGTAAATATGGTCTAAACAAGTCATTCTGGTAGCTTGAAAGGTAACTGAAGCATTAGTTAAACCAAATAGCATTATAAAAAATTCAGTAACCTTAATGAGTTCAAAAAACCATTTTAAGAACATCATTTGCATGAACTCTAATTTGGTGATAATTGAAAAAACGATCAATTTTGGGAAAAATAATAGCTCCATACAACTCATCCAACAACTCATAAATTGCTGATATGAGATATTTAGTCGGTACTATAGCATTACTCAAGGCTTAATAATCAAGGCAAAAGTACCATGATCCATCTTTTTTCTTAAACAATATCACTGGACTAGCACTAGCACTAGGGTGAATTATACCTACATTTAACATATCTTTAACCATGTGTTCAATCTCATCTTTTTGGACTTATGCATACCAATATGGATGTACATTCACCGGTCTTACTTCTTCTTGTAAAGGAATACGATGATTAGTCTCTCGCTAAGGAGGAAGCTCCTTCAATTCAACAAAAATATTGGCCAACTCCTCAATCAATCCGTCTAATTCACTATTTTGATGTTCAACCATAGCACCAAATTTGCATAGATTTATACATTACAACAGGCTGCCATATTCCTAGTTCATAGTTTTTAAAAGATTTTTGAAAGTAACAAAGGATTTTTGTAATGAGGGATAACCAAACAACACATATTCTCTATTTCCTCTATTTAATTTCATACACATGGTACCCTAATTGACCTTAATTTCACCCATAGTTTGCAACCATGCGACAACTAATATGATATCCACTGCTCCCAATTCAAAACATAACAATCAACCTCCATTTATAAAGTTCCCACCATCAACTGTAGTTTTGGACAAAAACCCTTAGAAGTCTCCCCATGACTATCCCCCAACTTAACCACAAAGGATAACGTATCATCAATTTCAATTGTAATTGTTCTACTAATCGTTTAGAGATAAAGTTGTGACTTACTCTACTATTAACAAGAATAGAAACAGGAATGCCCAGTAACATATTACGGAATTTGAGTGTTTTTGAGCCATTGAATCCGTTGAGAGCTAATAAAGATAGCTCCAAGTTAGCTGATGGTATTCCACATCAGTTGGAGTTTGTTTGGATTCTTGTAGTTCCACCCAAACCTCCTTATTCTATTCACCTTCTTCCTCCAAAATTAACACCCATAAGGTCACATTTATGTTCGGGCTAATAAGGTTGCTCACACGTGAAGCACAAGTGTCAAGCCCTTATTCTTTCTATCAATAAACTTAGAATATGTCATTTGTTTAGGTCCCCTCATATTGCCATTTCAAACACTTAAATTGCTAGCAATAGTACTTGAAGAACCAACTTCTTTAGTATAAATAGGTAGTCGACCATTAGTCACAACAGAGTTTTCACCTGTGCTATTATTTGCAATTTTCCATTGCCAATTAGTTTGCATGACAGCTGTTGAACTAGAGAAACCGATAGTCTTAAGTAAATACCTTGAAGAAACCACACTCATTGCTTGACTGTGAGGAGAAATAAAAATTCCTTATTCATACTCTTACTCAATATTCAAGGATAACTCCACAGCATCTGCTAAGAATACTGGCCAAAGGGTTTGAAAACGTATGTGGATGTCATTCCTCCATCCTCTCAAGTAATACCCTAACAACTGTATTTCACTCAAATTAGGAACTTGAGAAGTTAGGGTTTCAAAAGCCTCCACAAGAGCCGTAACAGTAGTAACCTGTCTATGAGTTGACAGGCTTATGTAGGGATTCCCTACTGTTTGTCCAGCATATCTTGACAACAATTCTAGTAAAAAAGTCTCCTAATTCAACTGATTTATCCTTTGTTTAAGCATCTTATACCAATATATGGCCTTTCCCTTCAAACACATCACAGCCATTGCTAACTTACGATCCCCTCCAATCGCATGGATATCAAAATGTTGCTCAATTGTAGTTAGCCACTATACTGGATCCTCACCTTTGAATGAAGGTAGCGCCGCTGATATAGTGCTATTTCGATCCTCAACAATTCCCGCACTTACATTTGAAGTAATGGCACTGAGTCTTTACCTAGTCACATTTCCCGAACTCATGTTATCAACAGATCCTGATGTTGACCATTGTATTCCTTTCAATTTTTCACCTTGTTGCAAGTTCTTACATAGAGTCTGTAATGTAGTTTGCACTAATGTCATCGACGCTTCCAAACCAGTAATTGATGTTTTGAATCCCACATTACTTGCATTCATATTCCTTTCAACATTAAACAAATGATGTTGAAGTTCATCAAAATTCCCTTTAATATCCTACTTAATATCATTAACACTTCTTTCTAGAGTTTTGATACATTTCTTTAAGTTTTCTACCCTAGACTCCATTCTTCAAGTTTCCCACAGACAGTGCCATAAATTTTTACGTCTAGGATTTAGAAACTCAAATCAATTGAGAAATCTTTACCTCAATGACTGCAATAAATTGGAGCTAATTCGCCAGCTAGGGCACTCCTCAATCTTGACAGAGAAGCCAGCAATATCTCTCTCTTTCCAAACAGATTTTCCCTCCAAAAGTATTTTTCTACCTAACTTCTAGCTATTACAAGTACTTATAGTCTTCTGATTTATTAAGCTAATTACCAAACTACCTTCAACATAACAGTACACAACTCCTGACCACACTACTTCACACGTACAGTACAACATATCAACATAAAACACTACACAATGAAGTACAAACGCACACCCAGCAAACTATCTTTAACTCGCATGTCTCTTGTATACTAGCAATGGTGATTTATGGACTTGTGGGATCATATCAAATGCTGTCCTAAAATGTGGTGGTTTAACTTTCATTCTAGTACTTCTACTGCTTTAAATTTGAGATATCAATGTAATTCTCATCAGCATTCACGGTTAAATTCATCAACAGAGTAATCTAAGGATTTGAAGAGTCTAATTTTCATAATCTTTCTGGATGAATGAGGTACTCTTTATACAAGCAAAAACCAGAAGAAGCTTCAGGAGGAACACTGTGATATTTGTGCTCAATAGATGCAGTATGCCACAAAAATAAAGAAGTTCAAGAAACTTGAACTTGCTATGGATAATGAGCATCCACATAAATCATAAGCGAGCTCTAAAAGGGGCCTCTTCCACATATTTTAAAGATGAAATTCAAGGGCAATCCTTGTAATCACAAAGTATTCAAAACTTAAACCAAGGAAATTTCGAACATACCTTCTGCACGAGCATTAGTCTTTAACGTTTTGGTAAATATAGATTTTTCAAATGCTAACTTAGTACTATTTGTTGGCCAATCATCGGAAAAGTACTTTACAGCCACACGTTTTCCTTCAGAGTCTAGCAAAAGAATATTCTTTACTGAAGGGCAGGAATCCTGCAAAGCAACAGTAGCAGCTGAGCTGTAAAGTACAGTCATGAAGCAGATACTTTGCAAAAACAAATCTGAACAGAGTAACCTGAAGCCATTACTAGTAAAAGTACCATTAAATGGTTAAATGCCTAGATTTAAGGTTCAGAGTCACAACCACTGCACAACCAAGTCAACATAGGGTCAATGTCAAAAGACTTGAATTCTAGCATTGGAAACCCTTTCTGCAACAGGGCATAGCAGTTAACTTCAAAAGCAGTAGAGCATCTCAGATCAATTAGTTTGGTCAGTAATTACGATTAGATAACCAGTTACTCATACAGCCAAATAACTAATGTAAATCACCCAACTTCAAAGAGAGGGACAGCATGGAATCAAGAATTTTTCAAACATCCATCCTTTAGGTTACGTTTGTTACAAGATTCTATACCCTTAAGAGATTGGATTTCTACTTTCATGATATATGAGTTCAAAGGAAATGATATAGAAAAAATCTGGACCAGAAGTAACCTGTAAGAAATTCAGAACTCTTGAGTCAAGCATTTGAAACAATACACGGCCCAAAATTACAACCACAAAGAACTAAATATATAAAAAAGCTTATTCCCTTCTAGAGGTTGTGCATTTAAAGGAAATAGACTTTGAAAAGCATGATTCTTGATGAAGAACAACATATAGACAAATGGCTCAGGTCACACAACTCTGTTACTTAGGGTTTTGCTTTTGTCAGTTAGTATTAGTTGTAGGAGAGAGGGTTTGGGGAAAGATTTGAAAGTTCTTGACTTCAGTCTCAATAACTAAATATGTAATTGTAGGAGTTCATTTCAGGAGAAACTAAAGATATGTGCAGTCTGATGTATTTAAGTCGAGATTCAATTTCATAGATCTAAAATTAATTCAATACCCAAGTTCCCTCATCAAGAAAAAAGAATATAATAGGATTTTCTGAAAATTAACCATTAATAAGCAGTTGCCATTTACCCATATATAGTTATCCTAAGGCCTTACTTGTTTATTCCATGGAATAGGAACCCATGAAATACGTAGAACTATTATCTTTGTAAAAGCTAGATCAGGAAGTGAGTTATGGTGATGCAAAATTATGAACCCCATGACTTCCCATTCCAAGAATTGGGAGGCTTAGATCACAGTTCTCTGATCATTAAACTCTGCATTTGAATTCCACAAACCCCAAGAATAAACCAAACAATGCCCAACTCTTTGCTTGTATAGTCATTTCAAAATCTAGTACATTTCATCTGATTCCAGTTATGCAAAGTCAGCATTCTATCTTCTCAGCCGAGAAGGGAAAGCAAATCCAATGGGATAGGACTAAAGTTTCTCTAACACCATTTGACATCCGCATCCATATCCACTCCAATCATAAATGAATTTTATATTTAGATAACATCTTTTCTTATTTATTTACATTTAATTCATGATTGGTAGCATGTGATCTGAAATCGATATGGAATACATGATATCGACAAGTATACCATAAAAAATCTCAAATTTGAATCTATCAAAGCATAGTTTACAGCTAAAGCGGCATCAGTTGGTTCGACTAGCACATAGATCTCATAGATCGAAATCAATCAAACTATTCGTTCAATTTCACCGTTACTAAATCACTCAAAAAAAAAAAAGTTTCATCATTTTCCCTAATTCTCGATCATAAAGTCTATGCAATGCGATCATTTGTAGTCCTTATATCATACAAATCACGCTGCATTTGCATGTGAACGTATCACGGTAGATCCATATCGAAAAATTGAAACGTACAATCTGCAATTTTCAGATCAAGTAATAAGGAGAGAGAAAGACTTACACGTGAAGAAGAGAAGTACGCCATTGAAGAGAGAGAGAGAGAGAGTTATTTGGCTTTTGCTCTTTGATGGCGATTCAGCTGGTTCGAGCGCGGAAATACGTAAGATGTTAGAACGATGAAAACAGAGGTGATGGAATCGGGTCGATCCGACCCGGTTAAATAACTTAACCTTTTTTGTTTTTTCTTTTTTAAATAAAATCTAAGATAATTCAATGATTCAGGGTTTTCTTTTTTTTTTTGACAAAAATGATTCATGGTTAAATCATTCAATTTGTCGTCCTATGAAAAAAAAAAATTTACTTCTGAATTTTAAATTAAAATTATAAATAATTCTACTTGCTTTTAAATTTCTAAATTATGAAACTTTATTTTAGACAATTTCCATTTTTTTCATTTTATTTTTTATTTCCTACATTTTTTAAGGGTAAAAAGGTATGGCATACAAACTTTTGTTTTCTCCTTAAATAATATTGATAGAAAAGTTCAATGGAGTTTCTAGTTTTCATTAGCAATTTAAAAAACAACTAAGTAAGAGCTTTTGCTATGTTGATATTTGTGATGTTAAAATAGATGAGTAAACTTTACGCAATTAAAAAATAATAATAATACTACTAATAGATGTGTATATAAGTAGAAAGTTCAATATCACTACTTGTATTTTATTAGGATAGATTAAAGTTGAGTCTCTCCTCTTCATAATTAACGAAAAAAATTAATAATAATAAATAAATATAACTAAGAAGCCTATAGATAACGTTCTCTAAACACAGATAATAATTTACAGATAATAATTTGTTGAATCACTACAAGTGATCAATGTTGAGAGAGTTGGGATCTTTTCCTTGAGCCAACTCAATTAGCACTTATAGCTTTAAGTTCACGTAATTCATTTAGAGCTTGGTGAAATTCTTTTCTATAAAATATATATACTTGCTCTGATTATACCCCTTTTTATTGCAATCGGCATATTGAATATAACATAAGCTCTTCTCCTTTTAGATCTAATCATAGTTTTTAATTTCATAGCTAACTTAAAGGTATGCTAACTTTTCTTTCCTTACTAAGAGCTAGTTCTGCTTTCACTAGATTCTCTTCTTTTTTATTGTGAAATTAGACCTATTATTAGTGTGGGCTTATCTATTAATCACATAGGGTTTGGTGCTCAATTGAAAGCTATGAAACAAGTATGTGGTAGTTCAAAATTAGAATTGGCATAGTACCATGAAGTGGCAGCCCTTACTTTAAAGCATGTGGATATCTTACCTATTGATCTAATATTTCCTTTAGGATAGCCAAAAGTAAACTATAAATGTGACATTTGAATGAATATTAGCAAGGTAAATATGTATGGCTATGAATTAAGATAAGACATGAGCATTAAGTCGTAAACATGATGACATAGGAGTGCCATAGATTAGACAATGCATATAGTAACATTTGAAAACGTTTCGAGCATATCATAGATTAGGAGAAGTTCATGTGATATTAATTCCATTGAAATGGTGAAGATTCCTAAAAATTATCATAGTAAATTGTACATGATAAAAGTACAATGAATAAGTGAGAAAATGGAGTTGATAATAGTGAAGGACGAGAATCGAACTCTTGAGCACAATCAAATAAACATGAATGTGTAAGCCTTCTTTTAGTGATGCCTAAGTGAAATACATAGTTACAAATAGATGGAACCCGTCCTAAGCCTTGCTTGAAGCTATAAAGGGTTTCTTAAAGTTAGCATATGTAGTGAGGATAGTGAGAGTAAGTGCTAATAGAGAAAGGTTTTCTAGACATCAAGCTAACAAATCACTAATTCAAGAGGTTATTGCATAAGAAAAAGCAAAATGGGTGGTTATAAGTTTGACAATGATACTAATAGTTTCATTCTAGCTAATCTTTACACAAAAGATATGCTTTTTGTTGGTAAAGCAAGAGCTAGAAGATGGGTTAGGCTAAATCAAATAGCCATATCAACATATTGGCCTATTAAATCCCAATTAACCTACATGCAAAAAACATAAGTTTATAAGTACCTTTCTAAATGGCTAAGGGCCAAAAGTAGACATAATTGATTCTCTCTCTAACTCTAATTAACCAAATCGAGGCCTTTTCCCATCCAAATGACTAGTTTGAAGATTATTTTTGCAAGTCTATTTCTTACCCATTCGATTAGGCAAATGCATCCATCCAAATGATTAACAACATGCAACAAATATTTTATTATATTATTTCCTTTTAGTTATTTTAGGCTTTGTTTTTATTACAGTTTTGTAATTTGCTCAGGCTTACTAGGTTAGTCATTAGACAACTTTTATGAGTTATATTTTCATTGTTAATAACCTTTGACAATATGAAACCTATTTTTATAAATTAATTCAATGAAATGAATTTTTCTTGAAATATTAATTTGTTATCATTAATCAACTATAATCAATCATGGTGAAACCATTCTAATAAATCTTTCATGAGATTATAGAGAGCCTTCTTGATTGATTTTAGGAAATTGTTCATTTTGGTTCCTAGATTTTAATGAATCCCGGTTCATTTATTGAATTGATGAATCATATCTAATTTATATAGTTGTTCGTATATTTTATTTTGCTTGTTCTTAACATAAAAACTATAATTATCCCTCTTTTACTTATCTAAAAACATAAAGTTTGCAAAAGATCTCACAGCTGATCATGGTATTAAGGGCAAATTATATTTAGTATAGAGTATATATTTAATATGCTTCATTTGATAAGTTTCATATCTCATCAATTTCTTAACTAAAATTTTAGAATTGAGAAATTAAGGTTACTGTTTACGGTTTAAAAGAAAAAAGGGAGAGAGATTGTTGGTGATAATTGTTAGAGAATTAAATTATTGGTATTGATGACTTGCAATTAGAGAAATTGATTGTAGATGGTTAATTGGTTGGTTGGGTTGATTGAGTCGTTCATTCATAATTTATTTAAGATGATAGTGAGAAAAGAAAGGGTTGATTCTCTTAGTGATATTCAAGGTTGTATTCATGAACTACAATCTTGTTGAGCACCTATATAATACAACACGAATTGACCATCCAAAGTTACAAAAATATTGCCAAGAATATCACATTCAATGGTGGAAATATGAAAGAGTCTTATAATAGAAGTTAAAGTTAAATATGAAAAGAATATTGTTGTAAAAGATTTTAAGAAGGTTGCTAAGGTTAATATAAAAGTTGATTATGGAAATATAGAGATTTGAGGAGAAGTACTCGATAATGTTGAAGATTATGGGGTTATGGAGGTTAAGAAAAATAATATGAGTTCAATAGTTGGTAAAAAGACCTTAGATTTAAAAGTTTCAAGTTCAATTGCTAATTGCTATTAAAGTTGTTCCTACCAACTCAGTTAATGAAAATTAACTCACTATTATCATCAAATTGAGTCATCTTTCAAAAAAAGTATCGGAGAATTGTCTCACAAGTTTCTTAATGCCACATTTATAAATTATGGCAAGCTTAATAGTGTTGGCTAATATGAGTTATCTAATAAAGACTCACAACAAGCCTGATAGGCATATTGTGATTTTTTGTTAGAGATGTGAAGATCATTCAAGCTCTAGGAATATAATTGATAAAATATATTTATATGTGAATGGAAATTCATTTACTCATGAGGCCACATGTTTAGTTATGTTGTAAAAGTATAATTGAGTTTGTTTCTTGTAGATTTGTACTTAACCCTAACACTATTCAGAAAGAGAGAAAAATTATAAAGGAATAAAAATGAGAGAAAAGAATTAAAGAGGAAAAAGATGTAAAAAGAAAGAAAGACAAATTCTCTTATTTGAATAAGGAAAGAATAAAAGTGGAGAGAAAATTAGTATAAATATTATTCATTTTATTAAAATGTCAACAAAGTCCTTATTACTTTAATATGTGCTATTATTATAAGAACAATAAAGTAATTTTAAAATAATTCTCTCACATTCTCTCTAATTTAAAGAGAATCATTTTTAGCAGGTTTAAGGAAACAATTCCCTTTCTAATTCATTCCTTCCGACTTTCCTTTTTTTACTAAATAATGAGATGCATCTTGAAATTCTAAGTTCCATTCCCTCCTTGTTCCTTCCTGTAATCTAAACATAGTGTAAATGAATTACAATGTTCAAGACTCAAGTCGAATCTTTCTCTTAAAATTGTCTTAGTAGCTTAAATTGGTCTTAGGAACTTAAATTGAGTGAGGTCAATCTATGAGTTGCACAACATGAGCATAAAAAAAAAAAAAAAACTTGAGGGAAACACATGTTCACAGGTACCCATCCAAAATGAACAAGGGGGTAAAATTATACAAAATAAATTCTCTCTCTACCCTCTTAGATGGAAGCCTTATCCCATTTGAATGACCAATATGAGCCATTGTTTTTATAATTCCATTTTTTGACCATCCAATTGACAAGTGCATCCATCTGGATGATTCACAAGATGTAAAAAATATTTTATTATATTTTATCATTTTAATTGTTTTAGGTTTAGTTTTTACTATGGTTTTATCATTTATTAAGTTTTACTAGGTAAATCAATATTAAGACTTTTACGAATTGCATTTTTATTATTAGCAACTTTTGATAGCATAATACCTTTTTTTTTTCATGAATTAATTCAACCAAATGAAATTCTCTTGATTCATTATTTTGTTCTTATCAATCTGTAGTAGTTGATTGTGGTGAAATTTGTTCTTATCAATCTTTCACAAGATTGCAGTGTCTACTCTAAATTGATCTTAAGATATTATGACCCATATTGATCCTTAAATTTCAATCAAACCTAGTTCATTTCTTGAAGTAGGAGTCTATCCCATTCATAGAATTATTCATATATTTTATTTTGCTTATCTTATGAACATGAAAACCATAAAAATCCCTCTTTTAGTTATCAAAAACTATAAAATCTTAAAAAGATTTTATGTTACATTAGTTATGTATAACAGATAGCGTCTTTAATATAATATGATGACGGTGGTGACCAATTGTAAGATTGAAGCAATTGTAACTCTTATTCTAAACTGGCAACCTTATAAAGACATAATAAACAAAAAGTAGGGAGCCATTATATTAGGTATTTAATGGGTGCATGGATAGGCAAAAGTATATAAGAGACTAGGGTCTTTTACATCGTGATGGGATTATTGTTAAGGGAATTTATGGATGAGTGAGGCAAATAGGAATTATTGATAGTAGAAAAAGTTAGAAGGTTATATCAACCTAAGACGTAAGAGGTAGATGAGCATAGACATAGATGGTTCGTATTAGTTTATTAATGTGTTGATGGTTTTGCCTGACTATGTCATTTCATTAGAGTATATGGACATAAAATGTTGATTATGGATGACATTTTTGGTAAAAAAAATTGTAGAATATTGATCATGAGATTGTTACTAAAAAGAGGTAAAATATAAATAGACTTACAAATAATAAGAAGTTGAAAAGTATTACATTGATGGAGGAAAATTTAATGTATTGTTAGAGAAGGTTAGGTTAGTTATCAAGGAATAAATTTATGTGACTGAGATGCTAAGGTTGTTTATGGGTTGTACATATTTTCTTAAGAAAGCTTGGGATCAATTGAATAGAAGAAGGGAGTGGATTTCAATTCCTTTTTTTACGCTTTTTTTTTAATTTTATATTTTATTTAACAAAATATACTAAATAATGTTATTTTATTAAATTGATTATTATAAACCAATCAAAATTAGATATGTGTCAAGGATTGATGAAATATTTAATGGACTTAATAAAAGTTGTCATTTGTAAAATTTGAAAAGTGTTGAGGACTCAAAAAAAGAACAAAAAAGTTAATGACTCAAATAAAAAAAAAAAATGTAAGCGTTAAGGGCTTTTTAATACTTTCCTAATACTTATAGATATAAATAGTAACTAGCAATCTAAAATAGATTACTTAAACTATAACATGCTTGATATGGTATAAATTGTTATTGTAGTGATCAAAGCCAATGTAGTGCATAGTTTTTCTCTTCTTTGTGACCAAGAAAAAGGAAAAGATAGGTTATTGCTTGCAACTAGTCATGATAGAGGGGCCCATGCTCACCTAGGAAATTCACATAAAATGTAAGTTTTCCTTATCTTATTCTCTATAAGGCTTGAATCGAGGTGCTTTAATATTAATCCAAGGCCTTTATTGCTAGGTATAATCTTATGGGTGAAATGGTGAATAATTTATTTAAACAATCTTTCGCATTAATACTTAGAGTAGTTCGTTTGTAGATAACTTCTAATAGTCTTAATATCATGTAAAGAATGCTTTAATCATTAGGCACTCTTTACCATTGTTGACATGCTAAGTCGGCCTTCCATCTAAAATAACTAAAGAAGGAAAGCTAAAGAGAAACTATGCGTGCAAGAGTAGGAATCAAATGTATTTGGATAGCCTATAGATGAGGAAGGTACCCTTATATGCAAGAAGGCCTCCACATAAGGACTACAGATATTTAAATCATCTAATAGTTCTTATATATCTTGATCTACTATATACAATTAGAGCCACTGACCAAAGTTTATCTTAACCGGACGTTTCTAGATATTTTAGGAAATTAGGTCTTTATTATGAGTTTTGCATAATAAATACTTATATATACAAGAGTAAAAAGAGAAAAAGTGCTTAAGGGAAAAGCCTATACTATTCTCAACTTAATGTTGATGGCAAATTCTTGATAATGAGGTTTGGGCTTGTATTTGGCTTAGTATTGCTTATTAAAACTTGTAGAAGTAACAAATGTAAGCTATTGAAGGAAGTCAAAGGTGACTTTGGCATATATACTTTGATACTCAAGTTAAAGTAGTGTTAGAGAATCAATTAACAAGTAATATAAGGAGGTAATGTCTAAATTTATGGGTCCCTTTACCTTGAGGGACTCTACAGATATTTATAGTGAAAAGTAGGTATGGACTGATTAAGTAAGTAAGGTCTTGATTCTTATCAATGTTCGTATCTTGAATTTGAGAAAGGAAATCTTAGATACGATCTCCTCATCGTTTCCATTAGTCACCTTTCTTCCTTTTTCCTTTTGTATTAATGGGTTATGAACCAAGCTCATCCTTAGGAAGTCCATAAGGAAAAATGCACCTACTATAGTTTCTTAAGTTGCTTCACTTTTAGGTAGACCTATTTACTACACTAAGTATTTTAAGCATACTTACTATTGGGGTTTCTAATCAAACACTCCTAAAGGATCTCAGCCTCCTTATGTAGTTATCTTGTACCTTTGTTATTCTCTCTTGGTAGTTGTTAAAATCTCGTATGTTCTAAACTAGCATATTGAACAAGTATCCATAGAAGGCTTCCATATCATCTAACATCTTCTACTAATGGAACTTCTCCTATACCATAGCTAGGTTTTTCGCAAACTTTAGGGTGATCTGGCTCCTTAGGTAGAAATATAGCTCTAAGATCTTCCTTTAAAGATTATCATGCTCAAGACATGTATCTATCATCCTATTTTATAGAATAATCCATCCTTCATTTAATATTTTTGGCCTAGCCTATAACAGTAACTTAGCTTAAAGATTCTAGGTCGGGCCTATCTTGATATGCTCTAATACTTTGTTAAGTTCTTAACCATCACCTCTTAATTTGAAGTACTTCTTTTAATCCAAGCACTTTATCTTTTTAGGCTACTTCTTCTCTGGATAGCTTAAGCTTAGGAAGCTCCTTTAGCACCTGTTGCGAATAGTAGCCAAGAATAGACATGGCCGGTCGCTAAATGGGTCCAAGCTTGTAGAAAGCTCGAAAAGAGTTAATTGGGAAAGGTACGTAAAGGTGAAAGCAAAGGATGAAAACGGTAAGCAAAACCCACAAACAACTCAATAGGATATAACACACCAATAGAACTTCCAAGGACTCACAGCACAATTCGATGTGACGCACGAATTAGTCTAATGAGGTTACTCACTACCTAACCTTGTTAAGGGAAAGGATAAGAGTGATGCTGAGAGTAAACAACAGTATTTATGCAGGGAAGAAGATACTCAAAAGTGAAGATTATCTAATGTCTTATAACTACAAGTACAAAGGTATTTATACTTGTAAATTTGGACAACTTGCCCAAAAGGGAAAAGACAAAAAGGACATCTCCTAAGGGGGGCAATGTACATGTTATAAAGGGGCAAAAATAAATATACAAGGAAAATAATCATTGGTGCTACAGATTCTACATGTAATACTATACACGTGGCAATGCGGTATTGGCAAGGTCGTTAGGAGATGCGGACAAAAAAGTATGGATAGATGGGCTTATCTGAATAAGAATAGCTTAATCAATCTGGAGTCTCTCTCTCGGCTTCTCGACAAAGATGATGCCGAGTGATTGTATGGCTCGGCATCGGAAAGTTCTCATCTACTCAATAAACCATAGAATAATGGGTTGTTATACGACATGGCATTAAAGGTGATTCGACAAGGAAGTATTCGGATTCGGTAGGAATTAGTTGGAACATAAGGATTCGACGTACCAGCCCCTTTAGTCTTCAAACTCGACTGCGAGTCAAGGGTTTCGTAGCTTAATTCCCATCATTTCCCTCAGGTTGTTTTAGATTTGGAATCAAATACGAATGATGTTTGCTCAGTCCTCCATCAGGGTAATATGGGCTAAGGTCAGCAATGTTGAAGGCATTAGAAACTCCATAGTCCTTAGGTAGCTTCAACTTGTAAGCATTGTCACTGATTTTCTGGAGGACTCTGAAAGGTCCTTTCGCCCTTATAAATAGCTTGTTCTTCCTTTTGTTTGGGAACCGCTCCTTGTTGAGGTGTAGCTAGACCAAGTCTCCTAACTGAAACTATTTGGCCGACCGACTTTTGGCCTTTTCACACATTCTCCTAGTAGCTTGGTTGATGTGCCAAGTAACCTTGTTGTAAATGTGCTAGAAAGATTGTGCCCTGGCCAAGGTGTTAAGATCCTCTTATGCGGGTGCTAGTATAAAGTTGTGGTCGAAGGGTAACTTAGGATTGAATCCATGGACCACCTCAAAGGGAGTCTGCTTGATAGTGTCATGTACGGTTCAGTTATAGGTGAATTCGACCACTGGTAGGTAAACGTCCCAATTAGCCATGTTCTTGCTTACTACAGTTCGGAGTAGTAACCTCAAAGTACGATTAATCACCTCTATTTGGCTATTAGTCTGAGGGTGACATGAGGTATTGAAGAGCAATTTGGTTCCCAACCGACGCTACAGGGTTCTCCAAAAATGGCTTAAGAACTTTGGGTCTCTATCGGAGACTACACTTATTAGCACGCCGTATATCCACACAACCTCCTATAAGAAAAGAGAAGCAATAGCTAAAGTGTCATTAGTTTTGGTGCAAGGTACGAAGTGTACCATCTTACTAAACCGATCCATAACAACCATTACAGAATCTTTTCCTGAGGTAGTTTTCGGTAGTCCGAGAACAAAGTTTATACTTAGCTTAGTCTACGGTTTCGTCGGAACAGGTAGGGGCATTGCTTTCCCTTGTATGACTCGACACTTGGCCTTTTTGCATACAACACAGCCTTTGACCACTCGGTGCACATCCCTTCTCATTTTCGGCCATTTAATAGTTCACAGGTTCTCCGTTCTCCAAAGCGTCCAGAGAGTCCGTTACTATAAGCTTCTTTGACTAATAATTCTCGTAGGGAATAAGTCAGCACACACAGTTTCCCGCTTCGGAATAAATAATCATCCTCCACATAATACTCATCTACTATCCTCCTATCCATGCATCATAAAATTATTAGTCTAAAGTGTGGATCCTCGGAATACTGTTCTTTGATATTCGTAAAACCAAACAGTTTGGTCTACAGTTCTGATAAAAGCGCATGCCTCCTTGAAAGAGCATCTGCAATTACGTTGCTCTTTCCTTGCTTGTATTTGATCACAAAATTGAATCCCTTAAGGAATTCAACCCATATCACCTACTGCTTGGACAGTTTAGTCTGACTTCGGAGGTGCCGCAGTAACTCGTGATCAGTATATATAACAAATTCTCTCGGTAGTAGATAGTGTCGCCATACTTGCAGTGCTCAAATTAGTGCCAAGAGTTCTTTGTCAAATACAGAGTAATTTAACTGAGGTCCTCAGAGTTTCTCATTGTGGAAGGCAATTGATTGTCCTTCCTACATCATGATAGCACCTATTCCAATACCTGACGCATCACACTTTAACTCAAAAATTTTGTCGAAGTTGACTAACACTGGGGCGAAGGTCAACTTCTTCTTTACCTCAACAAAACTCCTCTCCTCTCGTTCTCCCCATCGGAAGTCGGTGTTTTTCTTCATTAATTTAGTAAGTGGTATAGTGAAGGTACTGAAGTTCCTGATGAACCTTCAGTAAAATGAAGTTAGTCCATGGAAACTTCTCACATCGGCACAAGTAGTAAGGGTTGGCCATTCAACAATTGCTTAGATCTTCTCATCATTGACTCGCAAGTCTTCTCTATTGACTACATAGCCTAAGAATACCACTTCATGCTGGAAAAAATAATATTTATTTAGGTTGCCAAATAATCTCTTGATACGGAAAATATATAATACTGCTCTGATGTGTTCACAGTGACTCGATATGTTGGCACTGTACATCAGGATGTTGTCGAAGTACACTACGATACACTTCCTGATAAGATATCTTAGCACATAATTCATAAGCCTCATGAAGGTGCTCGAGGCATTCGATAAGCCGAAAGGCATAACCATCCACTTGGAAAGTCCATGTCGAGTTTTGAACGCAGTCTTCCACTCGTCTCCTGGCCTCATGCGGATTTGATGATAACCGGACTTAAGATCAATCTTATTGAAAATTTTGGCTCCACTCAGTTCATTCAGCATGTCTTCTAGTCTCGAGATCGGATACTTGTATTTAATCGTGATTTTGTTCATGGCTCAGCTGTCAACACACATCCACCAGGTTACATCTTTCTTCGATACTAAAAGTGTAAATACAGCACAAGGGCTAAGTCTCTCTCTCATGTATCCTCTTTCCAGCAATTCATTGACTTAACATTGAAGATCAAAAGCCTGCTCGAGATTTATGCGATAAGCTGACTTGTTCGACAGTATAACATCGGGTATTCAGTTAATGCAGTATTCTATGCCTCGAGTCGGGGGCAACCCTTCAGGGAATTGTTCTGAGAACAGGTCGATATATTCATCTAATAATTCCTTCACCTCCTAGGGTAATTCATCCCATCCCTTCACTTCCAGTAGTCGCTTGACCAAAAGGAGGGTCGGTTCATTGGCATTAATGACTTCTCGGAGTTCGGCTCTACTCATCACCAAAGCCTTCTTTGATCCGCGAGCAAGTTTCATCTATAACTTGTGAACTTCTCTTTGCGGCATCGGATTCAGTGTGATCTTCCGATCATCCTTCTCGAACATGTAGGTATTCCTATAACCGTTGTGGATGACTCTCTTATTAAACAACTATGGTTTTCCTAGTAACACGTAGGAAGCGCACATGGGTAGTATGTCGCAAAGAATCTAGTTAGAGTAATTGCCGATAATGAATGGCAGTAGTACTTACTGAATGATATATAATGCTACCTTGTCACTTAATTATTGCAATTTGTACGGCTTCGGATGCTCAATAGTTAGTAACCTTAGTTTTGAGACGAGGTCGGCTGACGCCACATTGGTGTAGCTCCTACTGTCCACGATGAGGGTGTACGTCTGTTCATTCACCTTGCAGGTGATATGAAATAAGTTCTCTCTCTGCTCTTCCTCTCATGAGAGTTCCATGCTCATAGTGCGTCGAACAACCATGAGTAGTTAATCTAAGTCCTTAGCATATACGTCTTCCTTGATCAACTCTTTCTCAGCATTTTCATTCTCAACAGGAACCTCCTCCTACTTGGGTTCCTCATCTGTACTCTCTACATCTAATTTCGGGGTGCCTCCCTTAATAGCCATTGTCCTTTGGTTCGGGTACTGAGCAGCTATATGTCTGAACCCCTAGCAATTGAAGCATTTGATCTAGCTAGTCTTTCTATCAGACCTTTGCCCTTTCTTATACATTCGGGTTAGCACTACATCTTCGGGCCGGCTTTTTTGTTCGGCTCTGACATCTATCCTACTTCTCGGCTCAGTACTCGACAGCGTCTGATAACTGACCTGTCCCAATCGGCTAGTTGGCACTCTGATCACTACTCGGCTTCTTCTTTGCCTCTTTACCCACTGGACAATCTTAACAGCTTCATCCATTGAATCAAATCGTTGGAGTTCCACAAAGTCTCGGATATTTCCTCTCAACCTAGTGACAAACCTTGAAGCTATTCAGGTAGGTAGTTCCTCCACTTCACATTTTATCATAAGCATTTGGAATTCTTGAACATATTCATCAATAATTCGGCTTATTTGTCTCAGCTCTTGAAGCCGTGTAAAAGTATCTTGGATATATGTTTCCCGAATGAATCTGTTTCTAAGCATTCTCTTCATCTCGGGCCAAGTATTAATCTCTCGGTACTCTTCTTTTCTTCTTATGGCCCGAAAATTCTTCTACCACATTGCGGCATATCTAGAAAATTTAACAATAGTAGTCTTCACTTTCTCATAATCCTCATACTAGTAATAATCAAACATACACTCCACTTTCTCTTCCCAATCCAGGTACTCGTCAACATTCCCAGACCCATTGAAACTTGGAATCCGAAGCTTCACATGGTTGGATGCTCTTAGGACTCGTACACACTCCTCTCCAAAATACTCTTCTTCTTCCTCATTAAGCTCTCTCAAGTATATCTTTCACTTTACTCGTCCGCCAACTCCTCCACCTCAAAATGGTCAAGCTGGGTTTTGACCTCTAATAGGTTGAGCAACTTGTGGAGTGTTTTGCACAACCTCAGTGGGTTAGCAAGACAGTGCATGAATTGCTCAGGTCAGATCTACTAGGAGTTTAGCTACCTCATCGAGTCTCTCGTTAGTGCTTCTGGAAATTCCCTGAGACTGACGCCTATGGTGGATAACTCCACTATCATCACTAGTATCAACATTCATATTTGAGTCTATCATTTTTCCTCACAAATTTAGAATTTAAACAAACACTTCAGAAAGTGAACAAATAGTAATACTGTAGTCAAATGAACTCAATAATTGACTCTATTTTAAACAGGCAAAATAGAGTATAATAGAAATCCAAAAAGAGTTAACTATAGTTTACACAAAACCTTCACTCTGATACTAAGATGTTACGAATTGTAGCCAAGAACAGGCAAGGCTAGTCACTAAATGGGTCCGAGCTTGCGGAAAGCTCGAAAAGAGTTAATTGGGAAAGGTATGAAAAGGTGAAAGTAAAGGATGAAAATGGTAAGTAAAACTTACGAACAGTTCCATAGGATATAACAAACCAATGGAACTTTTGAGGACTCACAGTACAATTCGACGTAATGTATGAATTGATTCAATGAGGTTACTTGTCATCTAACCTTACTTAAGAGAAAGGATAAGAATGATGCCGAGAGCAAACAACAGTGTTTACGTAGGGAAGAAGGTACTCAAAAGTGTATTAAAGATTATTCAATGTCTTACAACTACAAGCACAAAGGTATTTATACTCGCAAACTAGGATAACTTGCCCAAGAGGGAAAAGACAAAAGGACATCTCTTAAGGGGGGTAATGTACATGTTATAAAGGGGCAAAAATAAATATACTAGGAAAATAATCATTGGTATTACAGATTTTACATGTGATACTATACACGTGGTGATGCTGCATTAGTAAGGTCATTAGGAGATATGGATAAAAAAGTACGGACAGATGGATAATAATCAAACATACACTCCACCTTCTCTTCCCAATCCAAGTACTCGTCAACATTCCCATACCCATTGAAACTTGGAATCCAAAGCTTCACATGGTCGGATGCTCTTACGACTCGTGCATACTCCTCTTCAAAATATTCTTCTTCCTCCTCATTAAGCTCTCTCAGGTCTATCCTTCGCCTTACTCATCCACTAACTCCTCCACCTCGAAATAGTCGAGTTGGGTTCTGACCTTTAACAGGTTGAGCAGCTTGTAGAGTATTTTGCGTAACCTTAGTGAGTCGACAAGACAGTATATGAACAACTCGGGTCAGATCTACTAAGAGGTTAGCTACCTCCTCGAGTCTTTCGTTAGTGCTTTTAGAAATTCCTTGAGACTAACGCCCATGGTAGACAACTCCATTATCATCACCGATACTAACATTCATATTTGAGTTTGTCATTTTTCCTCACAGATTTAGAATTTAAACAAATACTTCAGAAAGTGAACAAATAGTAATACCTCAGTCAAATGAACTTAATAACTGACTCTGTTTTAAATAGGATAAATAGAGTATAATAGAAATCTAAGAAGAGTTAACTATAATTCACACAAAACCTTTGCTCTGATACCAAGATATTGCAAATTGTAGCCAAGAACAGACAAGGCCGGTCACTAAATGGGTCTGAGCTTACAGAAAGCTCGAAAAGAGTTAATTGGGAAAGGTACAAAAGGGTGAAAGCAAATGATGAAAACGGTAAGCAAAACCTATGAACAGCTTCATAAGATATGATGCACCAATGGAACTTTCGAGGATTTACAGCACAATTTAATGTGATATACGAATTGGTCCAATGAGGTTACTCGCCACCTAACCTTACTTAAAGAAAAGAATAAAAGTGATGCCGAGAGTAAACAACAGTGTTTACGTAGAAAAGAAGATACTCAAAAGTGTATTGAAGATTATCTGATGTCTTACAACTACAAGTGCAAAGGTATTTATACCCACAAATTAGGACAACTTGTCTAAAAGGGAAAAGACAGAAAGGACATCTCCTAAGGGGGGTAATGTACATGTTATAAAGGGGCAAAAATGAATATACAAGGAAAATAATCATTGGTATTATAGATTCTACATGTGATATTGTACACATGGCGATGTGGCATTGGTGAGATCATTAGGACATACAGACAAAAAAGTACGGATAGATGGGTTTGTCTGAATAAGGATGACTTAATCAATTCGGAGCCTCTCTCTCGGCTTCTCAACAAAGATAATGCCGAGTGATTGTATGGCTTGGCATCGGAGAGTTCCCATCTACTTGGCAAACCATAAAATAATGGGTTGTCATACAGTACGGTATTAAAGGTGATTCGACAAGGAAGTATTCGGCTTCGATAAAGGTTGGTTGGAATATAAGGATTTAACATACCAGCCCTTCTAGTCTTCGAGCTCGGTTGCGAGTCAGGGGTCCCGTAGCTTAATTTCCATCATTACCTTTTCTTAAGCCTTCTCTTTTACCTTGAACACCTCCATCACTTTCTTATACTCCCTTTAATGTTTGAATAGTAGGTTTCTTTAACCTTGTTCCAATTATGGCTTATATAATACAAAACTTAAGATGTTTACTAGGGTTAAGGCTCATTAGAATTGCACATTATTGTCCCACACCTATGATCATCTGGATACATAGGTTGGGAATACTTTAAGCTTTCACTTTGTTAAGGAAGTTTATCCTAATAACCAACTCAAAGCTATCCAGTGAGATCACTTTGAATTTCAATATTCTGTTCCCTCGACTTACTTTAGACTCAACATTTTAGGCCATACTATCAGTAAATACATCCTTTAAATTCACAATTTTTAACCTATCATTACCTTTCTTAACATTGAGATAACTTTATACTGTTCTCCTTAGAGATGAATAAATTTGATGCCCTAGTATCAAATAAAGTATGCATCTTTTAACTTGCAATGAAATACTTCAAGCATACATTAAGCTATTAGATACTATATTAGGCTTACTCTATAAGGAGCCTAGTAGCTTTAGAACTCTAAGGGATCATCTTAAACTCCTTTTATTCCTTTGCTACAATTATGGCGACAAGTTTATTTTGTATTGGGCAATCTTTAGCCTTTTGGTCCCTAATGAATATAGTCCTTGATGGAACATTTATGCTCTAATTACTCAACTTAGCCTAAGCTTCCTTTCTTGCATTGTTAGATTAAAATTAAGTTAGCAATTCATCTCTAAATTTCATCAACGTTTTGATTATGCCAACTTCTTGTCTGGCTCCTCAAACTTTTTGTGCCACTATAGTATAGCTACATCATCATCCAAAAACATAGGAGTTTCGCTTAACCTCATTGCATCACCTAACAGACCAACTACACCAAAGCATTGCTCCATACATTAGAGAAAGCATCCCTTTAATTGTGTAACTCTTGTTGTTGCCCTTACCTATGCATCTCCATATTCAACCTCAAGACCTTACTGAACCTAAGTCCTCATATCCTCTAATTCCTTCGTCAAAGAAGCTAGCATCCCCTTTCTATTCCTATCTCTTGCCTTTATGAATCTTCTCTTAATGGCCAACTCATTGGTTGTTTGAGGAGCCATTACGGACACATCGTATTCGACAATATACTCAAAAACATTCTTTCCTACCATCTTGGATTGAAACCGCTCAGCACCACTTGTTACATATTGATTGCTTTCATCACCAACACATGGAACACTTTGATTCTCTTTTGCCATCATCGAGAGACTAAGTCAATCTTTCCTCCAAAACATGCAATACTTGCATACACTAAAGAGAGACTCTATAAGAGTGAGAATAAATTAAATTATATGATATATAAATAAGGAGAAAACCCCCTTATATATGAGAGACATGTATTGTCACTGCTAAAATCTAACTCATCTGACATTTTCTATTTGTTTCTATTTACTTAATATAAGTATTCCCATTAGCCAAGGTTTGCATTCAAATGATTATAGAATATTATATGAACTGGATTGGGTCTTGATTGTGACTTTTACATAATAAAGAATTATACAAGCAAGAGAAGAAAAAAAAAAGTGCTTTGGGAAGACCCCATAACATTGTCATTGAGGATGGAAAAAGAATTAGATAAATATAGTATATGCCCTCTAATTTGCAATATTTTGGCATTTTATACCTCTAATTTGTCTATGCATCTATGTTCCAAATAGTTAAAACTTTTCTTTTTGTTAGTTATTTACTAAAAGGATGCAACACAATCACTATATTAAACTTGGACCCCAATAATAGTAGAGGTTGATGGAGGCATCTTGAATCATCTCAATCACTGGAGAACTCAAATATACACACATTTAGTTTATTGTAAGAGTGTAAATAAAACCAAATTAACTTGTAAGTTACTTGAGTTTCACTTAATATTTGATCAAGTTTAGTCTTATTATGCTTGAACTAAGCTCAAGTTTGAGTTATTTGAGTAGTTTATCAAGTTAATTTAAGTTTAAAACTATTTAGTACAATGAGATTGTGAATTTAATTGAGCTAGAATCAAACTAGAATATATGTTGGAATTAATTAAAGTTGTGTCAATTTCGAGCTTTAATATGAATTTAATTAAAAAATATAAAATTTTCTATAAAGTCAAGCCTAAATGAACTTTGCCAAGTCAAGCTTGTGTTTAGATAAGTTCAAATTTGAGGTTAAGTTTAACACTCTTCTACTTGTGCTTACGCATCCATAGTTGAGATATTGAAATAATAAATAAGTATTGCAAATTCTATTTTCATAACTTTAAAAATAGGTAGCCACGTTCATATAGTTTCCTTCTTTCCTAAAAGAATGAAATGAAAAATTAAGGTTAGGCCAAAAAATGAGTCTTAAGGGCCGTGTCATTCAATTATGTTTATAAATATATATCTATATATACACATACATATATGCAGTTGTTAGGTAAATTTGGTCATGATTAAGAACATAATTCCTATCAATCATATATGCGTTTCTACAGACAATAAATCTGCCATTTGTGCCAGCATACGGACATAGCACCAAATGGGACAAAAAAATTTCTTTTTTTTTTTCTTTTGGTCAAACGGACAAGAAAATTTCATCTTAAAAAAAAAAAGAAAAAAGAAAAAAAAATCCCATGTTACAGATTTAAATATCTTTTAGAGACAAATCTCGCATATTGTTCATATATTTATGGGTCCAGATAAATCCTAAGCGTACTGATTTAATGTAACATAATTATCCTCCTCCTATTTTCCCTCAAGTATTTTGCTTTTAAAGTTGTAACTCATAACCTATTTCTGGTCACTTTTAAAGTTTTCCCACCAAGTTGGTTAAACCACATTAGATTAGACAGCAAAGAGAACATGGCTACGCAAAGTGAATGCGATATGTTCGTAATAATTTGTTAAGAATTAAAAAAAAAAATTATTTTATATTTATCAATAACGATTATACCTTAAAAAACAGTTATGTGGAAAAGTAAACGAGTTCCTTATTTAATTTATTAATAAGTATCTAGACATCCATTCACAATTTCTTTTATATTTCGGATATTTGATATATATATATATATATATATTCTTTTGAATTCGATAATGATCAAATTTTATTTTGGCCATGAAAGTTCATTTCAAAGCATTACACCTCATCTGAGTTCACTTCCAATACTATTTTCATACCTAGTCTAATTCTAGCTTCCTAAATTTTGACTCCACACATGTATATAGAACAATGAAGGTTTACAGTCTGGAACTTCTCAAACATTTTTTCATGTGGAAACCTAATTTCATGTGACAGGTTTTGCTCATTGGTCCAGTTTCTGTAAAGTTCCATATTAACATGGTTCTTTCTGGTTTTAGAGGATTCATCGACAGCTTTCCTGAGCATGGGAGCGATTACTCCGTCGATGACTTACCGGTTTTCGTCCGAGAGGTGATTGCTGGTGGTGCTGCTGGGGCTATTGCTAAGACGGCTGTTGCACCACTTGAGAGAATTAAGATTCTCTTACAGGTGCTTTAATGGTTTTTTCTTGTGGTTTGTTGTTGATCATGATTCTTTGTTCTTCTAAAAATGAAGTTAATTTTGGATTAATGGCCAATTAAGTGAAAAAGTTCAAATAAATTGAATGTTGTACGATTTTAAGGTGTGTTTGTTTATTGAAAAGTATTTATATAGTTTTAATTATAATAAGTCCGCCAAAACAACATACTTTTAATGTGATATCGAGAAATAAGTTTTGTATTCATATGAAATTTCGGTTGGAACAAACAATCAACTTATATGTAAAGATGTTTTAAATCGGTCCGTCATGCTTTGAATTTACATGGATATCTTTGGATGCGTTAATCCATTTGGGGGCTGCATACGTCATAAATACTTAACATTAAAGAAAGAAGGTTTCATATTAAGAGTAGCTATATCAGAGACGTATATTTATCTTCAGGTACGGATGGAGAATGAATGTTTGATTGAAGTGATACAAATAGATGGTATAACTGTGGTAGATCTAAGTTCTAACACAAAAATAATTGGGATTTACAACGTATTCGGTACGTAAGTAAAATTTATGCTTGATCTGCACCATCTCAGAAATCTACATTCTCAACAGTATATCCCCTTCGAGTTTAAACTTTATCATTCGGTTAGGGTTTTAAAATTGATCTTCCCGAAACTATTTCAGACAAGATCACAAGGATATCATTCCCTTGGAGTTTATCAATCCTTCAAGAAGATACTCAAGTACGAAGGTGTTAAAGGATTGTACAGGTAAGTAAAAATCATCACGTTAATGAAACCTTTGCTAACTATACTGGTTTTGTAATTATAAAATTTTCATTGTTCTAGGGGGAATTGCGCGACCCTTATCCGAGTATTTCCTTACTCTGGATTACATTACATGACATACGAGGAATATCGGTCTTGGATATCGAATAGCTATCCATCATTAGGAACAGGGCCTGTGGTTGATCTTTTAGCTGGATCTGCGGCTGGTGGAACAGCAGTTTTGTGTACATATCCCTTGGATTTGGTTAGAACAAAGCTTGCATATCAGGTAAGCAATAGCATCGCAAAACATTCTAATTTTGCCCCCCCTTTCGGTTGATTCAGCATGGTGCAAAGCGCGCAATTGTTTAATGAAAACTAGCAACTTCTATGGTCCCATTAATCAAATGATCTATTTCATTATTTGATCGTTAAAATAGTCATAAAAATTAATATAACATATATTTGAATAGTCAGATTATGAATCTTTATATTTTATTTATGATTTTTAATCTACATTCATTTTGTAGGAAGTATTTGTCATACCTATTTTCTTTTTTTTTTTTAATTTATTACAATTAAAGCTTTTTAATTGTTAAATATTATTGTAGATTGATAAGATAACTTATGACTAAAACGCTATAAATGCCGATTGAAAACAACCACACAAACCAATCTCCAATGGTGGTGGTAGTGGTTAGCAACAATGTAGAACAATAATGAAATATGATTTTCTTATTTTAAAAATAGTTACCATTGCATAATTTATGATTAATATTTTCTGTGATAGTTAACCACCACCACAATTAACTTTTGATTACCACTTTAATCTTACACCATCACTTAATGACAATGCTATAAAATGGAATACATAAGAATATGGCAACCATATGATACCGAAATCCATTGATGCTTCTGTCTAATAATCCTTATCAACTTGCTAAAATAGGTAAGGACGGCGACGCACAGCATAGAGGAAACACCAAACGGACCTTCGGCTGGAAGACTACGTGATGTCTTCATGAACGTATACAAAGAAGGCGGATTTCGTGCTTTCTACCGAGGTGCTGGTATGTTTTCGACAGCATTTGCTTAACCTATATCCCTCCATGTCCATCATAATTTCATTTTGATGCTTCGACTAAGGTGTAATAAAATGTCTCACCGCTTTCCAGGACCGACCATAGTTGGAATCCTACCGTATGCCGGTTTGAAGTACTATGTATATGAAGAACTTAAACGACAATTCCCCAACCACCAAGATTCGATTGTTTTGCGGCTCTCTTGTGGAGCCATGGCCGGATTATTCGGGCAGACGGCTACCTATCCATTAGATGTCGTGAGAAGGCAAATGCAGGTATGGGTCCATACATAGGATCGAACTCAAGACTTACTGCTTCGGTACCACGATAAATTTTCGATTCATTCATCGTAAGCCCTTTAAATGGCTTTTATGCAATACAGGAATATCGACTTACAGGTCCTATTAGTATATTTGATGGTTTTTCAGGTTGAGAGTGTGATAAAAGGCAACACTAGGTACAAGAGTACTAGGGAAGCACTTTCGACAATCGTACGCGACCAAGGGTGGAGACAATTATATGCTGGTTTAAGCATCAATTATCTCAAGGTTAGTCCAAATCCAACTACTAATACCCAAAAAACTTCTTTCCCGCTACGTAATTATTTTGACAAATCAAGGCTTTCCTTACGCCCCAATGGGAAAAATTAGATTATAGATTTGATATGTAAATTCCATCAAAACAAAGTTGTGATACCCCATATAAATAGAATTTCATTTGGATTAGGGGAAGGTGTTGAGTAGTATCATATAAGGCCAATGAACAATATATTTCATTAATATTGGGGTCTAAAACTAATTATACATATTTTTAGCTGATTTTAGAGCGAGAAATGTTGATTCGCCTACACACATTTTCGCAGGTTGTTCCATCTGTGGCAATTGGATTCACAGCGTATGATGTGATGAAATCTTGGCTGCATTATTCATCCCAACCAAGCTAAAATACTCAATCACTCTGTATTGTATACTTGCAAAAATCAAAGAATCATCGGAGCAAGAAGGGAAAAGAATGCTCATTATTACTAAAACTAGTTGGAAAAACCCAAGGAAATATTGATGATCACGATCGGAACTAATCTTGCGCTCGGTGTTCGGCATTCGTCATCTCACCGCTGCCTCGTCAAAATGTGCAGTTGAGAATTGAGATATCCTTGGGATTTTCTGCTCGCCATTTTTGTAAAATCTAGTCGGGACATGCGTCAGAAACAAAAGGAAACGAATGAGATGGTTTAATAAGAGTTAGTTAATACGACGGAACAATATAAGGTATTAGTATACGTAATATTAAATACAAATTTTTGTAATTGAAAATATTAAAAAAAATTAATTATTCATAATATATATTACAATAATGTTTAGTATTGTGGTTTGAGAACTATGTAGGATTCTTTTTGAAATTTTAATGATATATCTATTTTGTATTATGTGAAATAAATTTTTTATATCAGCAAATGCATGGTATAATTTTTTTAGCTTTTATTCAATATTTCAATGCTCTTTATCCAGTTACTTTAGCAAATATACAAATTAAATAATGGATTAAAAAAATCAGTCTGATGCTGAACTATAAAACAATACCAAAACCTTCTTAATGAGGATCGTAATTTTTCTTTTGGAAAAAAGTGTTGAAGCTAAAGATCCTGAACTGAGTGATACAGGGATGGTTATAAAAGAAAATAAAGGATTTAAAATATATATATATATATATATCATGTAGCTAATTTCTATTTTGGACTTTCCAGTAAGAGCAAAATCATGTTATGTTTCCGCCTTCTGAGCATCGAATTTAACATATATATATATATATATATATATATATTAACTATAAATCAATTAAAAAAATATATAGAATAAGATGAAAAAACCAAAGAGTTTTCTCTCCTTTCTTTTATTTATCTTGGCTAAAGAAAACACAGATGTCATAGATCCAATGTACCAAGTACATTTGTTAATTGATTACAGCTTAAAACAAAACAAATTCAATTCTTCTTCGAACAAAATAAGAAGTAAAAGAAGATATGAGATTATGCACCCAATTCATATGCAACTGCTTCTTCGAAAGTATTCCCTGTCAACTCCTTAACAAATTTCATTGTCGAGGAGCGGTTGCCAAACTATTTAAAATCATAGATAAATCACTACTATCTCGATATCTATATTTCCATTACTGCTTATCTCAGGTCTATTATTTTTCAATCATTCTCAACATCACAAATCCATCAGCATTACATTTCTACTTTAAATCAATTTTTACAAATCTAGTTAGTTCGAAAATTATAGCACTCAAGTTGTCATTAGTTTATCATTAGTATTTGAAATAAGTAGTTCTTTTATGTGTTTATTATTTTTCTTACTTTTTTTGGTTTTCATTCCTTATATCGTGATTATGTTATCTCTAATGTATGAAGTATATTATATCATACGTCAGCTAGGTGGGTTCGGGCGGGTTTTCTTCTTTTAGGATAATTGATGGTTTTCCCCTTTGTGGGGACATATTCTCTTGAAAAGGGGTTTTCATATTGTAACTATTTGTGTATCAGTTTTTTTTTTTATCAATCAATTTAATTGACCTAACTTTATTTTTCTAGCATTGTATGAGACTTATATTTATTATCTAAAAAAAAATTTGATGTAATCGCAATGAAGGATTGAAACAAACCAAATCAAGTCAAAGAGTATTGAAATTTAGCTCAGTTGAAAACATAAAGCTCAAGCTAATGTAGACTAGATTAACCTTGGTTAAGTTTGAGTATTTTAAAAATTGATGCATACAGTTCACGAAATAGTAGGAAAGTTAGAAATAAAAGAGGAATTAAGTCATGAGCTATATGCATTAGAATTTAGAAGCTAGAAGTTGATTAGAAGCCTTTTAGGGGTCAACTTAGGCCATTAGAAGCCACAAGTTCGAAAGCACAGTTCTGATTTTGCAAATTATGTATTAGTCGACTTTGAATTGCCGTAATATTTTATATATGAAGAGTTATAGGGCTTATAGTACGTCAATAAAAATTGATTTAAGTCTACTTTGGCATGAAATAAATAATTTTGATATTTAGAGTTATTTAAGAAATCACATTCACACATTTTCATAAGATATCGAACTATCAAAATAGATTGGTTTAGGAAAACTTATCTTTACTATATTTGATTCCTAATTCTATGGGATTTAAGTTTTGTTGTATTACCTCATTTGTTCTAGACATGATGGATGAATACCCTATAAATCAGTATATTATCATATGTCATATCCTTTAAATTATTACAAAGTTTATTATCCTCACATACTAGTATCTATTACACCATGCCGTACCAAAAATTTGTATTACTTTAATTACATTTATATAAAAGTTTGCACCCAACCTAAGCTAAATAACGTTCCATAAATAAATTGTGCTTCGAGCTCAACTACAATCGATTTAAATTAAATAAATATATCATTGAACTCAAGCAGCTTACTACTCATTTTACACCCATTTCTTTTATGGGTAGAAAAAATTCTATTCATGACAACAAAGGATTTGAATCAATCGATATCTCTGAGTAGCTTATTAATTTTTTAGTTCATTTACATCTGCATTTAATTGCCATACATTTAATTTTTTAGGGCCGGAAAAAAAAAATGGCATTTACAACAAGAAAGGCTTTAAGTTATAAAATATGAATTGGATTATAGAGAGCATCTTTCTAGTAGAGAGCCATGTATTCTGCCCTAAATTAGTATACTAAGAATACTCGCTTTCTCACCGAATACTCGGTGAGACCATTCAAATTAACATATGATCATTCGATAATAATAGGTATTAATTTGACGATTTTACTAGTCCAATAATGATTTGTACGATCTCATAATCATAGAATAATCTGTAAGCAGCAAGAATTTCTCTAATTAATCTCCCTCAACTAAAATCAAGGGGCGGAAAGAAACGAAAATAAAATTATTAAAAGCAATAAGTAATAATGATTTAAGACAATGTCATTTTGTCAGTAACGTATTGCGGATAGCCTCAAACTATTCTATATGTAGGTAGTAACCAGCTTTTTAAAAGACTGGTATGCTCTGTTTTCTGGATCATTCACCATAAAAGTAGGCAATTAGGCCCGCATACGCTAAACTTCTCGATAAATGTGATTTGCCATATTAACGGTGTTCTGAAGACATTCTAGGGAAAAAAAATTGCAAAATAAATAAAATTACACAAATACCGCTTCGAAAAAAATATATATAAAAATACCATACATAAAATCTCTTTTTAAAAAGATGATTTTAATTTTTTAATTCAATAAAATCATACCTTGAAAATGTGATTTTATCTTATTAAAATGCATTTCAATTATCTCTTGAAAATGTATTTCAGTTCAAAATGAAATAATCTTTTTGAAAAACGATTTCAAAGTATTATATTTTTAAAAATGGTAATTTAGGGATTTTTTCTTTTTCTTTTTCTTTTTCTTTTTTTGCATTTTTTTTTTCCTTTCCCTTGTCATTCAAACTAATAAATAATGACTATTTGTATTTAAAAGAGTAAATTAGGTTGACGTTGTCTAAATTTGAAACAGACAATCTAGAACCATTTGTTAAAAATTAAATTAAATATTTTTTATAGTTCTTATATTTACTCTTTATAAAATATGTATTAAATATTTAAAAATATAAAAGAATTTGATTTCTTTATACTATTAATTTACATATATAGTTATGCCCGTAGCACACCGTATGGAAACATAAGTTTTTTTTTTTTCAAAGATAATTATCAATGTAAACAGAACTCACTTTACATTAGGGCTTTTTTTTTTTTTTTGCCAAAATTATATTAGGTTCAAAATTCAAAAAGTTACAACTCATTATTATTATTTATTAAGCTGCCCTAAGCATATCATTAAATGCCCAAATTTTTACTCATAATTAAATTATTTTGCAACCTGGTAATTGAAAATTCGTGTTTCCTTGTATTATTGAGCTGTATATAATTAGAAAAAAAAAAAAGCCAAACTAATTTATCTTAAACCGAGATTTTATTGCACATATAATTTTTTAGATTTTTAAAATTTCAAATAATCACCATCTTATTTTTTCTTCATCCATCTCACCGGTAGTGGATGCCAGATGGTCTCATTTTTATCTCTATTTTGTAGCCCATTTACTGGAAATAAAGGGTCATTTTCCAATTTGATGCATCAAGATCGCCATTAGAAGGGAAAAAAAAAAATAAAAAAGAGTAGAACGAATTTAATTTTTACACAGTACTAATAATTATCATCAGCTTCAAGCAAAAATTATAACAATCAAGATCAAAACTTAAAAAACGTGCTTCTTGCTCATGATCATGGGCTATAGAATGAAGGTCCACACTTGCACTTCCACCCTTCAGGCTCATAATTCGTGTATTGAGCTCGAACTCGAATGCGACCATGTCCGCTGGTGGCTGGGACTTCAATGGCTTCACAAGGGGTACATCCATAACACTTGTTCTGACAGTTGGGAGGGTTAGACCCAATTTTGCTCTCTCCAGTCCTATATCTTTCCTCTTCTACTTTTGAAACTTCACGAATGCTTCTTGAACTCCTGGATAAAAATCTTACATACCCTGAAAAAGTAAAACTTAGGCGGTTAAACCGGAATGGAATCACGATTCCAATCGCCGTGTTATTGTTTTGATACAAGAGGATAAAAAGAGTGGGAGTATTGGAGAGACTAACCAAATGCATGATATGGAGCACCATGACTAACACCAAAAGGCCCTCTTGTCGCTGAAACCAAACTTGGAATCCTTACTTGATGAGAAACCCAAACTAGAACTAAGAAAATAATTACTTTCATCATTTTTCTTCAGAAAATTTCAAATGATGATTATGGTGATGATGAGTGGGAAAGAGACAAGGTTTTGTTTGCTTTATGCCTAGGTCAAATGATTGCAAGATTATATAGGAATAAGGCTAACATTAAAAATTGTAAAAGATTAAAAGTTTTCGGGCTCATTTTTCGAAAAATAATAGGAAAGGTAAGCAAAAATTTCTGTTCTTGGTTTTCTCTTCTGGTTCAGCGTCTGTTTGATTTGCATTGGTTGAGTGGATTTGTACAGAGATCTTTCTTGATCAGCAAGTGATTCTGGGTTTTCTGCCGCATAGCTGAAAACACTGTAATTTAATAGGACAACTCAGTGCAGCAATTTAACTATGACCAAAATTTCGTTTTGCATGAAAGAACCTGAGAATAAATTCTTTATATATTTATATATATATATATATATATATATGTATTTACCCATTTTTACTTATAATCACTATTAGAAATCGTGCAAAAATTTCATTTTAAGTTCTTAATAAGTATCAACATATAACGTTAATAATATTCAATTTTATAACAACTAATTGGTAAGCGTAGAAATTTTTATAGTCTTTTACAACTATAAAAGAAATAATTTATTTAAAGAATTTGTGTATGAATCTCAATTGATGGTGTACTTATTTTAGGGAAAGTGTTTTCAGCATTTTTTTCGATGTTCAAAGCTTTAAAACACTCGAATATTAGTGTGGCGATTTCAAAAGATTATAGTTAATAATCTCTTTTAGAAACAAATGATAGCCAATGCCAAAAGTAGTAAGTGGTGGTTCACCATAATAAAAAATACTAATAGAAAATTATTTCTGTTTTTGAGAGAAAAAAATTCATTTTCTATTGACTTTTTTTGTGATTTTTTAATAATTTCATCTGTATTTTTTATGAAACATATCTAATGTTTTATTGTATATTTAATTTTATATCTATTTCAATTTAAAATATTAAATTAATCATATTTTCAACGGTGGTTAACTAGTGCTATTATTATTATCACGTGTTGCTCCTTTTAATCCTGGAAAAGCTATCGATATAAGCCAACTCCTTACAGTTGTAAAGCCTTGATTTTAGTAAACGCAGACATTTCCCAGCAAATTCAAAACAATAATAAAGCAAACCTTCTATTGCAGCACGTTTCCTGGACATTATTACATGAGAAAATCAAATGTAATGTCACCATTGTATCTTTTTCCAATTTTTTTTTTATCTAGAAAAATGTGCATGAAAGGTCTAAACTTTTATAACATTTTGATTTAACGATTCAAGTAAGTTTTATAATAAGATCATTGATCCTCTAGAAATAGTCCATTATAAATAACAAAACTTGTGTAAATTTCATACTTACTTATATACGTACATACATACATATATATATATATTGAATATCCCATTTTTTGACATTGCCTAATTTAAGGGAAATTTCTATATGTGACAATTTCTTCTTTTAACACACCACACGCAACTCTCCCCTTTTTAAACGGTCGCAGAAATAGCTTTATTGCCAGTGCAATATACACAGGATAGAAATACCTGATTTGGGTCAGTCTACTTGAAGTCTGTGAAGAAATCTTAGCTACCTAGAGTACAGAAACAGATATTTAGATTTTTATATATTTTCTCTTCTGGGTCTTCGATTATCGATAAGCAGAAAAAGGGGGTTACCTTGATTATATTATGCCATGTATAATGCTAAAGACTCAATAAAGACGTTAAACAGGATTTTTTTTTTTTAAACTTTATCCTTAAAGATTTTTAAATTAAGAACCTTAAAACTTAATTATATTACTTACCGAATCCACAAAATAAAAATTAAACAAAAGTATCAGAAAAGGGAAAAAAAGCAATAACTTTTTGGGATTCCTCATAAGAGATATAAAATGTTGAAGCACCTCGTGGAGGACCCTAAAAAGATAGGCATTAGCATGGGAGGATGGGTTACGAACCCCACCATTATACATTCCCGCAGACCTTACTACTAGACGAAAAGTTTGATCCATAAAATAAACCTGGCCAGCCTAAACACTTCATGGTCCTCCATATTGTACCTCCTCACCAAAACCTCTGTTGACAGCGTCCGGGGGGTCTGGGCATGTGCTAGATTTATTGACACTTGTGTTTGCCAAATTGACACAAATAAATGTTGAACTATTACCTCTTCACCGAATATTAAACTGTTGCCTTGTTGCAAAACACGATCATGGAGCTTATTGTGTATATTATTATTCTCCTTTTCATATTCTTGTTGCCCCCAAGGAAAAAAATTAAGCACTATTATAATCTTGAATTTTTCAATACATCTCCTTGGTTTGTTGATTAAAAATAGCTCATTGTGAATATTTTCTTTTGAATAAGCGCTTCATGGTAGTTTGTTCTTTCTTCTCAAGCTCCAAGTACAAAGGAATTTTTTAAATAAATGATTGATGATGGGCGCTCTTTAACTTTTGACTTTCTTTTAATTCGTCAAGATTGATTTGCAATTAAATTCTTATGAACTAGTTATGTATATGGTAAGTTGCAATTACTTAGTGCTTGGAGTTAGGGGTTTGAATCCCCTTCAATATTCCTTATATGTTTTGTTTTCTATTTTTTATAAGGCTATCTAGAAAGTATGGAAGAGCAATCCAAACAAGTTCTTCTAAGCTGATGGATCCACATGGCATAGGACAGCCATCTGAATGATGGCCTTCTTCCTCAATAGTCTATAATACTTTCCTCCTCAATGTTCTTTTGATGTTTGCTTCAAATCTAGTCAAAGCATGTTACATTCTTCAATCTACTGACTTTAATCTTCATTAAAATTATTTTTCCTGTTGGATTTTAATTCTTTACCATTTGTTCTTGATTGTCATTGAACTTCATTTCCTATTCGATCTCCCATTCCTCCCTATAATTGAAGCTTCTCCCAACACTTCAAACCTCCCCCAAATTTCTTCTACCGGTGATTTCATAAGGAGCAGGAGCTATTTGGAAGTTCTTGGAGTTGAAGAGTGTCTGGAAGTATATAAAGTTTGCAATTGTCTTTAAAGTATATGATATTGAGTTCGACAAAGCTTGATTTTCAACTCATTATAATTTCGATTTCTTCCAATTTCTTGTAATCTTCTCTTATCTATATGTCTAAAATTTCAACCAAAACGATTTCAATATATGAACTCTAGCATATAACATAACCACGTTAGCTTCTTTGGCAAGACAGATAAATTTCATATATTAGAGTTAAGCAAAACCAATATATTTCAAACTAGTAAAATAAATCAAAAGATATAAGTTCCGGTATCCAGTCCAGAGCTGACTAATTTCTTATGAAGAAAAGGGCATCAACAAACACTAACATGGAAAATAACGTACGCGTTATATCTCAATCATTTGTCACCCATTAGCTTGTTGAGTCGAAAAATATAATATTAAGTCCCAAGTCCCACTTTAATCTTGTGTAGCATGATTTATTTCCAAAGTTTTTGTTACCATTTGACTAAGTTATACAAGAAAGAAAATAATTTTGAGAGTAACTAATAATTGATTTATCATCTTATTGGTTAAGCTTATTTGTTCACTCCTTATGTTGGAGGCATAATAAAGAATATATCTTTTGATAACTTGTATATGTAAATTGACTTTAGATGAGCATTGAGATGCTTGACTTTCTTAATAATTGGATACAAGTTAGATGGAAGCAAATTTATCTAGTAAAGAACAAAAAGTCATCTAGAATTTGCTCGAAATAACTAGTTAGATTTAATGCTACACTCTATGCATTGCAAAATCAAACAACTTGATTAATATATACTTTGGAAAGAGACATATTAGGGGTAGATATTATAGTAATTATGGTTAGAACTATGAAACGAACGGGATTGATTTTTTTTTTTAAATGTTTATAAATAGATCTATTCAATTCAACATGAATCTCTGAAAAAATCCGAACTATAATATATGGTATGGAGGAACATTACCACCCATACTGTTACTTAGGAAAACTACACTAGATTAAGATGTTGCGGAGCTTTACTAAGGTTGCAATTCATTCGTTTCTCTTTATTCTTGTTGATTTAACATGTTCTCTTACCAAAATATGATTTATTGAAATTGCAATTTCATTCATATTTCATTCTAACTTCTGTAAGCAAAATGGATTTTGCTGAGTTTGCTAACAGCTTTAATTTCACTATTAGACTGAGTTTGTAAGTTGACGAATATGCGATCAATTCCTATTATATTTGTCGTTGTTTATTTAATCGATTTATATATATATATAAGCTAATTGGCATATAATGAAAGGATAAACTTGCATACAAAATTTGTCTCAAAATTTTTTTTCCACTCGTGGTTTTTTTATCCTTAATTGGAGGTTTCCATGTTAAATCATTATTTTCATCTTCTCGCTCACATCCTCATCTTTAATTCACTGTTTTCAGTGATATTTGTTCAGTAGGGTTATTTTGTGTGCTTAAATTAAGATATTTTATAGCTAATAATATTTTTAGAAGGTCTACGGAGTTTAAAAGTGGCCATTCTCAATACATATTTTAAGAACAAAATAATCACAAAAATTCCTTACGTTAATTAAATCGGTAATGATTGCGAAGGCCCTGGACCGATGGGCATGATCACTGCTCTATGATAGAGGAAAAAGCAAATTTCATGTGCAAATGTGAGTGTACTAAGTAATTGCCAAAAGGAAAAGAAAATTATCCCAAAAAAATTAGTACAATAGGTTATGTTCTAATGTCATGTTTGGTACGGAAGAGTAGTAATAAGGGTTGAAATGATAAATTTTTTCTTATGTTTAGAAACACAAATGAAATGGAATGGAATGGATTGACATTAAATACGTAAATATTATTAACTATTAGGAATGCATGTAATTATTATATATCATAATTTATTTAAAGGTTAAAAAAGCAAATTTAAATCAATGTAATTAATGAGGGTGTATTGGAATCATAATTCCATCTCTTTAATGGCATAATCAAATTCCCTCTTAATGATGGAATCGGTGATTCTATAGAATTACAATTCTGTTTTCAAATTACACTTTCAAACGTAATAAAAGAAAATAAAACCTGAAATTGTAATTCTAGTCTAATTTGTTCTTATATACCAAACATGAAATAATGGAATGACCATGAAATGGCAAGAACAAAAGCAAATTAAACTTAAATTGCACGTAATTTTTAAAATTTAGTGGCAATTCTTATTAATAGACCTATAAATAGGTTTTGTTGATAAGATATTCTAAACTTGAGCCCTTCAGGCCCATACTGACCTACTTGGACTTTAGGCCCAATTCGACTCACCCATATTTGTCCCTATGATCCCCTTAGTTGACTTCAGCCCAGGCCCACTAAGTGGCCTGCCTAGTCACAATGGCCCACCATAGCTAGGGGATAAAGGTAAGACTTGGAGATCGGATTAATAACTATAACCCAACAAATCTGGACCTCGTTAGACAAGCACACTCCATAGCCTAAGATGTCTAGATGTGCTAAGGTGTCATTGTTAGTCTCTTAACTTCTAGTAGCCCTCCTTTATAAATATCAACTTGCATTCCAATAGTAAACCACTTAGATTCTTTGTATATTAAGCCTACTTTATAGCATTCTTGTATCCTTAGTCTCTACACACATAAAATACTAATTTAAGCATCAAAGTGGTTATGTTGGACAACTCCTCGGCACCCCTTACTGTGTCTTGTTTTGCAGGCTTCTTAGTCAAGCACAAAGCCTAACTTTCCTAATACTCTATCAATAGAATTCTATAAATGACATTTGGCGCCGTCTATGAGAGACCAACTCACTCAATACTAAAACACTCTAAACACTTCCCAAACACTTTTCTTGTTTCCTTTATCCACCATGTCTTGTATCATAGATCACAACAACTAACCTTTGAACAATCGGCCTTTAGTTATATAAACCCCTGAACAGCAATCAGAGCAGCTAAAAAAGCTACTTAAAGAGTTCACTATGCACAATAGGGAACTCCAAGTCAAACTTGATGAAGTTGAAAGGTAGAGTAGGCACACTTGAGTGCTTAAAGTTTCAAACTCCTATAATGGGAAAAACAACCAACAACAACAGCAACAGTAGTAGAATGGTGGGGCTCGGTAGCCTAACCCTCCAATGTAGGAGCAATAGGTATGGTTTGTAGTTAACCGTAACCATACCTTTGTTGGCAATGAGCAAGTAGCCGATTCTTATGGGGGGTTGCTCACTCAGCAGCACGTGAAGTTCATCCAGTTCATAATGCCAACTTGAATGAACTCTATGAGATTATCAAGAGGCTCTCTGAAAGAGAAGAGAGCATGGTAATAGGAGGTGTTAGCATGGTTGCTATCAACGAAAACCCCTTCACTAGGGGTATCTAAGATGAGGTATTTCCTCTAAGCTATAAGCTCCTCACCTTAGACTAGTATAGTAGCATTGGCGGTCCTGAAGATCACCTCCCTCATTTTTATACCCTCACGAACCTCCATGGTTTTAGGTATGCAATCATATGCAAGGATTTCCTAAGCACCTTAAGGAAGGCAGCTCGAATGTGGTTCGACCACCTATTTGAGAATTTTATCTCTTCCTTCAACAAGCTTGCTTATTGGTTCAATGTCATGACTTTAAAAAGAGTCTAGTAGAATTGTTTAAAATTTTCATATCATGTGTGCACCCATGATATAAAAACTACCTTACAAGTCAGAGATTACAAAACTCTACATAATTAAATACTAAGGTTTTCGATTTTAATTAAATAGTTTGATATAAAATATAAGTGAATATAGATATCCGATAAGTTACAGTCCATCAGAACCGTAGAGAATTGGTATCCCCTATCAAATGTTAAGATAAGATAAAACAACTTACTAATTTTGAAGAAATACTACATAATCTTATTATATGAATATACTCTACATAAATTATTTTTGTATTGCTGTATACTTTTCAATCAACCCTAATATTACTAAACCTATCTTCAGTTTGTACTTTACTCTCAAGCTTATCCTAATCTTTACTTACAAGAAACCTACAAAAGAAACTATAAGGAAATAAGCAAACCACGGCTTAGTGAGTTCGTTCCTCGCTACTACCGTCAAGCGAGTTAACAAACATTATTAGCACACATGTAAGCTATTTACATACAAATGAATGTAAGCACAATGAATGCAAGCAACACATCCATATGAAACTGAAACTATGGAAGGTATAGAGTTACGTTGTCTACACGTCAATTTTTCCTTTGTACTTACTTATATGGAGTACCTCACTTTAATTGCATGAGGCTACCTAGGGGCACGGTCCTACCAAATGTTACTCAACTATTACCTTAGTTTGAAAATTTACAATCAATATAGGTGGACCCCAACTAGAAGTGCTTACTAAGCATATCAAAGGCTCCTCGGGTATACAAAGTGAGTCCATCTCACTATTCACAAATATCCAAGGCCTCAAGGGCACAAATATGTGGGTCTTTTTGCAATCAATTGAAGATATTATGCTAGCTTTACCTTAACCATAAAGACATCATTTACAACATTACGAGCTTTTTTTTTTTTAAATCATACAAAATATATCTAAGTTTGGAAAAATGTTTTTTTTTTCCAGAAATACTTTTCTAAAAAATTTACAAAGCTAACACTTCCCATCAATGTACCAAGTAGATCATAGACATGCAACAAATATAATTAATTTCTTTAATCGAATAGTTACATTTACCAATTTAAGAAAGTGATTACACAGATGATAGCATACAAAAAAATCAATCATTTAGCAATAATCAGTATCAATTAATAGACAACACACAAATAATAAACAACAAGCATATAGCAGATCATAAAAATTCCCTCATTTGGGTTAATGCTCACTTTTCCGACCTTTAAGAATTTTAGGGATCAATAATTGATTACCTAAAAAATAAAAAAACTTATAAGTATTTTGAAAAACTAGATTCCCTAGTTAACTAAACATCTATCTTTATTTGCCTAGTCTTTTACTATACCCCAAGTATGGTATAAATATAGTTTGATTTAAATATCTCACTCAGATTATCTTAAATTTTCAATTGCATATAACTTTTTTAATTTAATTTAGATTCTTATAAACTTATTGTTCATTTTGATAATTTTTTAATACACTTTCTCATAGTGAAGTTCGTTTTGGACGTTGTAATCCACAGTTTTGACTGTAATATAAAAATATCATAAACTTCATTATTTTGACTTAAATAGTTATAAAATATCAATTTAAGTTTTTCTTAGTATAATTACAATTTAATAATTACTTGTATTGTATATTTTTGTAATTTTCTTATTTGAAGCCTATTTTACTATAATTACTTATTTTTACCTATTTTTGGGGTTTAAGATCTATTAACTCAAAATTTTCTACTTTATTAATTTTCTAATTAATTAATTATTTATTATGATTATTAATTTACAAAAATTACTTAATTATACTTAAGTGATAATGTGGTAGCATATGGGAGTATCACGTGTCGCACTTATGAATTTTTCATAATTTTCTATTATTTTATTATTTCTTGTATTTTACGGTATAATTATATAGTACTACTCGTTACTATATTTTATTAAATTTTCTAAATTAATTATTTATTATATTTTTCCTAAATTATGGTACACTTAAATATTTATACATAATTACTAAATTACTTTATTTATTAAATTAATATTATAGTATATTATATGTGTACTATTTAAATATACTCATATTTTTAACTATACAATACTATTCATATATGTATATTTATATGTATACTATACTTTATGTAATAAATTATTTTGACCTCATATATATATACTATATGTATAAGTATAATATACATGTATTTGTACTTTATATTTATATGTACACGTATATAATTGTATTACATATATATATATTAAAATACGAAAATACTATAAATAATATTATACATACATATCACGTCCAGCACTTATATATATATATATATATATATATAGAAAATTTTTATAAAATAAAAATACTAAGTATAAATATACAGACGTATAACTATTATACGTATGTACATATATATATTATATACGTACATATATATACCGTATAAAATAAAGTATTAAGTATATTACATATATATATATGTCCACGCTTACCCACATATATATATATACATAAAGGAAATACGAAATACATACATATGTACATAAATACGAAAATACATAATATATATATCATATACGTATATTTATATCTATACATCATATAATAAAATAATTACGATGTATATATACACATATATATACCAATTTACACATACATAATATATCTAAAAAAAATACTATATACATATACATATATATACTTAGTCATGTGTATATACATATACATAAGGAAATACATAGTATATATATTATATACACATACATTACTACTTTATACTATGTATTATATACATATGTGTTTACGCATACATACATAATAATTAAAATATATATATATATATATATATATACCCAATATACATGTACACGTTATAGAGTATATATACATGTACAAAAATAAATAAATGAATAGCTTACCTAATTACTTTAATAACTTGAATAATAAAAATCCCTTTAGTTTCTTCTTCTTCTCCTTCTTATTGATGAATTTTTTTAAAAGCCAAAGAGATTGAAAAGGAAAAGGGAAAAGCTTTGTGTTTTTTAGAGTACTTTGAAATGGTTAAAGTAAGAAGTGTGTATATATATTTTTTCTTTTATGCGTAAGGGAATATGGGGAAGTAGAAAATATTAATTAAAGAAAAGGAAAAGATAAACAAGAAAGAGTGATTAATGAACATGACACGGTCTTATCTTGATAGATTTATTTTATATAAATGAATTGCACGCGGTGAAATTGGATCACACCTCATCAGCCGAATCCACTTCTGAAAATTCACATAGCAACTAAGGATAAACGTGAAGAAGAAAAAGGAAAAGGAAAAGGAAGAAAAAGGCAAATAAAACTAAAAATATTAGATTTTTCTAAGTATAAAAATTATAAATTTAGTATTTATAAAATAATATTGAAATTTTATAAAAATTTATTAATTTAATTGTTACCTGTTACGTTTATAATATTTACAAGTTATTTTAACATCTTCGTTAAGGTTTATATGCGATTATATGATTTAGTCGATAATTGCGATTAATTATGGTTATATTACTATCAAGTTATATTTATTCATCTTATAAGCTTAAAGTTATAATTTTAGGATTTTCGTTAAGTTCGAGTTTGATTTTGAGTATTTACGCGCACATTAGATTTAGGGTTTTTTATACACGATTTAGATTTTGAGCAAAATTTTTGGGGTTTTTATTCTTCATATTATGTTTGAGTTTAAAACTTTAATTAGTTTTAAATTTATCAATTCCATTGAGTTATGATAATTACCTATAATATTTAAATCGATTCGTTACTTAAAACACTAAATTTACGAGGTTTACATTCAATTTCCATTTTAAGGCTAGTAAGCCCCCATCCAAGGACACGTCGTCTTTATATCTCATCAGGCAAAAGGAAGGGGAAACCCTTTTGTGAGTATGTAGTACTAAACTCTGTGTAATCAGTAGAATAAACCCTAATTTAAGTCTAAGTATCTTAAATGATACCATGATTCAATAAGGCTAAGTGAAATAAAATTTTTATTAAAATTAGAAATCAAATTTAGTATTGATCGTAAAAACCCTAGAAAATTGATTGAAACTTAAATCGCATATAAAAACCCTAAATCCGATATATGTGCAAATACTCGAAATCAAACTTGAATTTGATTGAAACCCTAAAATTATAACTTTAAGCTTATAAAATAAATAAATATCACTTAATAGTAATATAATCATAGTCGATTATAATTATTGATTAAATCACATAATCGTGTAAAACTTTTAACAACAACGTTAAAATAACTCATAAAAATTATAATTGTAACGGGTACTAATTAAATTGATAAATTTTCATAAAATTCCAAAATTTATTTATAAGTGTTATTTTTATTATTTTTACATTTGGAAAATTACATATATTTATTTTTATTTTTCTTTTTCTTTCTTCCTAATTTTCCTCTTGCTTCCATGTGGATCTTTTAATCCTCTAGCAACCTACGTGAGTTATTTTAATCTTTCAGGTGTTAAGAATTGGTGACAAAAAAATCAAATGTAATAATTCTTATGTCCCATCTTCATTAATACCTAAATTTGGGAATTTACTTTTACAAATTACCTTTACTTTTATCCTTACTACAAGTCTAAATTCTGGAAGTTAAAACATGGAAACAAAAGTGAAAAAAAAAAAGAAAAGAAAACCAAAGCCAATTACACACACACACAAACCAAAAAATCGAGACAAAGAAAAAAAAAAAGAAGAAAAACCAAAAAAAAAAAAAACTAAAAAGAAGAAGAAGAAGAAGAAAGCTAAGAAAATTAACAATTATATTATTAAAATATTTAGGTAAGTTTATTTATTTTACTTATACATATATATATCATATGGTATGTACATGTATACTAAGTATTTATTTATTTAATTACATGTACATATATATATATGCATGAATGGATATATACATATGTATTATGTATTTTTCTTATTTGTGTATATACATATGTATTAGGTATGTTTATTTATTTATGTATATACATATGTATTTAGGAGTGGGTATATATATATCCAATATATGGTATATGTATATAGATATAAATAGTAGTACATATAGTATGTATTTTTTTTTCACATATTCTTATACATATGTATGCGTATGTGTTATATATGTGTGTATTTAGTATTTTGTTATATAATGTATGTAGGTATACACATATAGTATATGTATGTGTACTAAATATTTCCTTTATATACATGTATATATATTTAGTATTTCACTTAATTATTTATGTATATATGCGTGAATATATATGTGTGTATATGTACATAGTATTTAATTTAGTATGTAATATGCATATACATGTATTATGAAATTTCGTATATATATATATATGTGTGTGTGTGTGTACATATGTATGTATACTTATTTCGTATTTTTTATATATATGTATATGTATATGTGTATGTGTATATATATGTTGCTGACGTGAATATTTATATATACATATTATTAATAATATTAGTATTTTAGTATATATACGTATATAGTACAACCATATATATACATAAGTATATAAAGTATAAATAAGTATATATTGTACTTATACTTAACGTATAAGCAAAGTTAGAATAATTTATTATATAACGTATTATATATGTATAAATGTACATATATGAATAGTCATATATAAGTAAAAATATGAATATAATTAAATAGTGTATATAATATACTATAATATTAAGTTAATAAATATATATATATATATGAATAGTAGAAATTGGAGAAAAAAATTTAATAATTAAGTAAATTAGAAAATTTAATAAAATATAATCATAAGTATTTATATATATAATTATATCGTAAAATAGAAAATAATAAAAAATTCAAAAAAATTTACAAGGTGATATGTGGCACTTTTACATGCTGCTACGTCAATATTCATTATAAATTAATTAATTTTGTAATTACTAATAATAATAATAATTAAATACTTAATTAGAACAATAATAAAGTAGAAAATTTTAAGTTAATAACTCTAAAATCTCAAAAATAGGTAATTATAATAAAATAGGCTTAAAATAAGAAAATTATCAATTATATGATTTAAATAATTATTAAATGACAAATATACTATGAAAAAGCTTAAATTGATATTTTATAACTTTTTAAGTTAAAATAATAAATTTTGTGATATTTTTATATCATAGACAAAACTATGAGTTACAACATTCAAAACAGATCTCACTATGAAAAAGTATACTCGAAAACGATCGAAATGGACTATAAGTTCATAAAGATTCGAGCTAAATTGAAAAAGTTAAATAAGATTTGGTAAAAAACTCGAATCGATAATTTCACGTAAAATAATAACTGATTTAAGTAAATAGTATGAATTATGATACTAATTTAGTTTTTAATTCCTAAATTTACTACTTTTTTGTATTTCTTATTCTTAGGTATTAAAGTAAAGGTTAAATTAGGGTATGTTATATTTGAGCTTTTGGGAAATAGTATTTGTTGTAGTAGCGTATTGAAGTTGTGTGGAAGTTAGTTGTGAATATTTGAGTAAGTAGAAAGTGTAGTAGTTTATTGTAGTTGTATACTTTGTTTTGAACATATGAAAATAGAGTAAGTTTCAATTGGGCTTGCTATTCTTCGGAAGTGGTTGTTGTGTTCGTAGGAAAGTTAAGTTTTCATGTGAAGGATTGTTTGTGTGTGAGATTTGTTTGGCTTGGAAGAGCAGTATCCGTTGTTTCTTAGATTCTAAGTTTGTTGTTGAGCTTTGTCAAAGAAGAATGAGTGATCTACGTGTTAACATTGGTATTAGAGATGACAATAGTGGTGTTGTCTACAAAACACTCTTAGAAGTACAGATGAGCGGATTGATGAAGTAGCTAACCTCACAGCTGATTTAATGAGATTTGTTCATGCATTGGCCTTTTAACTTACTAAGGCTATGCAAAATACTCCTCAAGCTGCCCAACTTGTAGAAGGACAGAACCTAGCTCGATAAGCTCAAGGTACAGGAGTAGGAAGAAGGATTGACTTGGGTGATTTAGATGAGGAAGAAGATAAAGAGTACAATGAAGAAGAGAAGCAAGCTAGAGTATCCAAGATGTTAAACATGTGAAGCTTTGGATTCTAAGCTTCAATGATTTTGGAAATGCAGATGACTATTTGGACTAGGATGAGAAGGTTGAGCATGTTTTTTATTATTACTAGTATGAAGACCATGAGAAGGTGAAGACTGTTGTTGTAGAATTTTCAGGATGTATCGTGATGTGGTGAAAGAACTTTCAAATCATGAGAAGATGAGATGATACATAGAGGTAAATACTTGGCTTGAGATGAAGAGGATACTTAGAAATAGATTTATGTCAGATACCTACTTGTAAGATTTCTTTGCTTGGCTTCAAGAGTTGAGATAAGGAAGTTGAACTGTTAATGAGTATGTCCAGGAATTTCAAATACTCATGATTTGATGTGAAGTGAATGAACCATTAGTTCGAACAGTATCCAAATTCCTTACTAGGTTAAGAAGTGACATTCGAGATATCTCAAAACTTCAACAGTTTACTGCATTGGACAAAGCTATAAGAATAGAATAGGTCGAGTCAACCTCCAATGAGCCAACTAGTCTAATCAGGCCAACTCTCTCAGGGAAGCTATCGAGCTTAGTATAATGTTGAGAAAAATAGAAGAATGGATGTCAGAGCTAAATAGAAGAGCAGACTAACTAAAGGCAAAGTGCTGCCAAGAACTTATGAGACAGGACAAGGATCTAAGAGGAAGACAAGTGGGATCAAGTGCTTTAAATACTAAGGGTTTAGGCATATGGTTGTTTAGTATCCGAACCGACAAACTATGATTATCAAAGGAGATGTCCTAAAGCTTAAAGTGGATAGTATTGACGAGGAACCCGAGGAGGAGGTTATTCTAGAGAAGAGACTATCTAGGAGGACGAATTGGTTGAGGAAGATGTGTTTGCCAAAGACTTGGACAAACTAACCTTGGTTGTCCGATGTACAATGAGTACAGAACCTTTTGCTGAGGAGGAATAGAGAAAAATTTGTTCCACATAACATGTAAGGTGAATAAGTAGATTTGAGCGTTCATAAAGGATAATGGGAGCTATACTAACGTGACATTTGCTGACCTGATTAAGAAGTTCAAGTTGTCGATCATTTCACATTTGAAGCCTTATAAACTACATTGGATAAACGAGAAGGGAGCACTACATGTCACCTAGCAAGTGTTGCTGCCAATCTATATTGGCAACTACTTTGATGAGATTCTTTGTGATGTGTTACCAATGTGCTTGTCACATGTATTACTTGCCACATCTTGGCTTTTTAATTAAAGGGTTATTCATGACGGTTTTAAGAATATGTATGTATTTGAAAAGGATGGAAGGAAAATTACCCTGAACCTTATGGCACCAAGCCAAGTGAGTAAATTACAAGCTAAATTAGCCCAAGGATTGAAGAAGACTTTGATTCTAAGCAAAGCTGAGCTCCAAGAAGCAATCAAGGTTGACATGTTGATTTTCTATTGATCAAGCGACTACTAAAATTGAAGGAACAGATTGAGCTACCCTTTAAGGTGAAGGAGTAATTAGATGAATATGTCGACTTGTTTCCTAAATAATTACCTAAAGAAGCTACCCCCTTTTTGAGGCATGGAACATTATATTGACTTGATACTCAGCACTGCCTTACCAAACGAACCAGCTTATTGAATGAACCCTGAATAAGCTACTAAGCTCTAGAGACAAGTCAATGAACTACTTGAAAAGGGATATGTGAAGGAGAGTATCAGCCCCTATTTTGTGCTAGTGTTCTTTTTGCCGAAAAAGGATGGTACCTGGCGTATGTACATAGATAGTAGAGCAGTTAATAAGATCATGATCAAGTATCGGTATTCTATCCCCAGGTTAGATGCCATGTTGAATAAACCGAATGGAGCTAAGGTCTTTAGTAAAATTGATTAGAAGTTTAGTTACCATTAGATTCAAATGAAGCTAGGAGATGAGTGGAAAACTACATTAAAAACCCGGCATGGTCTTACAAGTAGATGATGATGCCCTTTAGCTTATCAAATGCCTTGAGCACCTTCATGAGATTAATGAACCTTGTGCTAAGAAACTTGATTAGGAAGTGTGTCATGTTATACATTGACGACATCCTTGTATATAGTGTTGACTAATTAAGTCACTCAGAAAATCTCAATGCCGTGTTTGAAATGCTTAGAGCTAAGAAGTTATTTAGCAATTTGAAGAAGTGTTACTTTTGCTAGGAGGAAGTGGTATTTCTAGGATATGTGGTTGGTGGAGGAGGCTTACAAGTTAATGATGAGAAGATTCGAGCTATGGTTGAATGGATGACTCCAACTACTTATACCGAAGTGAAAAGTTCCAACGGATTAGCATCTTTTTATCAAAGATTCATTTGAAACTTCAGTGCCATAGTTGTACCCCTTATTGAACTGATAAAGAAGAACGTGGAGTTTAAGTGGGGTAAGAAAGAGGAGAGAAGTTTTGTTGAAGGAAAGGCAAGATTAACTTCTACACTAGTATTAGCTTTACCCAACTTCGAGAAAATTTTTAAGCTCGATATAACGCATCAGGCGTTGGGATCGTAGTTGTTTTGATGCAAGAAGGTCAACCAATTGCCTTCCGTAGTGAGAAGTTGAGAGGACCTCAATTGAATTACCCAGTTTATGATAAAGAACTCTCAACCCTTATTCGAGCACTTTAAGTGTAGCAGTACTATCTATTATTGAAAGAGTTTATCATTTATACGAATCATAAATCTTTGAGGTACCTCAAAAGTCAAAGTAAGCTATCGAAGCGGCAAGTATGGTAGGTTAAATTCCTAGAAGAATTCAACTTTGTGATTAAGTACAAATAAGGAAAGAATAATGTAGTTGTCGATGCTCTCAAGAAGACATGTTTTACTTACCAAATTGTTGACCAGGTTGTTAAGGTTTACAAGCATCAAAGAGTAGTATCCTTAAGACCCTTATTTTGGTCCTATATTTGAATGATGTGCTAATGGAAGAATAGTAGATGACTATTACATGGAAGATGGGTATCTATTCTAGAGAGGCAAGTTATGTATGCCAACCTGTTCTTTGAGAAGATTGCTTGTTAGAGAAGCTCATTCTGGTAGGCTTTTAGACGCTTTGGGGAGAAGAGGATATATGAGTTAATGAGTAGGTAGTTCTTTTGGACGAACATGAGATGAGATGTGCACTAAGTTTTTGAGAGCTATGCTACTTGTAAGAGAGCCAAATGCCGAGTTGAACAAGGAAAAGTAATGCTTTTGCTTATCCCAACCTGACCTTATACTAAGTTGAGCATGGACTTTGTTCTTAGATTACTAAGAACTTCCTGAAGCAAAGATTCTGTAATGGTCGTCATTGATAGATTTAGTAAGATGATACACTTTGTGCTATGCTCTAAAACTAACGATGCTTCGGCTATCACTTCTCTCTTTTTGCAAGAAATCGTTCAATTACATGGTGTGCTGAGAAGCGTAGTCTTGGACAAAGATCCAAAGTTGTTGAGCCTTTTTTAGAGGACTTTTTGGCATCGTTTAAGGACTAAACTACTATTCAACACTTCTTACCATCCCCAAACCGATGGCCAAATAAAGGTACTTAATTGTACTTTAGGATCACTGCCTCAAGCTGCAGTAGGGAAGAATTTGACTGGTTGGGACGTTTGTTTGCCTGTGGTGGAATTTGCTTATAACCGAACTATACATGACACTACCAAATAGACACCCTTTCAAGTTGTCTATGGCTTCAATCTAGAACTACCCCTTGACTACACTCTTGTACCTATGTCCAAGCAAAAAGACCTTGACGCAAGAGCCCAAGTACAGTCTCTGTAGCAAATCTATGAAAAAGTAACCCGACATATTGACCAAGCTATCAAGAGAATGCAAGAAAGGAGTAAAGGAAAGAAGTTAGTATAGTTTTAGCCTGAAGATTTGGTGTGGCTACACTTAAGCAAGAAGAGGTTCCTGAGCAAGAGGAAAAATAAGTTGTTCACTCGAGCTGAAGGTCCCTTTAGAATACTCTAAAAGATCAACGATAATGCCTGTTGACTAGAATTACCCGATGACTATGGAGTATCTGATACCTTCAATGTTGCTGATCTTAGCCCCTACAACTTGAGAGAGAATTGAGCCCAAACTAGCCTAATTTGATCCCTAATCCAAATCAAGCTGAAGGGGGTGATAGGAATCAAACTACCAGACCTTTAACTTGAGCTGGAGTGCAAAGACTTAAGGGACTAGAAAAGCAAACTTTGCTGTTCTAGCCAATCCCTACAAAATTCAAGCTGATTTTCATTGCTGACTAACTCCATATACCGAGCTAAGTAACTTCTCATTTCTCAGTGGTCGAGTATTAACCTGAAATATACTTTACTGACAATTCGACCCCTCATATGTCTACTTAACCATTACTGAGCCGACCTCCAACTCAGTAGTATTAGTGTCAAGAGCCCTAACGTACATTCGTAGCTACGTCTTATCGGAAGGACCCCTATGTTTGCTCGGTGTAAGCTCTAAATATAAGCTAAGTAACCGTAGGATTGAACTTAATACACAAAGTTTAGGGCGATAGGTTAAAAGATCTGATCAAACCTAAATTATAAATTAAAGCTAAAAATATTGCTAAAAGTGACCCCGTAAGTTTGAATTTAAGAAAATAAATAATAAAATAAGAGTTTAAATTTTAAGTGTATTACTTGTTATTTATCGAAATACTTGTTATTTATCGAAAATACATAAAATGTATTTCGATAACTAGTAAATCGCTAGAGATAAATTATATGTATAATAAAAATCATAGAATGACCTAAATAATATTTAAGAGTGTTTATTTGTACCCCATACGTATTTACGTATAGGTAGAAATACGCGAAATTATCTAAATTGCTAGAAATTGCTAAATAATTAAAAAAAATAAAGGAAAAATTAAAAAAAAATCAAAGAGATAGTGAATCATCCAGATCAGGTCATGGAAGCAAGTGGAAAGGAAAGAAAATATTAACCAATAAAAAACAAACACTTAAAAAGCAAAAATAATAGAGATATGAGCCTTGTCTTGTCCAAATTAATATACTATAATTGCTTTAAGGCTCTATAAAAAGTAAGAAAATTTTCAAAGCTCATTTGATCAGTTGGGAGCTGAAAAAAATTGAGAGGAAAATTAGGGTTTTAGAAATTTTTTTTTTTCCCAAATCTGTATAGTTAGAACAAATAGGCCAAACCCATACATCACCACCATTTGGAACTGAACCACCACCGCCATTCCCTCACTCCAAACCAACTACCTGGACCAGCCGATACACTTGAATCGGTGTTGGAAGCCAAAAAGCTCGCAAACCAAGTGAGTCTCAAATCTCCTTCGATTTTGCAAAAATTACTTAAAATTATTAATTATGCTAAGAAAATTATGAAATTTATCATTCTGATGTTTTATCGTATGTAGATTTAGGGAAAATAGTGGTTAAGTTTAATCACATCTATAGATATAGGGTTTTTAAGAAATTGGACAAAACTGAACATGTTTAGAATCAGAAATAAATAGGCTTAGGAGTATGGTTTGGAGTGTAATTTTTTTTACTTAAGTTTTATAGAGCAGTGCTATGAAGCCATTTTTCTAAAATTAATTTTTGAAAATTTTAAGCAATTTTTTTAGCTCTAAAATGATGAAAAAATATGTAATTTTGGATTAATTAAGTAATTAAATGATTAATTATTGACTTAGAGGGTAATTAGATGTTTAAGGATATTAATCTCTGATGTGGAAACCCAATCTTAATATTTGGAGTGTTAATTGTAATTAATATGAGAATTATGTGGTAATTGTAGGAAATTTAGTAATATGTGAAGTTGGGATTTTAATAAATATGAAACAATAGGTTAAATTGGATAATATAATCATAATATCAATACAAAATAAATCGGTTACAAAAATTAATTTTAGGTAATTTGATAAAAAATGTAAGATTTTCTCATATCAAAAGTAAAATCCGATACCCTAATTAGAATTAAAGTGTACTGAATATGTTAGAATACTGAATTAAGACCTAGTATGATATTAGAATACTTAAGCTTAATGTAATTAATTTCACATTAGAATTCGAGCGTATTTAGGATTCCTCATAGTTGAAAACAGTTTAGAACTAAAATTGGAATCTAATTCAGAAACCGAATCTCGAGCAAATGTAAAACAGATTGTTAGTAAGTAATAGGTATATAGGGAGAAGTGAGTTAAATCATAACTTAGAATATGTATCGTCAAAGTATAAGTACTAAAAAGATATATTTGTATTATAGGATACACAAAGGTAAACAAACCTGCAATTGAGTAATTGAGCGACCGATAATTCCAAGTAAGTTGGGTTTATTACTTCACTGTATTTGGAGTACTATTTTAGGGTACTCAAAGACTTAGGATTGTATCGAATTGTGATTGTAAGTAGTTTTATGCATGTGCTTGTGTATCTGACTTCGTATTAGAATTTGTGTTGTGATTGATGTTTGTTATGACTGGATTGGTGTGAAATTGTCTGAACACCTTAAATTGAACCTAATCTTAATCGACCTTAATACCCTAAATTGTCATGCATCGTAACCCTTTAGGGGATCATTAGGATTCTCCAACCAAATACTGACACCTTCAAAAAAGATAGCGCTGGACAGCAATTTGGTTTTTTTCTCATCCTTAGCCGAACTAAGTGACAGGAGAGGAGGTTGCGATGAAGATGAGGGCATTGGCTTAAAGGATAGTCTTAGGAGGAGCAGTGTCTCCATTTCACAAACTTGGGTTTGGCTGTGAGCTGTCGCATAACATGAAAACTCCTCAATCCGAATTAGAGCAAGTGAAATTACTGTGATTTTGTAACGGACTAAAACTACGTTGTGTGATGACACTTGCTTGTTGTATTGCATAAAAATAATTGCTTGATAATCTTGTTTATATTATACATTTCTAAGTCTCCAATTCAACTTATTGAGCTGTAGTTACTCATACCCGTATAGATCCTTTTGCAGGTCTCGATTTCTAATTACTCTGACTAATATGTTGCCTTATAACTATCCGAAGGTTAGTTCTCTTTTAAAGCCTAGGGGTATAAGGATCAATTTGCCTAATAGTTAATTTATATTTAGAGTTTCACTAATATCTTTAAGACTTAAAGACTGATATTTGATATATAAACCAACTGACTGTTATGTTATAATGTAGAATCACTTGGGAATTCTACGATAATGTACACGTAATTATATATATTGACTTAAAGTTTTAATACTTACTGTAACTTTAGCTAAATTCTTAATTGAACTGTTTACTTCAAAGTTGGGAATTGTCGACGCTTTGTGTAGATCATATCTATGATAGGCATTGTGAAGCTAGTTACTATTATAGAATCGTTTATACGGCGGGACTGTTGCAACTCTGCAACTTTGAGGCATAACACTCTGTACATTTGCTTAGCAACCTGTACCTTGACTGTACCATTTGTTTGTTTCTACTAGAAGTGCCTCCTATGACCTAATGCCACATGTCCAATTCCCTATGTGAAAGGATTCGCTATACTAATCATTAATTCTTTGCATTTTCATTTATACCCTCTATTATTCCTTATACATTACTTTTTTTGAATAATACCCTTTTTATCTTTTCCATTTTAGGTAGGATGCTCTAATATTTTGAGTATAAATTCCCTTATAAAATGTAGCCGCAATCATACATTAGATATTGAATATACTTCTTCCTTTGTGAACATTGCTCTTTGTTAACTTGCTTACTTTACTTTTATCCTAACTCTTAAGTAAGGCTAGGTGGTGAATACCTTTGTCAGACCAGCTCTTGTGTCATATCGAGTTGAGTCATGAGTCATCGGTAGTTCTATTGGTTTGTCATATTCTTAGAGCTGATCGAGGGTTTGCTTATTTGTTCTCTTCATTGTTTGTGCACTTTCCATTTTTGTTTTTCTAAGTTTCTACAAGCTTGGACCCAATCTTGATATTATCACTCTTATCAACTCTCGGCGCAACGTATTAGTTTTGTTGTTGCTGTGGAAGCTAAGCTCTGTGTGGTGATTGCATTGTGTATGTTACTTTGATTGGACTATCTGAATTGATTGATCACCTAAAAAATGAACTAATTTAAACTCAGCCTAACATCTAACTTGATACACATCACAACCCACTAGGGGTAATGACTAGGATTCTTGAGCTAAACACGGACTCCTTCGATAAGGATAGTTAAAAAGGTCATTCCCTTATCCTTAATTGAACTATGTAATAGGAGAGGAGGTCGTGATAAGTTTCGAGTCTGTGGTTCTAAGGTAATCTTAGGTGGAGGGTATGTTGAGCTTAGGGTTCATTATTTGATTTTGATGAGAACAAAACAAAAGATATATATTTAAACATGTTATTTTTTAAGAGAACAAAATAAGTGGATGATTAAATTAAGTTTTATTTGACTATATTGAGTTAATCGAATAAGATCGATTAATTTGCTTAATAATTAAATATATCAACTAACTTTACAAGATATTTAATATTTTGAGTGATGATCAAATGATCTTGAAGTTGGATTGCAAAGCGTATTTGTTCGTTGTGTGTTAAAAGTGATTTCAAGTGATATTTGACCTACTAGTTTGATTGCTCCAGAGCACTACTAACTCGACGGTGAAGTGGCCTAGATAAGAAGATGGAATTACTTTCGATCAAGGTACCGACATGTTAGTACACTTGTCAGTGTTCATGTCGATAGTACATTTGCTTGCCGTCATGTCGATAAGAGTAAGGTACTGGTAAGCTTGTTTCAACTAGTTGTTAAAGCATTTAATGCATTATAATGGGAAGAATTGAATGGGTTAATATAAATGCTCAACAACTTGACTAAGGACAAGAGAGAACTGATCCTTTACTGCAATATTTCAATATTCTCTTGTATTCTTATTGTCTATTATTCTCATTGTCTCTTGTACCCTAATTTGCTAATATTTAGAGAGATTTGAAGTGTAGTGCTTGTGAGCTATTGGTTGCAAATTATTAAGAGTTAAAAACACTATACCAATAATCCTTGAGATTGAGTTTTGTGTTGTGAGTTGAGATTATGGTTTGTGTTAAGAGTTGTAAGTGTGAAACTTGTGTAATCAAGTTTATATTTTTTAGCTTTTGGAGCTTAAATTGAGAAATTAATAAAATGGTGTGAAGTCCTCAATTATAGGCATCATGTGTCCGTGGAGAGTATGGGGCAATTCGAACTCCACGTTATGTTTAGGCTTAATCGTCTTTATCCTTATCTCTTTTAATTTTTGCATTTATTATTATTTTATCATTATCTTGATTATATTTATTATTGCATTTAGTGCTTAATTTCGAAAAGAATTGCAATTTGTCCTTAAAACTTAATTCATACCCCACCCCCCCCCCCCCCCCCCTCCTCTTTCACTCACTCACTCACTCTCTCTCTCTCTCTCTCTCATTTAGCTTAGTGTTTTTCAAGGTGTGCTCCATTGTATAAGGCTCGGTTTGGTTCTAATTCATAAGCGCGTGGCATCAAAATACTCAACTTGGATTAGAGCGGGCATAATTTTTTTAATCTTATAACAACCAGATAACGTTCTGTAATGGCATTTGCTTGTATATGCATTGCATCTAATTAACCTGGTTGAAAACCTTCAATGTATTTGTACCGAATGCGTATTTTTGTCTTCGTCTCGTTTATTAAGTAAGTTATCACTCATTTTCCTATAGTTGTTTTGTAGGTTTTATGTAAATTTACAAGTGTACCACCTAATTTTGGAAGATTAGAAAATGGGGTTGAGGAGTGAGGATTATGAAGAATTGGCTAAACTTTGTTCTGGATGTAAGTTTTACTAACCTTTAGGAAAACCACTAAGGTCTTTTTAAGTGGCCTTTAGTTTCCTACTATTGATATGAATGTTGAGTTTGGTAAACTTATGGTCTTTTATAACCTTCTTCTCGAACTTATTATCTTTCCCTTGCAAATATAACTTATGAATACTTATCAATTTTGAACTATTTTTTTGAGTACCACTTACTAAAACTCAATTCTCTTAAGAAGATTTATCTATAGGTTTGTTTTTAACAATCTTTTTTTAAAGAATTACACCATAGGTTTATAGTAGGAAAATATTGAATTGGATGCTTCAAAGCGATTGAGTCAAGTTTGCCTTATGTGAACTGGCTGTACGATAACAGTTATGTGGTTAACTTTTATCTTAGGATGGTTTATACGGTGGGGTTGTTGTGACTTTACCTATTCAAGGCAGGACACGAGGTGCTAAGTCGAGTTGGTAGGGAAAGCTCCAACAACAAGTAGTGTCCAATACCCTTGCTAATATTCACTTAGCATACCCCTCTTGACTGGCCCTTAACTCATGTTTATATGGAGGTCAAGAGAAGAGGCTTGCCACAGAAGCACCCCTAAGATGAGGGGGAACCCCAATCATTGGAGATTTGACAAATTTTGTCAGTTCCACGAGTACTGTAGCCATACAATGAAAGAATGTTTTCAATAATAGAATGCCATGGAATACGTTATCCAAAGGGGCTATCACACCTCGAACAGGAAGAGTCCTAATAGTCCCGCTATGTAAACTAATCTAAGATAGAAGCTAACCTCACAACTGCTATCGTAGATACAGTTCACACAAGGTGCACAACTCAACCAGCTTGAAACGTCTGTTCTGACATCTGTTAATATCTAAACCTGTGATAGAGCTTTTACAAAATACATGTTCTATACAACCTATTGTTTAGTATCACAACAGTATTTATATAAACGTTTTACGTCCAAAGGTAAAGTTTACAATCAGAGTTTATTAAAAACCATAGGTTTTGTAGTCTATATACAATAAGTTAGGAAACTAGTGAGCTCCTAGGGAATTCCCAATTAGTTTCCTCAAAACTCAAAGATAAAATCAAAAGCTCAGGTTCAGTTAATTCCTCGATCCTCACTTTCCTAAACAGCAGCACACTAACCTAAGAATGGTGGTATTGAATATCTTGTCCTTACTCAACACCTGTAAAAGAGTCTATAGGGATGTGAGCATAACTAGCTTAGTAAGTGGGACGGAGTCAGAAGAGTAATGTACAATCACAAATAAGGTTAATAATTATGATGAAATGTAATGCAATCACTCAAATGAAACATCACACAGTGTTATCCGGTCCACTGTGAGATTAGATAAATTATATTCGCTTCAACCCGGATTGAGGAGTTTTATTGCGACTTAAGTCAGACCAAATCCGAGCTTGTGCAATAGAGAACACTCTTCTCCCATGACTGCCGTCGAACCACAGCCTCCAACCTTGCTGTGACCTCCTCACCTGTCACTTAGTTTGACTAAGGATGGGGAAAGGACCATTTCAGCTATCCTTATCAAAGAAAGTCGGTATTTGACCTAACACTCTTAATTGTTTCCCTTAATGGGTGTTATGCATATCCAGTTTCATTTTAGTTGAATAAACGTTAATTTTAATTAGGAGTGACCAACAAGTTCACACAATACAGAATCCATGCAAATATGTAGAACAGCACACCAAGGAGTTGAACTCCTATCACAACCAAATATCATTCACACACATAGCATCCGCACAATCATCTAACTACAAATACAATCAGAAGTACTCTTGGGTCTCCGGATACTTTAAATAGTATCCAAACAAGCGGTGAAGCCACAATCCCAACTTACTTATTTAGACATTCGCTATTGCTGACTCGAATCATCAACCGTCTTTGTATTAGAAGGTCCTAATTACACAAAAGACCCAAATTCAGTTTTTGTAATAATTACGAAAACATTAGCGTTTAATCTAAAATGGTTATATTCATATATATTATTATTATTATTATTATTATTATTATTTCCATAATATATAGTTGTATTATCACTATATATCGAGTTAAGTTATTAATTGTTGATACTATACATCATATATACTATTAAATCAAAACGTACTTTTAATTTATTAATTTACGTTTTAATTCTGGTATGGTTACTAAAATATGTACATACTTGAATATGATAAAGTTATAGGTTAAATTACTTAAGGTTGTTCGATTTTAACAAAATTAGTGTCGTTAGGTTCATATAAACCTAACAACACGTTTTACGAGTTCTATTTTTAGAGATGACTTTTAACAGGTAGTTTGAGTTTTTAATACAGTTATACATAATTATATAAATATGATTATTTTATACGTAATTTATGTTATTAAATTGTATTTTTATCTAATTTGTCTATATATTGTTACAATATAAGTATTATCCAATTCTAATATACTTAAAGTGTATTCTGATAAGAAAATATTAATAAATATAATAAAAATATCCATTTAATCCAATCTGATTAGCAATCTTATATATAGTTTTTATTTAACTATTTAATTCATTTTAGCTCATTAATATTACAAATATACCCTGACTTGTAAATTAAGCTATTTTACTTAGTAAATTCGTAATAAATAGTTCGGGTTACCAAATAATTCCCCGAAAATTTTTATAGACTCCTAAAAATATAGGGAATTCAGTTATCACTTAGTTTCAAGTTTCCAACCTATCGCCTATATATTCGTATTGACGATTTTACCCCTAAATTATTATAAATTACCCAATTATAATTCTTTTTACACCAAATTAATTTCAATCTGACTCAATATTGTTATTGTTTATTATAAATCAGTACATGTCCATTTCATCAATTAATTTCATAATTTCCTATTTAATTTATAATTTTAGCCTATTTTCGAGCTATTTTCATGCTAATATAATGCAATAAATATTAAAAATATTCAAATCAAAATTTGGGCTACATATCAATTATCTATATACCATACACATCCTATACAAAAATTTTCAGTTAGAAACAATATCATTTAGTACATTTATTTTACAAATATAAATTCGGCTAAATAATAGATTTCTTAAAACAAGTATATTAAATGTTACAAATTTTTAAAAAATAAAAATATCACATGAAAGCATGTTTAAAATAACTTAAGTATAATTTTTTTCATAATTTTTTAGGAAGATTTACTAATTTTTAAAAATTATTAAAAAATAGGGTAGGAAATCAATCTTAGTGTTCTTGAGTACTCCAATGGTCGGTGACGGTTGGGTGGTTGTCGGACGGCCTAGGTGCGGTGGTGACTAGTGGTGTCTGGTCGAGTTCCATAGCAGAATCACTATAGGTTATGGTTCTACCCTATCATGAATTTTTCCCCAGTTTTTCTTAGTTTCTTTTTATTTTCTACGATTTTTTTCTAATTTTTCTTTCTATTGTTTTTGGTTTCAAAAGATGTAAAATGATGTTGTTCAACAGATTTATAGTGGTTTAGGTCAATTTCTTTTTCCTTTATTTATTTGTTTTTTTCTTGCTTTTTCCTCCATTAATTGTAAGTAGGAGGTGTCATTTGCTTGTAGATTTTACCTTTTGATTCAGCAATTGTCCTGCTTTGATGATTTCCAGCAGTTTCTAGACTTGAATCAGTAATTGGAAGGCTTTTTTGGACAAGATTTTGCAATTATTTAGGTAATTTGAGTATATTTTATTAATACTTAATTATTTACTTAATATATGAATATATATCCCTTGTAAATATCACGTGTAATATATAACTATACTCATATAATTAAGTTTCTAACATATCTTTTATTTTTAGGATATGTTCTAAAGTTAATTTTATGATTTCAACAAAATATACATATAATTACGTATTTTAGGGTTAATTTATGGGTATAATTATTATTTATACCGGGTATATTCATAAAATTACGTGTATTTTTATATAGTAAATTATACTATATTATCTCATTTTATAACTCAATTAACTTATCTCTAAGTTCTTGTCGTAATCTAAGTTTGATTTTAGGAGTTCTGAACATTTTAGTACTACATTGAATATTCATATTTCTAAGGGCAAAATTGGGATTTTGGGTCATTATTTCTAAAATCTAACTTTACTGTAATATTTTGACTAACTTTTTTATTTTAATCGTAAAGTGTGGGTTCAATTGGATAAGTTTTCCTAAAAGCCCTAAATCTAAGCTTAGTTGTTCTAAACTCAATTTTGGGAGCTTACAAGAGCTTCTTAAGAGAATACATGGTTGAGCCCAACAATGATGGTAGAAACAAGGTACCTCAAAGGCGGATGACTAAAGATGCCAAAGATGAAGGCAACAAGAATTACCACAACAACTGAACCCCTAATGGTGTCATTAACATCATTGTTAGGGGTTTACACCCAGAGAGTCGGCCAAGCTATAATAGCTAGGCTAATACCCCATCCAAGGTGATGATTGTGAGGGAGAAGAGGCTAAGGCACGACACATCTATCTCCTTCTCTGATGAAGATTTGGAGGTAGTCGATACCCCCTATTGGGATGCCCTAGTAATTGGGGCAAGGATCTTAAGTTTTAAGGTTCAAAAGATTAGGATGGACATTGGCAATTCCATTGAGATCCTCTTCAAGCACACATATGACAAGATGAGGAAGAAGCTATCTAAGATGAAGCCATACTACCACGACCTAATTGGCTTTAATGGGGGAACTGTTCGACTTAAAGGCATTATCACTTTAAATATGGAACTTGGCGATGATGATAACGTCTCCCAACAACCAATTGAATTTGTAGTGATAGACTGCCCACCCCCCTACAATGCTTTGTTGGGATGACCAGCCTTACCAGCTTCAGAGTAAGCACATTGTCCTTTTATCTGAAGGCCAAATTCCTAACCCCTACTAGGGTAGGTGTTTGTAAGTATGATTAGAAGCCTTTCAAGGAGCACTACTTGAAGGTAACTCGAGGTGACGGTGTCTCCGTCTTGGAAGTTGATTCATAGGAGAAATTAATTGAGAGAGGCAAGTCGAGTGAGAAGATGGTAGAGGTACAAATTGGTACCAACCTTGATCAAACCACTAAGGTTAGGATTGAAACGCCCCCTGTGGTGAAAGAGGCTATTGTTGAGCTCCTACGGGCCAACTTAAACTGGTTCTTTAGTTAGCATCGGATATGCTTGGTATTTCAACTAACTTGGCAACCCATAGTCTCAAAATTGATGAGAACGTTTAGCTTATCAAGCAAAAGAAAAGGCATTTTGCTCTAAAACGGCAAGCTAACATAAAAAAAGTACAAAAGCTATTGAAGGTAGGCTTCATAAGAGAGGAGAAGTACCTAACTTTGCTAGCTAATGTTGGCTAGTTAAGAAGAAAAATGAGAAGTAGCGAATGTGTGTCGATTATACTGCCCTGAATAAAGCTTACCCAAAAGATTGCTTTCTTTTCTTGAGGACAAACCAATTGGTTGATTTCATGTTGGGACATGCTTTGCTAAGCTTTACAGATGCTTTCTCCAGTTACAATCAAATCAAGATGGACCTGAAAGACGAAGTCTATACTTCCTTTGTCATAGATTTTAGCACCTATGTTACACCATCATGCCCTTCCACCTCAAAAATGATGGGGCAACAAATAAACAAATGGTGACCACCTTGTTTAAGCCTTAGCTCAAGAGGAACATAAAGGAGTATATGGATGATTTGATCGTCAAAAGCAAACAATCTAATGACCTTATTAAGGACTTACACGAGGCCTTCATTAGAGTAAGGAAATATGATATGAAGCTAAACCCCTAAAAGTACATGTTTGTGGTCGACTTCGGCAAGTTCTTGGGCTTTATGTTCACTCAATGAAGAATTGAGGCCAATCTCGAGAAGGTTAAAGCTATTAGGGACATGAAGCCCCCTTAGTCAAGGATCTAGAAGTTTACCTGTATGGTGGTTGTACTAAGCAAGTTCCTCTCTAAAAGTGAGATAGATATGTAAAGTTCTTCAAGATCCTTAAGAACCTTAAGGGTTTTGAATTAACTCCTTAATGTGAAGTGGCTTTCAAGGAGCTATAAGACTTCCTGGAGCACCTACCAATCCCCTTGAAGCCTGTCTGAGAGAGGATCCTTATTTGTACTTAGCAGTTAGTGATAGGGCACTTTCATCCATATTGGTTAGAACGGAAGGGAGAGAGCATAGACTTGCGTACTACATCAGCAATGTCCTTTAAGGCCTTGAGGTTAGGTACTCTAAGGTAGAAAAATTTGTTTTGGTTGTCGTGATCTTTGAACAACGACTCCAAACTTACTTTTAAGCACACCGGATAGTCATGCTAATAGACCAATCGCTTTGAATGCTTTTGTAGAAGCCTAAAACATCTGGTTGGATGGTAAAGTATACGCTAGAGCTAAATGTATATGGAATTCAGTATTGGTTACAAACGACTAAGCCTAACTATTGGTTGACTTTATTGTAGAATACATTGGAGAAGAGGAAGCTCTACTTGGAGATGACAAACCGATGTGGACTTTCTATGTTGACGGCTCATCCACCTCTAGAGGAGGAGGTATGAGGTTGGTGCTCATTGGACGGTACAAAACTACGGTTTGCTATGCCCTTAAGTTCGAGTTCAATACATGGAACAACTAATCCGAATATAAGGCCTTAATAGGCAATCTCAAGTTAGCTAAGGAGATTGATGTTAAGCACCTTGAAGTATTCTCAAACTTCATGCTTGTTGTCCAATAAGTCTAGAGCAAATATAAGGCTAGGTATGACACCATGGCAAGATACTTAGAGAAAGTGAAGACTCTCTTAGCTAAGTTTCCTTTATGGGATATTACAAAAATTCCTCAAATTGAGAACTTAGCAGCATATTGGTTGTCTAAGATTGCCTTTACTAGGATATAAAGGCCAGAGGTGAATGATAGGAAGATTTTTATTGAATATTTACTTGAGAAGAGTATTGTTTTGGGTGGAGTTGAGGTCCTTAAGCTTAATGTGGCACCTTTAGAGCTGAGTTAGGTGGACCTTATCAAGAGCTACTTGGAGCAAGGTATGTTAACATACAATAGGAAGGAGGTTAAGAAGCTAAAGTACCACGCTGCTAACTATATAATGATTGATGACATCTTATACTGTAGAGAAGTGAGCCTCCCCTTGCTGAGGTGCCTTTAACTTGACGAAGGATTGCACATCATGGAAGAGCTACATATTGGAGTGTACAACAATCACATCCAAACATAGACCCTTTACTTCCGAGCTCTTCAACTTGAATACTACTAGCTTATTATGAAACAAGATGTTAAGGGGGTAGCTCAGAAGTGTCCTCGATGCTAAAAGCATGCCCTAATCACTTACGCCCCCCATTCTAGTCTCTAGCCCCTAATGAGTCTATGGCCATTCATCTAATAGAGCATCGATATCCTTAGTACCTTCCCTAAGGCCTTTAGAGGAAGATACTTCATGATTATGGTCATCGACTACTTTACAAAGTAGGTCGAAGTTGAAGCCATTGCCAAGATAACAGAGTGGAGTATGGAGCCCTTTGTACACAACAACATCCTCTCTTGGTTTGGGGTTCCACATGCCCTTATCATGAATAATGGATGGTAGTTCAATAACCCTAAGTTCAGAGAATTTTGCACAAGGCATCATATTACGCTCCACTTCACCTTGGTTATACACCATTAGTCAAATGGCCAAGTCGAGGCGACCAATAGGATCATCTTCGATGGCATCAAGAAGAGGGTTAACTGAGCTTAGGGGAGATGAGTAGACAAACTGCTAAACATCCTATGGGTCTACAGGACCACTCATCAAACATTGACAAGTGAAAATCCTTTCTACCTTACCTTTAGCTTAGAAGTGGTCCTCCCTATCAAATTAGAACTTCCCAACATCCAAACTAAATTGTTCAATGCTATTGTGAATAAGTCCCTTTTGTAGGCCAACATAGATACTATAGAGGAGATCCGATACCTTGTTGCAGCTCGGGTAACCACTTACCAATACAGGGTGGCTAGATCTTATAATAAGAAGGTCCGATATAAGGAGTTCAAGGTAGGAGATATGTTCTATCGAAAGCTTCAACCCATTGGTTCCCTTAAGGGGTAGGAAAAGTTGGCCCCTAATTAGGAAGATCTAGTCAAAGTTAAAGAAAACTTAAGAAATGGGGCATACAAACTACAGAGATTGGATGGCAAGCTCACCTCTCACACATGGAATGTCGATAATCTATTACTTTATTTTGATTGAAATGTTGTAAATATGTTTATAATTATTTAGTGAAATTATTAATGAAAATTTCATTCCTTAAAGTTGTTGTATGTCCTCTTTTACTTTCTTTCCTTAGCTTGTCCCAGCCTTGAATGGGTGAACGGATCGATAGTTGTTAAAGTCCTCATAAGGACTCCTAACTTAAATGCCTCTTCAGGCGTGAGTAGGTTGGAGCACTACCAACCTAACCCCCACAGGGTAACTTTGGTAAGGGAAAACATAACTTGCACAACCAAAGAACTCCCATAGTGCTTATTAGAACACCATTAGCTTGGCTCCTCAAGTGACCTAGGCTACTAACAGCTAAACAGCCTCCTAAGAAGAGCAACCCTAGCTTTTCCTTAATAAATGTGACCTAAGTTATGAGCTTCATAATTTTACATAGTTATTCCAAGCCAGTAATTTAGAGTGTATACGAAAGCAGGCCAATCGAGGCGATAATGTACGTGTGAATCCTAGGAGTTAGATAATAATACGTTGTAAGTCTAAAATATAGAAATATAAATAAAATAATATTATTATAGCTAAAAATAGATAATTTTACTAAATTATATTATATTATAATTTATCCAAGGTAAGCGCATAAATTAGATAGCAGAAATTAACCGAGCTTTAGAGATAAATTATGTGAACAGTAAAATTATAAAGTGACATAAAATAACATATAAAAATAGTACGTGTACTTCGGGTGTAATTATCATATACATTTATATATTTGAAAATGCTTAAAAAACTCGAAAATATGCGTAATTAACTAAAGATTAATAAGAAAAATATTAAAAATTAATAAAAATATGATAAACAACTTGGATTGCATGGATCTAGGTGTGTCTTGCTTAGGGGATAGTTGTTTGTTCAAGGATATTATCAAGACGACACTTAAACATTCAAAAATGAGAGTGTATTAAGGCCTTTAGGAGAGAGAAAAATTCATTTTCTCTACATGCAAGCTTCAAAAATTCCTAGAAATACTCTTTGAGATTCTCTGAAGGGTTAGGGTTCTAAGAAAAATTAGAAGAAGGAATGGAAGACAATAGGAAATTTTAGAAAAATTTGAGAAGCAGAATTGTGTGAACCGAGCTAATTCAAGGAACTTATGTACGAAGACTATCTGGAAGCAAACCACCACCACCACTCAATAGTAATGGTTGCGCCCAATAGGGTCGACAAGGAGGGGGTGGTCACTGGTGGCCAGATGGCTAACTTCCGATGAGCCTCAATTTTCCATATTTCACAAAAATACTATATTATGTTAGAAAATTTTGGAAAAATTTATTTTGAAATATTTATATATATGCTTTTCAATAAAAATATTAGGTTATACAAATTTTAAGTGAGTATATAATCTCCTTAATAAATCACGTGAAATCGAACAATTTTTGAAGTTGTTTTAAATAACCCTCTTGATGTTGTTTCTATACTAAAATTTTTCTAAAGCTTCCTTATATTGCTTGTATGGGTCCTATGAAGAGATTTCATCTAAAAATGTTTTCCATAATTTTTAGTAATTTTGAGCCTCTAAATTGGGTGAAAAATGCTATTTTTGAGAGATTTTTTATAATTAGCTTTGAGGAAATCAATCTATACCAGTTTTGGAGTTCATATGAGTTATATTTTGCTATAAGATATGATCTAGAGTTAAGCAGATTGAAGTAAGATTGAATCATACACCTGACACCAATTTTGGGCTTAATACACTAAAGTAGGCAAACAAGAATTTGGAAGTTTTGAAAATATGGTGATTAAGGGTATGATGAATCTGTTGTACGATCATGTTATATTATGTTTGTAACCTATAGTATGATGGTGGAGTGAGTCATGATATGTAAACTAGTGAAGTTAATCTGTTTAGAGAGTTTTTCAAATGGTTGATCTAGTAAAAAGGAGACTTAAAATTTGGGTACAAATGCTTAACCAGAAGGTTAACTGGTGTAAGAAACTTGAATATAATAATGTCAGGGTCTTGGTTAGGACAATGTTTGGTATAAGAAGCATGGTTGGGATGACTTTAGAGACATGTTTAAAAGGTTGGTGGATGAAAGGGCTTTAACTCTAAATATGTTGGAGCTTCGTTTAAGGAGTTATTTGGTAAAAGAAGGGTGATTGTATTGAGTTCAAAGACTTGATGAGAAGGTTGGCTAATTTAGAAGGTTCAAATGAAGTCACTCCAATGATATCTTCAGAAGGTTGGTCTGTAAAGAAGGGATCTAATCTCAAGTTTAGAGAGTTGATCAGAAAGTTGAATAGTAGAAGGGACTTAACTATACCCCCATCATAGACTTGTTTGGAAAGTATTTGGTAAGGAAAATGTGAAACTTGATTCAAGGGTTGGTTAGTGTGAAATGCTTAGTGGAAAATAACTTTAGTGTCTTGTTTAGAGGGTTGATTGGAATAAGGGTATTCCCGAGATAATCTTAGAGACTTGATTCGAAGGTTTTGGATCGAAACTTAGTATTTGATGAGTTTTTAAAACCTTGTTTAGAGACTTCAACAGCAAGTTGGAACTCAATACAAAGTTTATACCACTCACTAGAGATAAGTTATAACCATACTTAAATTATTAAAATCAACTTATCCAACTTTATATTTAGTAAAATTAAAATGTTATTTTAAGGAGAATAATGAAAGTGGACAAGATCAACTATTGAGATTGTCGAGAGTCACATGTCCAGGTAAGTGGGATTGGTGCTTTACTGCATTTTGAGTATTATTAAGGATACTTAGAGGCTTTACTATATGTCTTATGATTATAAGTATGCATGGTGTGTGCTTGAATACAATTTTGCTATTTAGAGTATTGGATTTTATGTATTGGCTACTTTATGATGATGCTTAATTGAACTGTTTGAAATTGTTCGATCACTCCAAAAGCAATCCAACACAAACTTGACTTAACTACTAACTAGTCTTGCATCATAACTCACTAAGGGAAACGAGTAGGTTTCTCGGGTTAAACTTGGACTCTTTGATGAGGATAGTAGAAATTATCCTTTCCCCACCCTTAGTTAAACTAAGTAATAAGAGAGGAAGTCGCGGCAAGGTTGGGGACCCTAGCTTACAGGTAATCTTGAGCGGAGCATGTTTTTCCATTGCATAAGCCTTGATTTGGTTTTGATCCACAAAGTGTGTGGTGTGAAACTCCTCAAAACCTAGATTAGAGTAAGCACAATTTCTTTAATCTTATGACAATCAGTCAATGTTGTGTGATGACGTTTGCTTGAACATGCTTTACATCTAAATAACTTTGCTTGAAAACTCTGGTTGTTTTGTGTCGGATATGTATTATTGTCTCTATTCCACTTACTGAGCGAGTGTTCACTAATTCCCCTGTAGTTGTTTTGCAGGTTTCTCGATAGATACACTAGTACTGCTCTAGTTCCAAAAGTGTAGAGAATAGAGTTGGGGCGTGAGATACAAGACCGATTGACTAAATTTCTATTTTGTTTATTAACAACCTTTAGGAAAACTAATAGGATCTCTTTAAGTTATCCTCTAGTTTTCAGTTATTGTTACTGGTGTTATGTTTTGTAAACTTGTGGACTTTTATAAATCCTTATTACGTCATTTTTCTATAATTATTTATAAAACTTGTTTTTTTTCTTAAGTTTTTATACCATAAAAGCTCTTCCAAAAGCTATTTTAAAAAATTGCATCACAAGTTGATATTAAACAGGTATTAAATTGGATGACTCAAAGCTGATGGTAAAGGCCTGATGTAAACTATACATATGTTAGCGGCTAAAGTGGTTAGCCTCTAGTTTAAATTGGTTTATATGGCTGGGTTGTTAGGACTCCCTATTTTAGGGTGTAACATAAGCTACTAACTATTAAACGGTCCTCTAAGAAGAGTAATGCTAGCTCTTCCCTGAAAGTGAAATAGTTGTAGTCTTCAATGGCTAAGTGGTCTTAAAAGTAGAACTAACTCCTTAGCCGAGTTAACCGAGTACGAACAAGCCAATGTAAGTATTAAGTTGAGTTATTTGAGTATCAACAAGAAGTATAAAGAAAAGAAAGAAAGTACAAATGAAGTTCTTCATTCAATTGTCTTAAAACATTTACAACAATAGAGGCTAGCATATTAGCCTAGTACAAGAATTCTTTCCATGAACTAAAACAGGTATAATAAAGAAGAGAAAAAGAAAAGAAAACTTTGGCTTGTTACTTTGGATCAGCCAGCTTCGGTAATCTAGAGAAGTCCAATGTGTCAATTTGCTTAGAGGGCTGATCCATCTGCACTAGTTAGTCCTAAGTTAAAGGAGGAGGAGATGGAGTCTGCTAGCTCTAATCAGTAGGAGGATCACCCTGATTTAATCCTTTCCTTGCGAGGGTTTAAGGGTGACCTCTTGTAGATTTGTTATGGTTCAAGCGGACATAAGAGCTGCTTGGATGACCTTAGTAGTAGGAGTGGCCACCCTTTCCCTCTTCCGAGCCACCATCTCCTCATGATGAGTCGGACCATCCAGGTAATCTAAAAAGCCCAAGTCCAGGTTGGGGTAATGTTTGGGCACTTCTTCTATAGCGTTTGACTCGTCTCAATGGAGATATCCTCACATTCATTGATCAATTGCCTTATTATGAGGAACTTATTCACAGCCTTTTGCTCGGTAGTAGCGGTCACGATGTCCCTGTTCTTTTAGCTGGAGATCATCTCCTTTTGATTGGAGATCGTCTCATTAGCCTCCCTTTAGAGATCTTGGATCTTCGACTCTAGCTTAACCTTCTGACTAGCCAGCTTCAGTAAGTACTTCTTGGTGTTCTCATAGTTGTTTGCCTTCATCGTTAGATCAGTTTGCATCTTAGAAATTGATGCACTTAGCTCCTAATTGCATCGGTTGAGATCCCCCTTAGCCTTCCTCTAATCTTCCCATCTCTTGAAAAGGTTAACCCTGGATTTTTGCTCTTTTGCTAGTTGCTTTTGAAGTGTAGCAATCTCTTGGGCAGCCTCTTCGACTTCTTTCTACCTTTGCCCTTTCCTCTCCTTCTCCAACTTGACCTCTAACTCTGTCTTTTGCATATAAGAACGACGAAAGTGTCGGTTAGCTTTATGAAATTTTTTATAAAAGCACTTAGAAGGGGATTCTGCATCCTTGCAACCCTTTTCTGTGTTAAGAACCTTACTTCGAAGATCCTTTACCTCTTCTAGCATAGCATTGTAATGACCAAGCTAGAGTTACACCTAACCATGGTACTATACCACATAAAAAACAACATGAGCAATTAGAAGAAAAATCGACAGTACACTAGAGAATACAACAACTTAGACAAATGAAGACTAACTTGGTAGATCATTGAGCTGAGGTGGCCCCCCAAATCAATGGGCGAGTTAACTTGGAGCTCGGACATCATCTCTAGAATCCCCTAGTCAAATGTAGTTGAAGGACCACATTGAGGCCTATAAGCTAACCTCCTGATTGCACAGCATCATGTCATTGAATCGAATATCCCACTTGGGCCTTTAGAGCCTTCCCTTATACTACTTGGTGGCTGACTCAAAACCACCTTCATATAAACGAAGGTTCTCGAACTCATACAAAATAGTCTTGTATAAGGTTCGGGATGGTCTTAGCCCTCCAATGCTTTTCTAAGGCCTTTGCTTGGGCCACCTCCAATTGTTTTAAAGCAAGGTAAGGATGACCATAAGGGAATTGATGTGAGGTGGGCTTACCAAATAATCTCGGCAGCTTTGCCTTCTTCGGGTCCAGTACGCTCGTCTTGTAGGCTCTCAAAATTGAGTTTAGGACAACCGAGCTCAGATTTAGGGCTTTTAGGGTAACTTATCCAATTGAGCTCAAACTTTGCGACTAGAATGAAAAAGTTAGTCGAGATATTACAATGAAGTTAGATTTTAGTAATAACGACCCGAAATTCTAATTTTGCCCTTAGAAATTGGAATATTTAATAAAGTACTAAAATGTTCGGAACTCCTAAAATTGAACTTAGATTGCAACAAGAACTTAGAGATAAGTTAATTGAGCTATAAAATGAGATAATGTAGTATAATTTACTATATAAAAATACACGTAATTTTGGAGTATACCCGGTATAAATAATAATTATACCCGTAAATTAACCCTAAATTGTGTAATTATATATTTATTGTGTTGAATTCATGAAATTGACTTTAGAACATATCCTAAAAATAAAAGATATATTAGAAACTTAATTATATGAGTAAAGTTATATATTTCACATGTTATTTATGTTATTTACATAGGGTATAAATTTGTATATTCATTAAATAACTAATTCTAACATATAATATCTATATTTAAGTAATTATCTAATAAAAGAAAAAGAAAAATTAATCAAATACATTGGAGATTGCTGGACATGATCCGTGGCAGGAGAATAGGAGAAGAATTTGCTGATTCAAAAAGCAAATCTTTAGCAAATGACACCACATGCTTAATTAAAGTAGGAAAAAAACAAAATAAAAAAATAAAAAAAAATCCCTTAACCGACTTTGAGGCACTATAAAAAGCCAACACCATCAGATATGAAGGTTTTAGCAGTTTGGAATCAGAAATGCTTAGAAAGAAAAATTAAAAAAAAATCGTGGAAAAAAAAAACAAATTTAGAAAAAAACAGAAAAAATTAGTGAAAGTGTGGAACCCTAACCTAAAGTAGTTCTACTGTGAAACCCAGCCAACCCCATACGGTCCACCCACCACGTAGGCCGTCCGACAACCGCCCAGCCGCCGCCGGCCATCGGAGCACCCAAGAACACCAAGGTCAAATTTCTGCCCTGTTTTTCAATAATCTCTAAAAAATAGTAAATCCGCCCAGAAAATTATGAAAAAAATTAAAATTAGGTTATTTTAGACATGCTTTCATGTGATATTTTTATTTTTAAAAAATTCATAATATTTAATATACTTTATTAAGAAATCTATAATTCACCCGAGTTTATATTTGTGAAATAAATGTACTATATGATGTTGTTTCTAGCTGAAAATTTTGTGTAGGATGTGTATGATATATAGGTAATTGCTATGTAGCCCAAATTTTTATTTGAATAATTTTAATATTTATTGCATTTTTAGGCCTGAAATTAGCTCGAAAATAGATTGAAATTATGAATTTAATAGGAAATTATAAAATTAATTGATGAAATGGACATGTACTGATCTATAATAAATAATAATAGTATTGAGTCAGATTGAAATTAATTTGGTGCTAAAAGGATTATAATTGAATAATTTATTATAATTTAGGGGTCAAATTATTAATATGAAAATATAGACAATAGGTCGGAAACTTAAAACCAAGTGATAACTGAATTTCCTATATTTTTAGAATCCTATAGAAATTTTCGGGGAATTATTTGGTAACCCAAACTATTTATTACGAATTTATTAAGTAAAATAGCTTAAATTACAAGTTGGGGTGTATTTGTAATATTAATAGGCTAAAACGAATTAACCAAAAGCTATATAAAGGATTGCTGATCAGATGGGATTAATGGAAATTTTTATCTTATTTATTAATATTTTTTATCAGGATACACTTTAGGTGTAATAGAATTGAATAATACTCATATTGTTACAATACAAGGACAAATTAGATAAAATATAATTTAATAATGTAAATCATGTATAATGTGATCGTTTTTATATAATTATGTATAATTGTATTAAAAACTTAAACTACCTGTTAAAAGCCACCTCTAGAAACAGGACTCGTAAAACGTGTCGTTAGGTCTATACGAACTTAATGACACTAATTTTGTTGAAATCGGACAACCTTAAGTAATTTAACTCAAGACTATATCATATTCAAGAACATACAAATTTCAGTAACCTTATCGGAATGAAAACGTAAGTTAATAAATAAAAAGTACGTTTCGATACGATCGAAACGATATATAATATGTAATAGTATATATGGTGTACAGTATCAATAATTAATAATTTAATCCGATATATAGTGATAACATGACGATATATTATGGAAATAATATATATATATATATATATATAACCATTTTAGATAAAACCCTAATATTTTCGTAATTATTACGAAAACTGAATTTGGGCCTTTTGTGTAATTAGGACCTTCCAATACAAAGACGATTGACAATTCAAGTCAGTAATAGCGAACATCTAAACAAGTAAGTTGGGGTTGTAGCTTCACCGCTGTTTGGGTGCTATTTAAAGTATCCAGAGACCCAAGAATACTTCTGGTTGTGTTTGTAGTTAGATGATTATGCGCATGCTATGTGTGTGAATGATACTCAGTTGTGACAAGAGTTCAACTCTTTGGTGTACTGTTCTGCATATTTGCATGGATTCCATATTGTGTGAACTTGTTGATCACCTTTGATTAACACTAATGGTTATTCGACTAAAATGTAATTGGACATGTATAATCACCTGTTACGGGAAAACGATTAAAAGTGTTAGACCAAATACCGACTCCTTTCGATGAGGATAGCTGAAATGGTCCTTTCCCCATCCTTAGTCGAACTAAGTGACAGGTGAGGGGGTCGCGGCAAGGTTGGGGGCCATGGTTAGAAGGTGGTCATGGGAGGAGGGTATTCTCCATTGCACAAGCCTGGGTTTGGTCTAACTTAAGTCGCGATGAAACTCCTCAATCCGAGTTGGAGCGGATGAAATTACTCTAACCTCACAGTGGACCGGTTAACACTGTACGATGTTTCATTTGAGTGATTGCATTGCATTTCATCATAATTATTAACCTTATTTGTGATTGTATAGTACTCTTCTAACTCTGCCCCACTTACTGAGCTAGTTGTGCTCACATCTCTACAGACTCTTTTGCAGGTGTTGAGTGAAGGCAAGATGTTTAGGTACCACCGTTCCCAGGTTAGTGTGCTGCTGTGTGGGAAAGTGAGGATCGAGGAATTTAACTGAACCTGAGCTGTTGGCTTTGTCTTTAAGTTTTGAGGAAAATTAAATGGGAATTCCCTGGAAGCCCACTAGTTTTCTAACTTATTTGCAAAACCTGTGGTTTTTAATAAACTCTGATTGTAAACTTACCCTTGGACGTGAAATGTTTGTTTAAATACTGTTATGGTACTAAACAGCAGGTTGTATAGAACAAGTATTTTGTAAAAGCTCTATCACAGGTTTGGATATTAACAGGTGTCAGATTAGACGTTTCAAGCTGGTTGAGTTGTGCACCTTGTGTAAACTGCATCTACGATAGCAGTTGTGAGGTCAGCTTCTATCTTAGATTAGTTTATACGGCGGGACTGTTATGACTCTTCTTGTTTGGGGCGTGACACATCTTACCTACCTCAGGGGCCTTTCTCTTATGGCTTACCAGCTCCTCCCTAGTGTTGGCCTTGGCATTTTCTCCTTATCCTTAGAAGGAGAAGAGAGTACCGCCAACTTTGCCTCATTGACCGTAGGAGCATCTTCCTTCACAGTGCTAATGGGCTTGGATATTGGGGTAGAGTCAGATGTGGGGGAGACCACTCTTAAAGGCTTAATAACCATTAGCTCTAACAATAGGGCACTAATAGGGACCCCTTGAGTCATAGTAGGTGCCTCCATCCTATGAGTCTCACCTACCCTTGACTTTACTTTCATAGCCTTACCCTTGGGTTGGCAGCTCTGTTGTCCTACTTTGTCTTGGACTCTCATCACTTTAAGAGTTCCAATTTGCTAGGTCGAGGTAGTTCTTTAGACCTTGTTAACCTTCCACCTATAAAGAATAAGCGAACAACGTTAGTGGAAAATAAAAAATTACAAGTACTTACAAGCTTTGCCGTGACTAGCACGAGCGAAGAGAACTCCTCATTCCTTAAAAGATGACGGATGAAGGATGGCTTCATTCAAACCTACATTGGTACAATGAAGGAACCAATTCACATCAAGGATGGATATATACCTTTTAGCCACTTCTTCATCATAGCTCTCTCTATGCTTAGGAAGAGCTAAGAGATTGACAAACTAAAATACCTTTGCACTATCTCCTCGACATTAATCTCTTGATTATGCCTCAAAGCCATGAAGGCCTCAATCTCTCGAGCGGCCTTGGAGTTGCTCGAGCTAAGCTTCTTTAAAGCTCTAATCCGAATTAGTAGGGTCTATGAAGTCTAGAAGTTAGCCTTTGAAGGCAACTCTACTACCAAAAACTCTTGTTAATTCTTTATGTTGGATTTTGGACCCCTAAACAATTTTTTCCATAGGCGGTTCTTGATTTATATCCATCACTTCAGGGTTTTCCATAAATAAAAATAATTGAAAAGTTCAAGTGTTGCTTACACCACTAAATACTCGCATAGGGCATGGAGTGCTTTCAACATTATCCACCCATTGGGAGGAATTTGAGTGCAGCAGTACCGATGGTAATCAAATAGCTCCCTTTCAAATTCGGTGAAAGGAGGCGCATCCTATGCTTTAGGCATTTCTTATATATTGCGAAGTGCTTCCCTAACAATAGTGCTACCCTTTCATCTCACCATGGTAGCTGCATTACCCAACCAGGAATATCCCTTACAACGAAATTACTTGTAACATAGCTTATTGCAGTTAGTTTGTTGTTGCTTACTCGATTGCTCGACTTCCTATCATTCACTAGTTTATCAAATAAATCAACAACCTCTAGTATATGATCACAAGGGTAGACATTGCGAGGAAGGGCCCTTATCAAACTTTCCTTATCTAACTCCAACCTCCTCTTCGACTCCTCATATAACTATGCCAACGTAGACGAAACTTCTTCATCCCTATTCATGGGGGAAGTATCACTCTTAGTTGCTTTGGAATTTGAAGTTGTTAAAATAAAAGGTGTGTCACCTGAGTTTGCTCTGGAGTTGGTTAACATTTTGACATAAGGATAGAAAAGAAGAAAGTGTGAAGACTTGGTTGATAAAGAAGAAGAAAGAAACTGTTTGCAGTCGCAGTAAGAAAGTTGAATGTGGGAGTTGCAAAAGTATTCACCTTGCCGAATCAAGGGGTATTTAGAGGCTTGAGGCCTAGGGAAATGTATTGACTGTTATGGTGATCCATATGAGTACAATCCCCATAATGTGTTAAGATTCAGAGACATAGTGACAACTTTGATCAGATGGCCACAGTTAAATAACAATACAGCCACAACTGCACCTATGACTGTATAGACATGGTAGCTATCATATCACATTAATTATGCTCTAGAAACACTCACCAAGGCTAGAATTTGAAAGGGTTAGCTTTCTTAAGAAGCTTAATTGAGGCCCCTTCAGTATTCTCACCTGTCGCAACACCTCTTTAGCTTGACAACTCGGGAAGCCCTCATATGTAGTGCAGACAAGTTAACTTGGCTCGACTCAATGTACCCTTAACCCTAACCAACATGATTGCATGCTACCTTTATTAAACCATCTCCTTTATTCAACGCCCTCTCTTGCTCAAGGAGGTCAATCCTCACAGTCTCTTACTCGACTTTCGAAGTATCCAGCTTAGAACAAGGTGTAGCTAACTTGAATCACCCTATGGGGTGCCTCTCCAATACGGAATTTCGTCATGCCACGTAGACCTCTCCTTTAAGGACATTAGTGCATCTCCTTGAGACATTAGAATGCTAGCTTAAGAACTTCGGATCCAGTTGATTTATGAGCTTAGGGAACCCATCTACTTTCCTTCCTTATGCCTTGATGATAATGAGGTTACTTGGGCAAGTGTTGATAGTGTATTTTAGACTTGTACCCTTCAAGCCCATACCGGCTTGCTTGGACTCATGGTCTAGCTTGACTTACCAATATTTTGGCCCAATGGTCCTCTTAGTTGACTTCGGCCTAAGCCCATCAGGTGGCTTACTTAGTCACAATGGCCTATTACGGCTAAAGGATAGAGGACAAGGCTTGGAGACTAGGTTAATAACTATAATCCAATAAATTTAGATCATGTTGGACAAGTACACTCCTATTGCTTATGATGTGTGGACGTACTGAGTTGCTACTGTAGATGCCTTAACTTCCGATAGCCCTTCTCTATAAATATCAACTTGCATCTCAATGGTATATTACTTAAACTCTTTGCGCATTAAGCTTACTTTACAACATTCTTGTATCCATCTTCTCTACATACATAAAGTACGAACTTAAGTATCGATGTGGTTAGGTTGGATAACCTTCCGGTACCCCTTATTGTGTTTTGTTTTACAGGCTTCCTAATCAAGCGCAAAGCTTAACTTTTTTAATATTCTACTAGCAGAATCTTACAGATGACTAGTTCTATAATATAAATAAAGGCAACCCAAAATAAAATTACAAGAATTATATGGAATTTATTATGTTTAATTTCTCAAAATTTAAAACTCTTCATCTCTTTAACTTTTTAAATTATCTCAATAAGATTCTTGGTTATGTTTTAATTATAAACCTTTAACTTTTACGTACCCTTTTTTCTAACTTTAAATATTTCTTCACAAATGAATGAGTTTTCTAATTCTTGATAGTTTTTTTCTTTAAATCTTTCAACTTCTAAAATTCCAATATAAGCTAGCATTTGCTGATACAAATTGCAATAGAGAATACTCAAATACAATATAAAGTATGATAAATAAAAGATAATTAAGATTATTATGGTTTAATAATATAAATATTATTCTCCGAGGTTCGATATACTCTTTCCAAAAATTGTAATATAATCTAATTGGAAAAAAAAAAAGCAAAAAAATAGAGAGAAGAAAACGTTTCACATGATAGCTAGATAAAATAGTTCCAAGAAAATGATTGGGCTTGGTAAGCCCACCACAAAGTTGGGCCTAAATTTAAACCACATTCTCAAAAGGCCCACTAACTAGATTTACATTATCACGTCACTATCTTCTAAGAAATGAAACACAACAGAAGCTTCTTTTTTTGACCTTTTTCCACTGAAAGCGTGGACTTTGGATCTGCATTCAAAAATTAAATTCCATACTATCCGTTAACCCTTCCCTTCTTCCTTTTTCTCCTCAATTCAAATTCAAACTTCACTTCCATTTCTAAACACAACCCACCTCTCTCTCTCTCTCTCTCTCTCTCTCTAGATTTAAGAACTCAGTGGCTGTTCTGTTCTGCATAACTCATTGTTCCAAGTTCAAGTGTACAAGCATTTAAGCTCATAAAAGGACCTTCCTTTATAGTTTTTTTTTCTCAAGTTTCCTCAAATGGGTACTTCAGGAAGTTGGTTCAAATCACTAATCTCCCATAAAAAACCCCAAACAAACGATCAAGTAGCCTCATCTATCTCCCTCTTCCCCTGTTTTTCCTTTCCTTTTTTTTTTTTTTTCCAGAGTGTTTTCATGCTAAATAAGATTCCTTTTTGATTTCTTTGTATTCCAGGACAGGATTGGAGACAAGGGTAAGAAGAAATGGAGGTTATGGAGGAGTTCCTCCGAAGGAGTTTTGACGACTTCCAAGGGCTTGAAAGGAAGCGACTTGGCGGCATCGGAGCCTTCGGATTATTCATCTTATATGCTTGATGATGCTTCCTTTGCTGCTGCTATGGCTACTCTTGTTCGGGCTCCTCCGAAAAACTTCTTGGTCATTAAGCAGGAATGGGCTGCTATCCGGATCCAAGCTGCTTTTCGGGCATTCTTGGTAATGAGTTTGAGTAGCTTGATGTGGCTTTTTTGAATTAATTTAGACGTGGTCCTGAATTGCAGGTGTCCTAGTGTAACATGAAAGGATTCGTGCTAGTGATCTCCGTAAGTAGAATGAGGTCTCGGTGTTAGTATCGAAAATTCACGCAGAACCTACTATTTCCCCCCAACTTTAGTATGTGCAAAAGCCTCTTATGATTAAAATTACTAGGTCTTGTCCATCGCATGGCTGAATTGCTTAAATCAATCTTTTGCTTAAGAAGGCCGAGTATATCAAGTCATATTGTACTTCGGACATCTCAGATTATTTGGACATAATATTGTTGCCAATATGTAGATGTAAAGGACTTGCGCATCATCCGATTTCGGTTAGTGTGAGGGGGCTTAGCTGTTAATAATGTTGTTCTGACAAGACCTAGTTTTGTAAAGACCACATTTTCCCTTTTACTAGAGACGCTGAAGTAGTGATCCGGTATTTAAGTTTTACTTCAACATATAATATGCATGTTTTTTGTTACTGTGTTTATTGACCAGTGATTAGTATGTACAAGAGTCTTTGAAATTTAGGATTTACCTTGTCTTGTCTCAAACATGGCTGGAATTAATTACATTCTGTTTTCCTGTGTACTTAACAAAGTTTCATGTGGTTTGGTCCTAGAGTAAATTTTCGATAGATGTATCTTATCTAATGAGAAAATCAATCCTTATCACTAGTGGGCTTGTTCTCCATGGTCTGGATTAGAATATTAAGTAACCAGAAAGGGAATTAGAATATCAACATAGTTAGTTATGCCGGACATAATATTGGGCTCTAACTTAATTGTTAATTGTTAGTCATCCAATGTGCGTTTGCTTCTGTAACTTTTGTTGCCCTCCCATGACAAGAGGATTATGAAATTGAACACTTGATGGAATGTTTTGTAGGCTTTAATTTTGGATGCTCACTATACACTTGATGAAATTAAACACTTAATGTGTTGACGCAATTGCAGGCAAGACGTGCTTTCAGGGCTTTGAGAGCAGTTGTGAGAATCCAAGCTATATTTCGTGGTAGGCAAGTTAGAAAGCAAGCAGCTGTAACTCTTAGGTGCATGCAAGCTCTTGTTCGAGTTCAGGCTCGGGTAAGGGCACAATGTCTCCCTTCATCAGGACAAGATGCACAGAAATTATTGGGTGAAAATGGAAAACTAGCTGATCCTGTTAAGCAGGCAGAGGTATAATACAATAAACTAACTTGAACTAATCTTTTATGGCGTTAGATACCATTCAAAAAAGCAGTGTTCGAAGTTATGATGTATATGTTGCCAAATCACAGCGAGGGTGGTGTGATAGCCCTGGAACTCTAGATCAGGTGAGGTCGAAGCTACAAATGAAGCAAGAAGGCATCATCAAGAGGGAAAGAGCAATGGCGTACACACTATCTCAGCTGGTAATTAACTTGCAAGACCTATAAGAAGCTGAAAGAAAGTAGTACTAGGAAGGTTGATTTTGAGAGGGGTGTATTTGAGGGTCATAATTAAAGAAACAAGTCCATCGTCCTTGAAACATTTGAATCTCACTAACTTTTGTGTTTGAGGGCTATAATTAAAGAAACAAGTTCATCCTCCTTGAAACAATTGAATCTCGCTAGCTTTTGTAGCCTGAGTTAGGCTAGAATAAGTTCTTTGTAATACTTTAGCTTCAAATTATGCAAAACATACTTGCTATAAAAAATTCATCCCATTACCTCGTCATTCTAAATCTTATGCTTAATTTTGTTAAGATTGGACTTCTAGCTTTCCTTAAACATAAAATAAAACGAAGAGGAATCTTTGCTTCCTCATGATTATTTATGTGCTTCTTGTAAGTAATTGAATAAGCGAATAGTTTGTTTTGTCTCTGTTTTTAGTATTTCCTGTTGACTTTCTTTCTAATTTTCAGCAATCAAGATCGGGTTCCAGCCCTGCAAGAGTGAACAAGTCTTGGCACACTCTCAAGAATAGTGGCTTGGACAAGAACAGCTCAGGTTACAGTTGGTTAGAACGCTGGATGGCTACAAAGCCTTGGGAAAGCAGGCTAACGGAAGAGACATACAATAGACAATCAGCAATGACTTCCTATTCTAGAAAAATCGAGGATCGCTTTGTCAGTCCCCTTGCTAATTCTTCAGAACACAACATGGTCAAAGTAACACGAAACAATATGACAACTAAAGTCTGTGCTGGACCTCCAACAGCTGGTCAGGTTACTCCCACACATTCAGATCTAATTTCGGAATCCCTCTATGGTGAAAGCACACCATCCACTTCAACATCTGCTTCTCTCAGTGGTATGGTTGAAAGGCTAGATGATACTCATTTTCATAAGCCAAGCTACATGAGATTCACAGAGTCAGTGAAGGCGAGACAAAATGCCCTTAAGTACGCTTGTCATAACGCTCAAAGGCAGTTGGTGGATGATTTCCATTTGTATAACAAATCGATGCCACTATCTGGCTGTGAGATAAGGAGCAATGCTGGTTCCAATCCAAATTTTTCAAGTGATCTTTACCCTCCCACCCAGTTGGACAGACAGGGCTTGACAAAAAATCGACGCAATTGAGAGTCTTATGCAAATTCGGTCTTATACAATTTCAACAGCTTGTTGTCACATAGAAACTTTGAATCAAGTTAAGCTGCATACACGGTCCATTACTCTGTCAAAAATTGGTTACACAATATAGTTAAGCTCTTCTGATTGCTTATATGGAAGTTTACTGTATACGTTCTACTGGAATTCGATGCATAGTTGAGACTAATGTGTGAAGAGAGTGAACTTTGATCAAGAATGTCTTTGTCCTTGACATTAACTCATTCGTTTGGTTGTTTCCATTTTGTTTGTGGATTTGTAACAGAATCAAAACAAGATTGATTTGCTTTGTTTTTCTTGAAACAAAATCGGGTTGTTGGTTGATGTGTGTATCACTAGGGCTCACTGTACCATAGTTGTATAGATTGAATCGTTTGTGAAACAAAAGTTGGCTGTCTTCCCCATTTTTATGTCCATATTAACATGTCTATGTTGTCAGTAGTTGCTGTCCTAGTGAACCCTATCATATTCTTTCATTTTGGAATATCCTAACGCATAGTTTTGTGCTGACATAATAATGTGTAGACCATCCTTTGTTGCTGAGAAATTGCGGAATCTCTAACAGATGCAACTTTGGTAGCTTTCAATGCGAATAATTTTAAGGGACCGTGCTGGATAAAAGGTTTAGTAGTATGTTCTGTTCGCAAAATGCAACTTTGATAGCTTTTGATATCAATAACTTTAAGGGTCTATGTTGGAGAAAACAATTGAATTTTATGTTTTGCTCACTAAATAAACGTGGCATTGGATAAAAACCTTCCTAAGGGAGATGACAACTAAAATTTTCATATCCTTAATAGATATTACAAATGTTATTAAACTAAACGATTATTTTTAAAACCCTTAAAATAAGAATATTTATTTTTTAAAAGATATATACAATACATTAAAAAAGGATCGTATCTTATCATATCTTTATATCGTGTTCTGTTTTATTTACAATAACTAAACGCTATTTAGCTACTTTTCCTTATTCAAAACTATATGGCATTTAGTATTTACTTTTTCATGCCAAGCATGACTACAAGCATCTAATAAAAATGCTTTCCTTTTCTGACCGACATATTGGTAAAACAAAAGAGCTTTTCCCTAAAGGTATATACTATGCAAAGAAAGAACTTTTTCTGATATTTTCCTTCTATTACTCTCTGGTGTTTTTGCAACCTAAGTTTTAAAAGCACATTCACTCTGAATCCTTAAGAAGATATGCTGAATCTAGCACCCCGTAATCATCAAATTGTGCATAATTCTGGCAAAGACCTATCTCCAACAATTTGAATGTGAATGGAATTAATTCTACGCGATTAAGACCGGAAACAATTACCAATCCACCAAGGATACAGCAGTCTATTGCTTGTTAATGAACTGTTGCCTTTGTCATGGATATTGCTAAGAGAATTAAATTTCATTTTATACTTATCTACAAATTGAGACTGATAGTTTTGGCAAACCTTACTAATATTTATAAGTAGATATCTATTAAAGGCAAATTGCAAAAATATTTACAAAAAACTATTACATGCACGCAGTCATACTTTGCTAAAACACAATAATCATTGCTACTTATGGTCCATCAGGGATGGTTTTAAGGTTTTACTAATGGTTCAGGTTACATGGACATTTTTACACGATATTAAATAATATGAGTAGTTATTTTATTGAGGTTTATTTACAATTACCTCAACTATCTACGCTTCTGTTTCAATTTATTGATAAGCACTAAGACTAGTTCGAGGCTTGCGGCTCCATAGTCAAGCCAAGGGGGACCCTTCCCTGGTTATATCAAAGTATTCACCACGAAGCTTCTCGCTTAAAGGTTTAATCACCAATATGATCAATGTGTAAGATTCCAGCTTTCAGTCCTATCAAATCAAATTCAATACGTGGGGACCTTTATCATGCTTAGACATAATCATTCACCTCTATGCATTTACCTATTTTAGGGGTATAAATGAGACGAACTTTACATGAATGTTTAAGATTACAGTTTTTAATCTTATTAGATTAAATTCAATACTTGAGACCCATTATCATGGTTAGACATGATTCTTCACCTCTATGCATTTAGCTACATGAAAAGGTATAAATAAAACGAGCTTATTCGTAAGTTACTCGAATTTGATTCAAAATTTATTTGAATTCCTTAAGCTTGAATAGCTTATTGAGTTGAGCTCGAGTATTGTGATGCTTGGCTCAACAAATTCATAAGCTAAATAGAACTTGAGTCGAATTTTTAAATATCAGTTGAATTTAAGTTGAATTTGAATATTATTATTATTTTATTTAAACATATAATATCTTTTAAGATTATTGAGTGTAAATGAGCTTAATCGACTCGAACTCGAATTTATCGAGTTGAACTCGAGCTTTATAAATTAATGTTCGATTGAGTTTCTATTGAGTTCGTTTCATACTTTGAGTTTTTCTATTCGAGTTGAGTTTGAATTTAGTATTGTATCATCTCAATTTGATACATTTATAGCCCTACTTGCTCCTAATTTCAATCAAAGTACCTCTTAAGATACTGCCATCAATAACTAATGATTGGGATTATAAAAAAAGAAAGTAACATTATATATATATATATTTAGACACATGTTATTAAGTGATTACCTTTCCACTAAAACAGGAACCAACCTTTGAAATTAACGCCAAGGGCGTGATAATTATTATCTCCAAGACTATTGATTAAAGGTAGAAGTGTGGAATTTTGAAAATATTTCATTCAACAGGGTTGTGATACATTATAACGGAGTTTCTTTCCGAAACAAACCGAGTATGTAAACAGTGGATATGTGTTTTATTTATCACAATTTGTCCTATTCACAGAGTTATACTGAAATTTCCAATGCATTCAGCAGCACTTTTCGTAACAGCCTTTTTCGTATTATTTAGCATATTTTCCTTTCATTAAACTAAGTAATATCTCCAAATCTCAATATCAGATACGCATGATCTCATAATGCACAAGAATAAAGAATTGGATGGATCTGCACCATGAGCAACGATAACGTGGAATTAGATTAACCTCAACCACGAACCACTGCCACGGCTAGCTGACCACCAACACCGAACCACCAAGGGACCAACTACCCACATGAACAAAGCAAAACGAACCGATACCATTTGAACCGAAAAACGCCAAGCCTCCCATGAACCAACCCAAGTTCCTAACCCATACCCATACGCAAGGGCGACTATGAAACCAACAAAAAAGACTCTGATGCTAGGTGTCTGGATTTCGAGTAAGACGGCAACTTAAGACCTTTATTTTCATAAGCTATTAAAACATAATTTTATCACCCAAATCATCGTTATTTATAGCCAATTAAAAATGGACTAGATAAATTTGATTATCTAAAAAAATTTTTTTGGGATTAAAATAATGTTAAAACCAGCTTGAATTTCATTCACATTTGAGCCTAACTCGAGTTCAATTAGGCTTAAAAACTAATTGAGTTAGAAGTTTGAATTGATGAACTATTTGAGTAGTTTGAATTTGATCTTCTTGGCTTTTGTTGAATTGAGCTTGTGCAAATATCAAACCCAAATCCAGTAATTTGCAACTTATTTGCACCTTAGCCAGCATACCAATCCATTTCATTATAATATTAATATAAATGATTGTAAATACACTGTTAACATTATTGTTTAGTTGTAATAGACTTTCTAAACTCCCTAAGGACTATCTTCACGTTCCAAGATTTGAAAATATGCACTTAAACAGTGGCTCTGTTAAATAGGTGTAAATAGCTACAAATTCGGGGCTTTGTCGATTGCTTAGGGTGAGAACATATATACTTTCAAAGAAAATGAATCTCTTTATTTCCATTATTTTAATTTTTATCATTTTCTCTTAAATAAATACTGTTATATGTAATTAATAAATAAGATTGTGACAAAGAAAACATCGTGATGACGTTACAAGATGGTTAAGGAGTTTGGACATTTCAATCATTACTTTTGAAATTAACAGAAATTTAGGAAATGATCCGAATCTACTTTAAAAGGGTTATGAAGATATCTCGACAAAAATAATTTTGAGAGATGTATTTACAGTTTATCTATAATAATACGACGAATTTCACCATCTTTTCCCGACCCAGGAGTCTGCCCTAGGATTTTAATTTGAGTAAAGTATTATGGTACTAGACGAATCTTGGCTACTTAAATGCAATTAAAACATGCAAAGATAACAAGACAAAAATGAAGATCACATCGGAATAATGGAAGATACATGTCTATATGTTATAACCATCTATATATTATATGGTCCCGTCATTCACGCAATTGAAAGAGGGCCACAAAGCACCATCCAATTCCAATCCCAAACCCTACATGATGCAACCTGCAAAAGGGCTTAGTCATTGTATCTTTAAGCAATAACAATATAAGGAAAAAAAAAAAAATGAATGGGAGTTTTGACAAATTGAAAGGATCAAAAGCAGTTGGAGTGTAAAATAGACTACACATTTTAACAGTTCATTTGTCAATTTCATGGCTTTGGAGGTAGAAGACGACACTTGTGTCTGGGGATGTACTGTTGTACTGGACGGAATCAAAGCAATCCGTTAGGGTTTGACTTCTTTATATTTGCATGTGGATGGTGTTGTTTTGTAGTAGGAATTGATGGTGGTTTTTTTTGGAAACCCACGTGGGAGGGAAGACATATTTGGGAAGCATATCAGAAGCAATTCCAAAAGCCTGTAAATTTTTAGATGCCAATTCATGGATTGAGATTAATGAGTATGTCGTAGGTGTAACTGGATGCATGTATAATTAGGTATATTTTCCATTTACTTTCAACGTATAGAATATTATAAATCGTGTATACATAAATGTACTGTATATGTATTCCATTTTTCTATATGTCAAAAAAAGTAATGGAAGATACACCTAATTCTGTATACAATAAGTTATATTCATCTTTTAGTTCTATCTAATAAGGGTATAACACATATTTATCAATCTAAAAAAAAAATAAAATTACATAAATGCCCATGCTAGATCGCATTTAGAAGACACGACATTAAAAATTATAAGAAAATCGAATGTACAAGTTATGTTTTTATGTTTTCCCTACCGTATCTATATTAGATCTTTTAAATATGACATATGTACATATATTAATGTAATATGTCAAACATGCGAAAAATTCTATAATAATATCGCGTGTAGAATATGCAGCATATGTATAATCTTAATATTATGTGTATGTAGACTTAGGTACGGTTCTGAATTGACTCTGAACTGAACCCAGAATTGTGAACTTGTGCTTGAACCTATGGATCGATTCACGAGCCGATTCCTTAGACCCGTTGGTTCAACTGGTTGTTCAAGGAACCGTGAATTGGTTTTTAAAAAAAAAAATTAATAAAAAAAAACTAAATTTTAGACTTTAGATTAAAATTTTTTGAGTATAAGAGAAATATTACCTTTAGTCCATTTAACAAAATAGTTATTTTAGGATATGTACTTATTTATATATAATCATATTTAACTCAATTATTATATTATTAATATCGGATAAAAGATATAAAGGTTATAAAAAAATTTTAAAAATAAAAGCTAGTTGCATGTTGTTAACAATGAGATTAGTCTTTTGGTAAAAGTCTATATATATCAAATTACATAAATTTTTAAAATTATATTTATTGTTTTTTTGTGAATAGTAACTCATTAAATGTTGTTAATGGGAAATAATTATTTTCTTATTTATATGGAATTAGTTCAAATTTTTAGTTTTTATTATTATTTATTTTAAAATTATTTTATTTCACTATTTTTTATTCTTTTCTTTTCTTGTTTTTATCTTTTTTTTTTTCCTTTTAAGTTAGTGGTTCAAGAATTGTCTAGTCTATGGGTATTGGAGATTGACTCGACTTGGACCCATTAACTTGGTAAGTCTGCCCTACAGGTCTAACTTGTACACCTGGGTTCGTGTTGGGTCACGGTTTGGACTTAACTTATGACTAAGTCTATATTTATGACATGCGATATAACATTGATATTTCTGTAATTTTTTTCATATAATTAGTATTTATGTAATATTTATCTATTTCAATGGTAAATATACAAATTCTTTATCAAATAAATAGTTCATGAAAAGTAATCAATAATTAATTAGTTAATTAGTAGTAGTAGGCTCGTTCCATGTTCCACTAGCGTGTGCGTGTGCCTGACATTCTCTAAAGTAAGTAGTAGCTATTATTTCATTGGGATGGCACCCTTTTACATTTCTTTTATGAAACTATTATTTTGATTTTTTCTTCTATTATATAGTGATGTTTCTGTAAATCAAACATTGAAAGAATTCTTATTATTTGGAATTTGCGTTCTTTTGAATCAAATAATGGATATATTTCTTTAGTAGCAGCTATATTTAGATAATGACTATTTTCCAGGTGATAGTAGATTCCTTTGGCGGAATAAACGACACCTCTAAACCTAAAGAACTTATTATTTATTTGGATCGTTTGTTTCCCATCTTCATGATTTTTAAGGTTTTGCATAATTTCATGTTTACTTACAGCGTCTTTTAAATCTCTTACGTTGACACGTAACGGTAAAACAAACGGTTCACTGTTATTGGACGGATGGTTTCGATTTCAATTTCAATTACCATGGATGGTATACACTCGAGACCACAAGCCACTTATGGGATATCGTCATACAAATAAATTACTTACCAGTACAGTTCTCGTGTTAGCAGTGGAATTCAAACCACGCCTACAGACAGATCGTGACCCGTTCTTGCAAACTTAACTAGCTTATGTTGGCAAATTATTTGAAAATTTAATATTATTTATGAGTTTCACAAACAACAAAAAAAAAAAAAAAACAAATTCTCTGGAATGAAAAATCAACTTAAAACTTACAATCTTCGGAGTCTTAACCTTGACGTAATAACGTATCATGAACGCGTTGTCATTCGAAAAGGAAAGAAAAAAGATCGTGGTGATGAGAAAAGGGTATGGAATGGTTTCTTCAAGCTTGAGTAAATTATTGGACTTTCTTTCATGGGGTTTGCTATCAAGAGAAGGCAGGCAAAGGTAGGGACAGGCGTGGGTAAACTGTGCTGCTTATTTTCTTGTATGTTATTAAATATGTAGGGACATCCTTGTTTATTTCTTTTTTTTTTTTTTTTAAATTAATTATATATTTTTAGTCCGTGGGGAAGAACGAAATTGTAGAAATTTTATTTCTACCTTCTTTAGAGAAATTTAGGTGATTAGAAGTGCTTTCTCATAAACCATTTTCTTTTAATTGCCAAACGTAACGATATTACGTATATAAATTAATTGTTTGCTGTATGTGTTATGGCAATGTCGGATGGTGCAAGTACGTAAAAAGAGCCCCATATTAATGGGTTAACCCAATTAGAATTCATATTCCTAGTACCTATAATTATTTGGATAGGTGATGTGCAGTCTAATTTGGGATGATTAGAGGTTTTATTATTATTATTATTATTGTTGTTATTAATATATTGTGTGCTTATTAGTCCGTTTCCGTTATTGTTAACATTTTCTAGTGGAACTCTTAGTATCAACTACGATTCCTCATTTTTAAAATAAAAAATAAAAAAAACGACTCCTCATGAATTGCCCTGCCCAAGCGTTATTCTAGGATTCCTATGCCCGTCAAACCATTTTCAAAGTTAGCATTCAACTTAGGCACAATCTAATCTATCTAAACTATTGATAATTAATTAATCCAACCTCAGTTAATCATATCGTTTGGTAGTCATATTTTTTCAACACAGTATTAGTCAAAATTTTTAGTATATTGTTTGATTTGCATATTGATCAAAATTACTGATACTGTTACTGGACAAAAAGCTTTGAGATAGTGTACTGGATCAACACTAAAAAATTTGAACCATACATTTGATGATATAAAATCCATTTTGTAGAACAAAATCAATATAATCCATAAAATTCGAAAGATAATCCTATGACAAGTATTCAAATCACAATATTGAACTTGATTGCAACTTATAATATGATTGATTAATTTTCTTAATATTTTTAATTTTTTTTTCAATCATAAAATTTTTATCCAATATTATATACATAAAATGTGATATAGGAGAATTGTACTATTTTATTCTTCACATATTATAATGTCCAGCTTCCCTTATATTGTCTAGTTTTGCTTACATATGCTATTTGAGTGCTTTTACATAAAAAATTGCCCTAATGTAGGTTGACAACGGTTTTGAAGATGTGTAATGGACGGAATGTTTATGGATGCACCGCCAAAGGTAACAAAAAGCAATTTTCTAACTAAATCATATCCCTTTATAGTAATATGAATTGATTTGAAAACATTAACAGCCATGCGATGTGCCCATCGCACAAACACGTTTATAACCTTTTTTTATTTTCTCTCTGATTTTCCCTATATTGCAATGTGCAGTATTTGCATTCTTCTTTAAACATCTTATTTGTTGGTTTTAGGGTTGGAGAAACTCTGTTGATGTTTGTGCAAAATGAAGAAGAAAGATTAATTAGTATAATACGTCACGTATTTTGATTCATAACGTGTAAATATTAATAATACATCATTTTAAGAAAAAATTATCATTCTTAATTTTAGGTGTCAGAATATTATTAATATGTGTACACTATTAATTCATCCATATGGAGTGTTAATACGATTAAAGCCATTTTCCAAAACGAGACTCTAAATTGGGAGAGAGAATTAAATAGTTTATTCAAATCTTGGATTACTAAGTCAATAGAATTCTGAAAGAGGTTAAATTTATGCCCATATAAAGAGCCACAAACACACACCTTTTTGAAAATTCACATGTACATCAGTAAAAATATCCTCATTAGATGTTAGTCAAAGTCGGTGGTGCGTGTACTTGGATGTTGGTTTACTCATAGCCCGCCTAACTTTCGCTAGGTTAAAGAGAGTGCCTTGCTTAAGTCTAAAAGAAAGAATATACATTTACATTTGGCTTTCTTAAGTTAGCTATGAATAATTTGGATAACTATTCGCTCCACTTAGACAAAAATAGCCATGTTGGGTCTTGTATAGCTTATCCCTTGAAGAATGATGTTACACCTTGTTTGGCATAAGGGAAGATATATGGAAGGAATGAATATGAAAGAAAAGAATTATAAGGTATCTAATTTTGTGTTTGGGTAATGAGAGAAAGGAAAATGGAAGGAATTTAAATCATCTCTAAAGACAAAATATAGTATAAAATTAAATTACTAATATATCCATAAAAAGTAATAAAAGATAGGATGAGAAAGGTTAAACATGGAATTCAAATAACTTTGTAGCTTTGCATTCCCATTCTCTCCAATTTGGAAACAAAAATTCTTAGGGCTATGGAAAATTTTTCCTTCTAAATTATTATTTTTCATTTCCCTTCCTATTCTAAACAAAGGAAAGAGCTTAAAAAATTTACCTTTAGTTCCACTTTCCTTTCCCTCTCAATTCTTTCCATTATCCCAAACATAGTCTTGTTCTCTATACATGTTGATATAAGTGTGAATCTTCCCCCACGAGTGCTTATTTGATCAAGGATGTATTGATACACAAATATATATCATTGCTCCTAACATCATGAGTCATATGAAGAACCAAAAATATATTCTTGGGGCCCTAACACATTAATTGCTCACATTTCTCAATAATTATTTCGTACTTGGCACTATTATTAGTTGATGATGCGGATATAGGTAAAAGTTGAAAAGAAACATATAAGAATTACTCCAAGAATTCAGAAACAATGACGTTGAAATATGTGGAAAAATCAGCTTACATGCAATTCCAAACAAGAGACAATGCATAAAAAATTTATCTTTCCTTCCACTTTCCTTTTCCTCTCAATTTTTTCCTTCATCTCAAACATAAGCTTGGTCTCTATACATGTTCATATATAAATGTAAATCTTCCCCATAAGTGCTTATTTGATCAAGGATGTATTGATATACAAAAACCTATCATTGCTCCTAACATCATGAGTCATGTGAAGAACCATAAATATATTCTTGGGGCCCTAACACATTGTTTAATAATTATTTCATACTTCGCACTATTGTTAGTTGATGATGCGGATATAGGTAAAAGTTGAAAAGAAATATATAAGAATAACTCCAAGCATTCAGAAACTAAGGCATTAAAATATGTGGAAAAATCAGCTTACATGCAATTCTCTGAAAACGACATATACCAAAAACCCAATCTTTTTCCTTTACATGACAAAAGAATTACCCATCGCATTCTTGCATGTACTCTCTCTTCAATCCTCTCGACAAAGCTGGGGAAAGACAAAAACCTAACGCAGCCATTGTCGTATGATGGCTCAACAAATAAAGCAAAAGATTCTGATGCTATTAATTGCTGCATGTGCAACAAACAAGGCCACGAATCTTCTTATTTGGTCCCTACAACCATTAAATCTCGTCCTTACTTTTAAGATTATCATCAACACATATCTCATAGCTATATCGTATAAATTGTCCGATTTTTATCGTAGAAAACAAATTCGATAGGGTGACGATAAAGAACTGAATTTGAACAATCCTTGAGGAAGAATAAGTATTTATACTAATCAGGCCATAGCGCTTCTTAATAGATAATACCTGATTCAACAAATAACATTTTTGACCAAAATGAAAACTTATATAATGATAGAAATGTACATAATAATTAGAAAATGAATACTATTTTCCTCAACCGTTAGTAATTTTCGCTACGTATATTACCTGCAATCGATTGTGTTAAAAATAGGTGTTCGGCTCGGCTTGACCAATTGGGCCGATTCCTATGACCACCAACTCTAAAGTAGTTTGGTTCATATTTTCAAATTTTAGTTTTACATATTTAATGGATTTGAATCTCCTCCATTCTTATTTCCTTGGTTTTTATCGGTTTCCCTTTGTATTTTTGCAATTCCTCAAGTTGGAAGTTCCTTCTTTAGTGAAACCGTAATCATGGACCAACCGTTGTTATGAAACACGCTATTGCTTGTCGGCTACAACATCACCTTATGTGGTAGTAAATCACAATTCACAACTGTTGTCGATCAATATTATCATATTTTTAGACTTTCTTAAGTATTAAGTTGTAACAAACCCTATAAATCTTCGAACATAATTCTTATGAAATAAGAATACTTTAATTGGCATTATAATTCCTACTTTGCTTTGGTACTTACAAAATATCAATGTGTTATAATCTTTCGAAGGTGTTAAACACCTTCTCATTTTCTGCCATAGTTATTTTATTGTCAACTTGACAACAACCTTATATAAAGCATTCAACGGGGAAAAAAAAAAAAACATTATATAAAGCCGTGCACACATTATTATGCATAGCCGTGGCCCCTGTATAGTGTACTCTAGATTCTCGTAAATTTAAAGTGAGCTTGCAACTTTGATTGATGGAAAATGTTGCCCATTGGAAATTACATTGATTTAATTACTTGATTTCCATGAGGGACATATGTAATAATTTGTCACCCTGGCTAGTATTGATCCTTTGATGAAGATTAGATCGTCCATTTTTCTTTTTTCCCCAAATCAACATGAATTTTATTTCATAGAGTATAGGGGAATACAAACGCATATATAGTATTGACAAAATATATGGAAAGAAATGAGGTGTCAAATTTCTATCCATAGCTCATAATTAGGGTTGGACAAAAATATCACGAACCATGAATCAAACTATAGACCGAATAAAAAAAATGGTTTTCTACGAACTATTTGGTTTCGCTATATATAAATGGTTCAGTCCAATATCGTTTAGAATAAAACCAAATCGTTTGGTTAAACAAAAAATAATTTCATGCAATTATTTTGTGATTTAAAAATTATTTTTTATTAATCTTTATAGATTTCATCAAATTTTTTATATATTTTTCTTCTTTATCTTATTTTTGTGTAAATTATCAAGATTCAGTTGAGTGAGTTCTATCTGAAATTTTATATTTAGAAATTTTCATTTTCTAAATTATTTCTAAATTGTCATTTTCTTATATGTTTTTAAATTAAGGGTCTTACCTTGGTACTTTTTACACATCTCTCATTTCTTTTCCGATTTTTAGTATATCTTTTTTATTTTCTTTATATTACTTTTTAATTGGCAGCTTTATTTCTCCTTTCTCGTAGTTTATTTGTTAGAATAGAGTTTCTTATCCTTATTAAATCTAGTTAAGTTTGTTGAGATTTTGTATAACTTTTTACTAACTATCATTACACATAATAAATAGATGAGAAATTAATTAGAAATATGTGAAAGTTCAACGGAAAGAAAAATATGTTATTGAAGATAAAAATATTTAATGAAAATTTGATATAAATGGTTCGAACTGGTTTTAATTAGATTTGAAAAATTAACGAACCGAATCATATGGTTATGTTCAATTTTTTTTTAAACTGAATATATTATATTAAGTTTGGTCTAGTAAGGGAGGACGAACCGTAACAAACTGAACAGCATCCACCCCTACTTGTAACCACTCTTAAATAAAGATGGGGCAACTCAGAATCCTAATAGTTCTAGAATTACTAATCTAGTACTCTAATTGAGAAAAAACATCATACCATTTTTTTTATGAAAACCATTGAAGAACAAAACTTTGATGTGGCTCATTCATTGTTAAACTGATGGTTACAGATCTTTCGATATGAATAAAAAGCAACCTCTTATCATAATAAGAATTTTCTACAGTTTTGTTTATATTTTTTAGGAGACCAATCCAATCCCTCATCTTATTGCTAATATAATATCCATTACATCTAAACTGTCAACCTAATTGTGTTTTTAATGGTTTAGATCTAGTGGTAGTGTTTATTATTAGGTTAGTTCTCTTATGCACTCCTGGTGGTTTAACAGCCGTGAATGATGGTGGACTTATAACAAAGCCTCCTATAGTTGCAAATAAGGGCCTTTTGATACTTAAGTTATATTTTGAGATGAAAAGTGAGAGAGTTAGGTGTATGTAAGGAGTGCCTAGGAGAGGATCCTTGTACTTGAAGTTTCATGCCTTATTTAAATGGAATAAGCTTGCTTACTGGAGCCATGTGTCGACTAGGGATTGGTTCATACATGATATGGCATGGGGGTATGCTCAGTACGAGAAAGGACAGCTCCTTTCTCTCAGTTGATGGATCTTAGGAAGGGAGTTTGTCATATCATCATGGGTAGTTATCATAGCCTAAGCGGCTAGATCCTTAGATTGCATAATAAGATATCATATGGCATTTAATGAAGGGAGATAAGGGAGATGAGTTGGACATTCTCTTGTAATGTGCTCTTTAGCTTAGGTGTTGAGCACCTAGCGTCCTCAGGATCTTGATGTCGAAGTGAGGTCGTTGGGCATTGGACTAGTTTTCTCGAATCCCTCGAGGTCCTTGGGGCTCGAGACTAAGGAGTCGGGCATCTTGAGGATTTTATTGAGGGCTTGTGGTCTCTTTTTTGGATCGAGGTTAGAGGAGCACTCGGGGATTTCCTGAGCTTGTGCATGAATATTTGACGCATCGATGGTCTACTTGTGCTTGAGCTTGGGTTGGTTCGTTTCTTTAAGCCCAAGCAGGTTGTCCTGTTGAAAGGAGAGTTGAGGCCTCAGCTTGAGAGATGCTTAGGGGGGCAATGAGCTGGTTTGATTAATTAGGTTTAGGCTTCCAAAGTGATAGGCCTTTGGATATTATAATAAAGGTTAGGTAAAGGGTTGGATTGGTTTCGTAAAAAATATAGATGGAACTGTGGAATTGTCTATATAATAGAATGTAATGAAGATAACGGTTACAAATATAATTTAAGAGTGAGTAATCAAAATAAAGATTATTGGCCCTAAGTTTTATTAGAATAAGAATCCCACGGACGGAGGGAATTGGATTCCTTAACTCGGCAAGCAAACCAAAACTCTAAAAACACAAAATGTACAAGTACATAGATGTATTGCTTGTAAAAATGCGTTAACTAAATATGGGAAAGCATAAGATAAATGTTTTTATACGAAGTTAGGAAACCTTCGCGACTTTCCTTAAGAAGGTGCACGTGAGGCATACGGACTCAATGATTAAGAGTGAGATGCAAAAAAGGATGAATGTTAACACATGTCCTATTCATGAATGTGTTTACGTAAATGTTAGATGCATAAAAAATGAAAATTTTACATTTTTAAACTATTTATTATGTTTGGTTTTTTAATAATACATTTGATTTGTATTAATCTTTATTTATTTGAGGGTTCTATTTTTGAAAAACTAGTCGATCCATGTTTGATTTGTTTTCGTTGGAAACCCCAATATTTTGATAAATTATCTTTTTTTTTTCCTTATTATAATTATGGTAAAGTTATGGTTGGGGAAAGAAAGTTGTAAAGAGAAAGTTTCTATATATTTTTGGAAAATTAAAAATGTATTTTATTCATTGAAATTTTATACAGATCTGTTTGGTATTAATTTTATAAAAGGATTATATATATACTTATATTTTTATCTTTTTAATATTTTATTTCAACAAAGACGCATTAATTTAAAAATAATGATTATAATATTTTAATATTTTAACAAGTGTTTTAGAATTACTCCTTATATTCAAACGCTGCCACAGCGTCACAGAAAGAAGTTCAAGGCCCGATTTGGTAGAAAGGAAGAAAGCAAAAGATAAACACTGAAAACTGTGCTATGATATTGATCTCCCACTTGTATGCATTTTTCGAGGTTCACCGAACACGACAAAGAAATCCCATTTATATCTGAGGTTCCGTCTTCTGTACTCGTCGTCTTTTGACTTCAATGAATTAATAAAACCTAAATAAAGACGATCCGAGCACGCTCTTTTGCGTATGTTATTGTTTGCGTTAACTAAATATTTTTCAAATAATAATATAAATACGTGCGTGTTGACATAATCATTGAGGGAAAAAAGATCCAAAATGTTAGAAATTCTTAGTTAGCTTTTAATCGTTACAACTACATAGTATAAACACGAGGAATATAAAAACGTACTATTATATTGTACTGTGTTTAATTTATATAGTATTAGATATAGATTTTTTCATATCTTCTTATTTGATATGTATAAGAATTAAATTTGTTATTATATTTTGATTTTATACCTTAATATTATCTAATACTTAGTCAATTTTCATTTTTAGATTATTTTAAATATACAATTCACAAACTTTGTTTCATTTACTTCATATTGATGTATGGGCCCTTATGTATTGTAACCATAATTGGAGCTACTTGTTTTTTTTACCATCATTGATGATTGCTCACAAAACACATGGACATACTTAATGAATGCTAAATCACGGTTTCTATCTATTCTTGAAAATTTCTTTTCTTACTTAATCAATCATTTTTCTATTGTACCAAAGTTTATACAATTAGTTAATAAAGCTGAATTTCTGTCATTTACTTGCAAATTTGTTTCGAAAATTAGGAATTATGCACAAATGTACTACTACCTACACACCACAACAAAATGAGCATGTTGAGAGAAAATATTGGGATATTCTTAATACTGCAAGGGCCTTGCGTATCCATGGAAATTTCTCTAAATCTTTTTGGGGAGAATATGTGCTTGCTGTTGCTTATCTTATAAACAAAATATCTATGTCAATTTTGAGATGAAAATCATATCATGAAGTTTTGTTTAGAGAGAAGCCATATTATGATCATTTAAGGATCATGGGTTATTTATGTTTTGTTGGTTGAAGTCCAAAACCTTTTGATAAATTTGATACTCGAGAAGTGAAATGTGTGTTTTTTAGGTATCCTCATGGTTGTAAAGCCTATAACGTTTTTAATTTAGAGTCACAATAAATACTTGCTAGTTGAGATGTGGCGTTTCGTGTGGCTGTGTTTTCCTTTCCATTAACTTCAGCTCCTACATCTACTATTCTTTCTTCGTTACCACATATTCCTTTACAAACTACTCCATCCTTATATGCTAATCCTTCATTTTCACATATAAACCTTATTACTCTTGATTCTTTATCATTGTTGGCATTTGTTGATATTTCTTTTCACTCTGCTTCTTCCATGCCTCATATTGACAATAATTCTTCTAAGCATATTATAGAGTTACTTCCAACTATACATAGGTCCTCATGTGTTACTATGCCACTTGCATGGTTACAAGATTATGTTACCAACATGACCACTTTGAGTTGTCTTATTAGTTCTACTTCTTTTTTCACATCGATGTCTCTATTTTTTTGCTCATGTTTTCACTAATTTTCCTCTTGACTTTGTGCAATCAGTTGCCTTATTATTAACTAAAGAACTTACTAGTTACTCACAAGCAGCTAAGATAGATGAGTGGGTTATTGCTATGAACAAAGAGTTAGAGGTCTAAGAACCCAATAACACTTAGGAACTTACTAGTTTACCCCATAGAAAGAAATCCATTGGTTGCAAATAGGTGCAAAAAATAAAATACAAGGTTGATGATAGTGTTGAGCACTATAAGGTTAGATCGGTAGCCAAGGACTATAATCAAATTGAGGGTATTGTTTATCATGATACATTTTTACTAGTGGCTAAATTGGGTACTTTTTGGTTGTTACTTATTGTTGTTTTTGTTCATGATTGGCCTTTGTATCAATTGGATATTAACAATGCTTTTTTACATGGTTTTCTTGAGGAAGATATATACATGATTCCACCTGAGGGTTATATAAAAGCACAATCATGTCAAGTTTGCAAATTAAAAAAAGATCACTATAGTGCCTTAAACAGGCTTCAAGGTAACAGAATGTTGAAGTTAGTCAAATTCTTATCAAACAAGATTTCATTAGGTTTAGGAATGATTATTCCTTGTTTGTACGGCATGAGAAGTTAGATTTCATTGTTATCTTGCTGTATGTTGATGACTTATAAATCACAAGAACTTTGTTACAACAATCATAAAGCTTAGGCAAGATCTACATACTACATACACTATAAAGGATTTAGGCGAGACATTATTCTTTTTAGGCGTGGAAATATGTCACAAATTAGAAGGCATTTTCCTTAACCGACGTAAATTCATTTTTTTTATATCGTTTTTGATGTTAGTCTTACAGGTTGCAAACCATTAGATGTACTTATAGGGTTGAATTTGTTTAAAGATGATAGTGACTTTCTTTTTAATCCTTTACCTTATCGAGAGTTAGTTGGGGAGCTTTTGTACTTGATTATTACATTTCTACAATTATCTTTTCTAGTTCATCATCTCAATCGGTTTTTATCTAAGCCAAGGATTGCTCACATGAATGTTGCGATGCATGCATTGTGTTACTTAAGTGGATACCTTCACTTGGCTTATTTCATTCCTTTTCTTCTTTGTTGTTAACTTGTTATAGTGATGTTGATTGGGGATCTTCCTTATAGGATAGGAAGTCCATTTCAAGTTTTGTATATTTCTTGGTGATTTCCTCATTTCTTATAAAACTACGAAGCAACAAACTGTAAGTAGTTCTACTACTGGGGCAGAATATAAGATCGTGAGTACAACTACTAAGGAGCTTCTTTGGTTATCTTATGTCTTGCAAGATTTTGTGTTCTTCTTGATTTACTTATTCCTTTGTATTGTGATAACAAGTTTGCCATTCAAATTATTGCTAACCTATGTTTTCACAGTTAGACTAAGCACATTGAAGTGAATATTCATTTAATTTGTGATCAATTAGCGGACCTTCTTACCAAACCGTTGCTTAGTGCTAAAGCTTCTGATTTTCTTTTCAAGTTAGTCTTTCAATTGTCTCCACATTTATTATTATTTTTTTTGGGGGTGGGGGGTGGGGGAGGGTGGGGGGACAGGGATGGGGTAGGGGTGGTGTGGTTGGGGTTGGAAATGCAAGAATTAGCACATTTTATTTATTTGTGTACATTGTTTATACCAAAGTAAATGGGGTGGGTTTAGAATAGCCTAGAGCTTGTCTTGTTATACTAATAGATTTCCTAAATTCATCCTAAAACTCTGTAAGGTCTTTAACTCTATACCAAAAACTTGTCTTATTACCTTAATAGGGTATCTGCTTTTTAAACCACCAAACCTATTTATATATATATATATTGGCCAAAAGACTATTTTTTCTTTTATTAATCTTTATGTAAGAAATTGATTTGCATTATTTACAAAACATGACTAATGCAATGAGGATGAAGGAATCCATTTGTTGTATCCTCTTCATCTTATGTATTTTATTACAGTATCAGTTGAACACCTAATAGTATTGTTATGTGATAAGTTTGATAATTTATATAGGTTTCATCTTGATTTTTTTTATATGTTTTGATTTTAAGTATACGGTTAATGTTTACATCAAATTTGACACAACCATCTTCTCACATAGATACACATTCATAAATACTAATAGAAAATAATAAATGCAATTAAAGTTGTTATCGTACATTTTTTCATCTATTTATTATCTTAGGTATATGAAATTTAGTTAATATTATATTATTAATTTATTATTTTTTTTATCAGGTAACAGGTTTCTTATTGAGTATTTTTAAAATCCCATAACTCTTCTCAAAACCCTATTTAGCCATAGCCTAAAACCTTATCGAGTAGTACTTTTTAGGATTTTTAGTGGGTTGGGCGAGTCTGGTACCCTATAACGATCCACTTAGTTGCATTCTTAATCGTTTATAGGTCTGTTGGTATATGTAGTTATATCAGTTAGCTTTCAGACCCTTACACAAATACTTTGTATTAGTAGACTTCTCATTAATTCAATTACTACAAAATATCTAAATATTATAGATTCATTTCTCTCTCATGAACATAAAGTGCATTTATTATGCTCTTTATTTGCATCCCAATTGCTTCACTCTCATCTCCTCGTGTTTCACTTGTGGATAACCTTAGGGGTGGTTGTCAACAAGTATAGTGTAGTAAAAAATGCATGGTAGTGTTAACTACCTGTCAATAATCAATCTTGTAATTGTTGACAAGGAGATAGTGATATACCATTTTGCTTACAACTTGTCAACAATCGATCTTGTAGTTGTTGATGAGTTGACCGCTAGAGCAATCTTTGCGTTCACAAGGCTGATTTTAGAGATCAACTAGCTATTTTTATCTACTTTGCTTACAAAACATAGGCATAAATCTTTGAAAGTAAATCCTTGCAAATTGAGGAAAACACTTAAAAGCATGCACCCTACCTTCCATCATGAAGCCATGAGCTTGATCTAACACAAAAACAATCTTGTAGAACTATAACACATATACCTACATATGTCATACTTTTATATATATACATGGACATTCTCTTGTTGATCTAAATAACATATCACCTCTAATTTATGTGAATGCAAATACATATAACTCCCTCTATTAAGCTTATGACTAAAAATAACATAAATATATACATAAATGTATAAAGCATGCTTTCACAAGAAATTTAAACCAAAGCAAATTTAAAGGAAATTAAAGGTTGAGTATGTCTCTAGAGACATCAAGTATGGTAAACCCCAAATAACGGATCCCTATCCTTTTATTCTTTTATTCTTCTTCTTCTTCTTTTTTTTTTTTTTTTAAATAGTTTATTTTATAGGTAACCCCATGATTTACTTCTAGAAAAGCGTTAAATACCATCACTCCTACGGTCACCTTAAGAATGTTAGGGCACAATTAAGTCCAACGTCGTACAGATAACATGGATGAAGACGGGTATTTTCCCGACACTGTCAATCAAATCCTTGCTGCAGTTTCACGTTTGTCCCAACAAAAGTATATATTATTTTATTGTATTTGCTTCTAGTTGATCGAGGAGCAGAAACATTTTATGCTGTAGTACACATGCACGAGTCGTGAGTCGTTTCTTACCGTACCAATATGTTGACCACGTGAGAAACGTGAATGCATATTTGCTAGAAGTATACAAGCTCCCACCCATTATAGGAAAAGGCATCTCCAAATGGAAGTTTTTAAGTAAAAACAACTTGGAAACTGTTCCTGATTTCTAGTGGCCATACCGCGGAGAAGATCGCTTTCTCTAGCGCAACAATAGGACACCTAAACTTATGTGTCGAGCAAATGAAATAACAACCAATATTGTCATACCAAAATTGGAAGTTAGATCTACGAATAAAAACGGGTTGAGAGTTGAGAGTATTAGATAGAAATCAATAAAAAACATTAATGTATAATTTATATATTTTTTATGAAATAATAAAGTTATCTATACCTTTAAATTTAATAGTTGAGAGTTTTCCATAATTTAAATTTTGTTTTTTTTCAATTTAAATTTATTTACTTAATAAATTAGTGCCTTTTTCTGGAGGAAAAAAAAAAAAAGTATATTGTAACCCAAAAAACATTGGGAACTGGCTTGGACTAACTAGGTCAACTAGATTGAACTGGGATTAACTGTTAATACGAGTAAAGGGATGACTCAAATCAGTTTTATGAAGGGCTGAAGTCTAATTAGGACCGAACAAATTAATTTAGATAAGGATATAAATAAGTTGAGTTGCATATGAGTTACTAGAGTTTAGCTCTACTTAAACTCAATTCATAAATAAGTTGAGTTTGGGCTCAAAATATAGCCTATTTATATAAATGAGTCAATCTCAAGTTTATATTTAGGCTTGCAAGCTAACTAATGAATAAGCTCATTTATATGATTAATGAGCCGACTTATGAATAGACTTGTAAGTAACTTATGAACTAGCTCCCAGGCTAATATATTATATTAAAAATCATATTATATGAAAAAAAAAATAACATAAGAATAAGAATAATATGATTTGAAAAATTATAAAAAAAGATATATTTTGAAAACTTTGAATTAATATTGAGAATCTCGAACTTGAACTTAGGCTCATAAAGGCTTTTTTATCCAAATGAGCTTAAGCTCAAGTTCAAGCTCGTTCAAGTAAATAAGCTTAGGTTTATTAATCTAAGTGAGTTATGCTTGAAATTTAGAATTTTTAAAAAGTTTGAACTCAAGCTTATAATTTTTAAATTTAGTAAAGACTTGACTTGGTTTCGAGTTTTATAATTTTTAAATGAATTAAGTCTAAACTTTTAACATCCTAAATGTATGTCCAACAACATTTATAGTAACTATTATTATTTCGAAGCAACAGCAGTAATACATAAATCTGTCTTATTCATCCCAGGTCTATCGATGGTCGTGACTGCCACTGGCCAGAGCGGTGGTTTTACATGATATTCAAGTTTGGAATGAGAAGTAATATGGAGGAGACATGATTTTTCGTTTTTCTGGGAGGAAAACAACATTTGTCATACGCAGAATATTTTCAAATTTGATCAATGTGTTTTCATTTTTCAAAAATATATCCTATACTAAAAAGGAAAAAGAATCCAATGCTTTACAGCTGTTAATAACTATTCCATTTCTTCCATAACATACAATTTTGCCATTTAAAGCTATATAGGGCAGGGAATTTTAAGATTGAAGGTATAATATTAAATTCGGCAAGTGTCATAATTGCTTCCAACTGTCTTCTTTGAATTGCCAGACTTCTCCGACTATCTCCAACAAGTAAAAATCTTAGAGAAGTGACAATTTCACAATGTTACTTCATCCTAAATTTAACAAAGAAGGAAAATAATAAATGTATTTAATGGCCAATAAATGGAATATGATAAGAAAGTTAATACTCTTGAACATCTGATTTTTACAGTTGTTTTGTCTTTATATTTATATATAGCAGGGTGATTTTATATTATACTTTTCTTGCTACATATGTGGCACTAACTAGTTTCATCGTGGTATAATACTTCAACAATTCTTTATCAATGTCTAACCATCATAAGTGAAAATTAATGTTCTTTATGAAAAAGAAACCAATACTAAGAAAATTTTTATTGTCTTTAAAATCATAAATTATATCAATAGTTCTTTTTTTCTAATGACACTATACATTGTAATATGTAAAAAGGAGGAGAAACTTAATTCATTAGGTTGAGAGATCAATGTTCATATACTATTAGATTGTAAGAATCTTAACTTGAAAGTAGTCTAATGTTCCACGATCACTTAACTATTATTTCAACTATAACTATCATTAAAGCTTGTATACATAGATAGTGTTAGTACCCAAAAAAAAAAAAGAAAAAGAAAATGAAATAAACTCAAAAAAGAGATAATCATCAATCTAAACGAAAGTTATGTCAAAGGTGATGAAGTAAGAAAACTCTAAAGTGCAACTCATCCCCAACTTATCTTAGGAAACAACACAATTGACACTCTCATTTATTTTTCTGTTGACTAATGAAAAAGAAAAACAAGCAATACTTTATTGCACTTCTAATATCTGTTATAATTCCTTTAAACTTTCAAGAACTTGTTAATTTTCTATAGATCATGCTAAAATTTGCCTTTGGAATTAGCACCACTTTATTCCACTATCTTTTATGAGCTAAACCAATTCCTTCTCTAGTAACAAGAACCCCCTTCAGTTCATTGTCAACACCTTTGATATGCATAGCTATACATCATGCATACCCCTCTAGATTTAATAGCAGCATTGAAGCACCATCATCTTTAGTTTTTACAAAATCATGTAGAGATGAAGACCATCTCATAGTTTGATTGTTGATGTCGTTAATCACTCTCTATCGAGCTACCTTCATCGAGTTGGATAATTAAGGATTTCTTTCAACTCTTTATTGATTGAAGCATACACAAGAAGGATATGGTTGTCGTTTTTTGAAAATATAGTTATTTATTTACTTCTAGATATACGATGAAGTAAGAGCAATCCTAATGAACAAATCTTTTATAGTAGTTTTTTTTTTTTTTGGCAATTGCTAAAGCTTAAAAGTTGAGGTAACTACAAATCAATTCACCTACTATTAAGCTCTTTTACATGTAGATTGCAAATTACAATTGAGACAAGTTGAACTCAATTATAGTAAAAGAACAATTGCTTTGTTAATTTGTCATTAGTACACAAAATACATATAAGACTTAATGAATCTTCTTGTGAAACAAATTCATATTAGTCTGCCAATAAATTGGTAGAAAATTTTTCAAGAATAATTTTAGGGAAATTGAAAATAATCCCTCTAAATTTTAATCTTTATGCAATTATATCCCTAAGCTTCAATTGTTGCAAATAGCCTTTTAAACTTTATGTGCAAATTTACCTTATAAACTTTCAAGTATTGCAAATAACCCTCTTGAATTTTGATAAATTGCCAATATAAATGGCATTTACATTTTTTTTTGTTTTCATTAAAAAACACGTAAAGGTTTAAGTTTAAGGGGTGTTAAAATATATTTAGATAAATTGCCAAGAGGGGTGTTATTTGCAGTATTTGGAAGTTAGGATATATATCAACATAAGATCAAAGTTATTTTACTCAAAGATTTTTCTTTTATTTCTTTCTCTAACTTTGTAAGACAATCTAAACTTTAAATAATTTTCAATACTTTAGTGTCGGCTGAATGGCAAGTGAAAGCTTTATAATAATTAGAGCCTGTAGATTAAGGTGGTTGTATACGTGCAACGTGCATCTCATGTTACTCATGGCCTTAGAAAAATGATGTGGAATGATAAGCAAAAAGTGACTTAGAGAAGAAGAGGCAAGGAGAAGAAGTAGGCAATCTCAGGAAGCTTCAAATGTACTAGTGACAATACAAAAGCATTTCTTTGCATAACTGAATTGTCAAATGAGGAGAGCCCTTGAGTATTTATAGAGTTAAGCCATCAATAGCATTTGTTAGATTGCGTTGTCGATTAACGATTGAGATGAAACCTCCTATTGATGGATTCTTCCATGAGATCTTGTTGAGTTTAAGCCCATGGATGGTCTTTCTAAGTGCATGAGCTTCCTCGAGAAAGTTTATGGATGGGTAGATCGGTCTAACGATCCCTACTTTAGCATATGCCAAATCTCCCAAAGTCATTCCAATATCATAGACTTGATTGTTTGAACCCTATCACCTTGGCTTAAAAAGTTAAGCTTAGGTCGTTATCAGACTTAAAGCCCAAAAACCAAATTTAGCCTTCTATAGAAACCATTTCTATCATCTTGAATACTATGCAACATAAGAATTCTAAGAATCTCCTATGACCTAAATTATTAGAAAAATTAGTAGGTTGCTAGTTTAGTTTTCTTTTCATATTAGTAGTTAGATAATTAATTAGATATTAGGATTTTTACTTGATAGCATAAATATTCTTCTATGTAATTATAAACAATAATCATTCACTCATTTAAATAAAATCAAGATTTTGTTTGAATTCTTTTATAGAGATTCTTCTCGTTGCATATAGAAGAATTAGGAGTCTACCTCATATCTAATAGAGGAATTACGATTTTCTTCACTGAATTTCATGTTTTCTAAGTTGATGAGCTATGAGAATATGAGAATCTTAGTTTTCTCCTTCATAAGAGTCTCATTTTTCTCCTCCTTTGTAAGTAGATAATAAACCAGATTCTAGAATTTTAAGAATCTCACTTTCTCCTCCTCTATAAGGAAAGGACTAATAAGATTTGAACCTTATGATGCCATACTATTAATTACATTGTTAACTTTATGGTCAAGAATATTCGGAGATAATACCTAAGGAGCTAATGAAAATCCAGACAAATCTGGTACCAATGGATCAAATTGTAAACTAATTTTATATCCTTTTCCCACCTATTAAGAAAATTCTTTTGCTAACTTTTTCAATCTAGATGTTTTGTCACCTTAAAGAAGCCTTATGCTCTTCTCAGTTCAAGAAATCTGGATAAGGAAAAATTTTCAAGCCAATTCTCTTACAAGACTTCATAAAGAACATATTAGTCTTAAAAAGCTAGAAGCATTGACTTGCTTTGCCTTTATAATCTCCTGGCAACACTTTATATGAATTTGTTTCCACTCATAGAATTACATTACAAAAAAAAATAGCAATTAAATTAAACAATTGTCTATTTCATTTATTGGAGAAATTAAAACTACTCGTTGATTAAGTGGATATTTCATAAGCCATAGCCTTAATTAAAGTCTCTTTTCCTCTTAGTTGAAGAAGACACTTGTTCTAGCCTTTGAGGTTGAGAAAAGTTTTATCTTTGATTGACTCCAAAGTTTATATTTCATTTACCTAGAAGGTGAGACTTAAATATTTTCAAGGTTTATTGAGGGGATTAATTTAAAGAATTGAACAATAATCACTTTTTAACTTCATCATTAGTGGAACAATTGAAAATCATGGAAGATTTCTGAAAGTTCATTAATTGATGAGAAGCATTGCAATAGGTATCTAAAATTTACTTCAACTCTTGTGATTTTTGTCTATTCATTTTCAAGAAAATAGCATTGATAGCAAAAAAAATAGATGAGCTATGCCATAACACTACCCCTTTTAGTCTTGGGGATCTCCAAATTGCCTAAGTTATTAGCTTTGGAAATAATTTTCAATAGAGTATTCATTGTTAAGAGAAAAGGAAATATAGGATCTCATTGTCTTATCGCTCTTATTAGATGGAAGTGATCGGCTCTTTTGTTGTTAATTATTAATATGTAATTTGTGGACGTTATATACTTCATGATACAAAGGCACCCATTTTAGTCATTATTGCTTGTAAAAAAACTCCATGCTACTCTATCATATCCATTAGCCATATCATTCTTGAACATGCAATTTTTCTTTCCTTTTCTTTCAAGCTTAAATGAAAATGAAAGATTGAATAAGCTATAAGGATGTAATCTTGGATTAAATAAGATGGGATAGAAGAGCTTCAAAAAGGAGGGATGAGAGAATCAAGTAGTTGCAATCAATTAGATAGAATTTACAAAATGATCTATGCAAAATTACAAAGACTAATAAGAGAAAATTGTGAAATATCCTTCATGTGGTGTGATGCAAAACTATAGCCTAAAATAGAGAAGTCTAGACGTAGGGGTGGGTTTAAGCTTGTAAAAAACTCGAAAAGGTAATGGAAAGGTGTGGAAACAATAAGAAAAGTAAAACACAAGCAAACCCACGAATAGCTCTACAGGATATGACGCATTAATGGAACTTTTGAGGACTTATGGCATAACTCGATTACGTAAGCCTCGCAACTAGGTGCTCAGGATTCGGTACATAAAATTTAAGGTGATTGGATAAATTGTCTTATTAAGTCTAAATTTTACAACGAAGTAAGGAATATTAATAAAAGTAATTCTCTAAGTTTGGATTTAGGAGAATGAATAATAAAATAATTAAAAATGATAATATTGAATTATATGTATATTACTTGCTATTTATCGAAAACATGTAAAATGAGTTTCGATAATTAGCGAATTGATGAGTATTTATTTGTACCATATATGTATTTATGTGTAAGTAAAAATATGTAAAATTACTTAAAATACTTAGAATATGCTAAAATAATACCAACAAATTAAGGAAAATTCATAAAAATTAAATAAAAGTAAAGAAAAATACTAAAAAGTGTAGAATTATCTAGATTTAGGGTGTGGCAATCTAGAAATAGAAGATGGAAAATCAACTAATAATAATAAGCCAAATAGAAAGTGAAAAAGAAAAGAGATAAGGCTATTTGGAAACCAAGAATTAAAAGAAAAATCCTAGACATTACTATAAATTTAGAAAACCACTTCTACAATTCATTTTGGACCCTTAGGAGTTAAAAAAAAATTGATAGAGATTAAGAAGAGAAGATAGAGTATCTTTAGGAAAAAATTAGAAAAATAGTGTGCAATTACGGCATTGGAAGGGAAATTATACTCGACAATCACTTGGGGAGGAAAAGTCACCACCACTAGATAGTAGACCCCACACCTGGAGCTATTGGCATGGGTCAAGCCACCATTGGCGATTGGAAGTTGATCGAACGGTGAGTTCCGATTTCTTTTCCAAATTTGTTTAATTTCTTATAAATACCAAATATTTTTTGAAAATTATGAAATCTGGTATTATGATATATTTTAGTATGTAGATTTAGGGAAAAATGTCAATTTGATAAATTTAAGTCATGGGATATATTACTTTTAAGAAATAACTAAACTTGAGTCGGTTTTCAATTTAGATTTATATGACTTTAATGATGTAGTTTTGACTTCAAGATTTTTAGATAAACTATTTAGGACATATATTATAGTGATATAAATAGTTTTTCTTAAATTTAATTTTCTAAATTTTTACCTAATTTTTAGGCCCTAAAATCAAGCATAAAAGACAATTTATGGGCTTAATTTAATGATAATTTGATGGAAATTCTAATTTGATATGTAATTAGATATCTTTGGATGTAAATTTCTAATGTAGGATGGTATTTGTGGAGTTTGGGATGTTAATTGTATGTATTATGCATATTAGGAAATGAATAATGAGTAAAAGTGAATAATTAAGCTAATTTTGTGATTTGGGGATTTAATAGGTATAAATCCTGATTTAAGGAATAATTAAACATTTTGATATGTTATTTGATGATGAAAGATGATATATGTAATGTTAGAAATGTTAGATAGGTGAATTAAGTATAGATTATGTAATAATACATAATTGGAAAATTAAATAAGTAGAAAATATTAAGTAAAAATTAATGGTATTATAATATTAGGAATATGATATAAATCTGATTTGAAATATGAATTTAGGTAATTATGTGAAAAATACAGGTTATTCTTATGTTGGGAGTTAATTTGATTGATAAATTGGGAATAGGATGTACCGTATTGACCAAAATACTAGTTAGGAGCTAAAACAAAGATTTATAATATCTAACTATAGTTAGATAAATTTCACATATTGGTTTGAGAGGAATTCTTAGGGTTTACAAATAAAAATAGTAATCAGAAGCTAAAATAAAACTTAATTCAAAGACTGATTCAGAAATTGAATTAAAAACTAGTTTAGGAAATACAAAACTTGAATACTTGAATAAAATTATAATTTTAAACTAAAAACTAATGATTTATATATTATATATATATATATATATATAAGAAATCAAAACAGAATAAAAAATCTTTTCATATTTCTTTAAAGTTTCCTCAATTTTTACATAAAAACCTCGAAAAAATTTCAATAAAAAATATCCTAAAAACCTGAAAATTTCAATAAAGAAAGAAAATATAAGAAATACGAAAGAAAGTCATATAAATAGTTAAGGTATTATAAATATAAAAAAATTGGTCATACAACATATTTTTGCAAAATCAACATTAAACTTAATGAATTGAATTTGGATGAATAAACAATGGAAAACAGTTTGTAAATATCATATGGTACATAATTAAAATCTTTTGTAAAAATTTTCCTTGCAAATTCAAAAGGGTTAACCAGTTTACCAACCATTCAATGAACCAGAACATGGAGAACAATGTCATTCAAATATCACTCTTGCTCTTAGAGACAAGACAATAATGATTAATTCTTCAAATTAAAACCCATAATTACCACATGGTAAAGGGATTAATACCAATGGTTGTAATATATAGAATTTATTTCAAATTAATGAAAATTTCTTTTGGTTCTAAGGCATACAAAATAGATAAAAGAGGTCAAATTCTTTTTATCCAAATAGACCTAACTAAAGCCAATGTTTTTGTTCCTAGAATGATTAAATGGTCCCAAGTTAATTTACCTAAATATTGGGAAGTAGAAAACCTACTTCCAAAGCAACTAGTTTATAATATTGAACCATCAAATGTAGTTTAACACTCAGATAGTAAAGTTACCATTCAATTCAACAAAAGATTTTTTGATCAACCGAGGAGACCCTTAAAAATAAAATCGATGTCATCTTCTTCTAGGAGATCGGTAGACCTTCCAAACCTTCCGCCAATAATCTATACATTCTTTCATACTCAATCTAATGTTCAACTAAATAACTAATCACATAGGCAATCAAATATTCAAAATAATCCATCCATTTCTAAAATTGTTCATAATAGGTTTGGTATAACTTAACCAATTTACCAACTATCCAATGAACTAGAATATAGAGAAATAGGTGACCCAAAACTTAATGTTCTAGAAAAACCTTTCAAGCCAAATAGGATTCTCTTGAACAAGGAGTTTAATTTACCTAAAAATGAGTAAATTAGAAAATGGTACTTTGAAACATTCAATAATGTTAAAATATAAATAAAAGATTAATATTATAATTTCATGAATGAAATAGGTTCTTAGGTATATTTCTTCGAATTGTTTGAAGAATATTATCTAAAACCTAAAGAAATAAATGTGATCAATGAATATTTTAAATGAAAACTAAGTGATGGACAAATAATATAATCAAATCATCTATCACTCAGCAATATAAAAACTACTCATAAAAATACTGAAATAGCTCTTACTCTTTTAAAAAATGCAACAGATGAAGAAGACTCAAGAATAAAGAAAATAATAAATTAAAATAATTTTACTAACCGGTGCTTACATACAATAGGAAAATAATTAAATAGAACGAAAGATATAATCAATAGTGAGATAAATAAAATTAGTGAGAAAACTTTAAACAATAGAACTAATAAAAATACACTTTTGTTTAAACCATTTGAAATGCTTAAAAATCCCAACAGTGAAATTTTTAAAAACCTTAGATGATAGGAAAAAGGTGCTAAAAAATAAAATAATAAAAGAAGAAACTGCATCTTCAAAACTAATCAATTTTTTTGTTATGGATACGCTAACTTTAATTAAGAAGGATATTGTCATCAATGATACACATTCAGAAAAAATCAATACCTTGGATGAAATAGATAATGAATCAATTGGTGAAACAATGTCTAATATTTTTCTAAAAGATTTAAATATTAATGAATCAAATGATGAAATTAATAGAATTAATTGGAAAGAACTTAATGTCTTTAATTAAATGATAATGTTTTTTAATACTAATAAAACTATTCTAAATGTTATTGATTATCAAGTGGCACTCCTTTTAATTTCTAGTTTCATTAGACAATTAAAAGGATGGCGAGATAACTATCTCACTGAGGAATAAAAAATTTATAACCTCACTTCATGTAAAATTGATGAAAATGGTAGAAGAATATTAGATGATAATGATGAACTAATTGAAGACATGGTCAATACTTTGATATTCTCGATAAATCAACGTTTCATTGGAGACCTTTCACATATTAGAGATAAAACCTTAGATCTGTTGTCTAATATGAAGTCCAAATCTTTAGGAGAATTTAGACAATATAAAGATATTTTCTTTTAGAGAGTTTTCCTTAGGAATGATTATAATAAGCTCTTTTGGAAAGAAAAAATTTTAGTTGGTTTAAGAAAATTAGTAGGTGAACAAGTTAGAAAGAAACTCAGAGAAGAAAACAATGGTAGAATTCACTATGAAAATCTAACATGTGGAGAATTAGCATCATATGTTAATAAAATTGGAACTAATTTGTGTACCATAATAAGATTGCAAAAACAATTAAAAAATGAACAGCGCTTAAAACACTAAAGCCTTGGTGATTTTTATGCCTAATATGATTCTTCTTTTGTCAATAAGAAATAAAAATAAAAAATAAAAAATCTTCTCGTATTTCTTCAAAATGTCCTTAATATTTACACAAAAAACCTCAAAGAAATTTCAATAAAAAATATCCTAAAAAACCTAAAAATTTCAATAAAGAAAGAAAATATAAGAAATACAAAAGAAAGTCATATAAACAGTTAAGGTATTATAAATGTAAAAAAATTAGTCACACAACAAATTTTTGCAAAGTCAACAATAAACTTAATGAATTGAATTTGGATGAATAAATAATGGAAAACATCTTGTAAATATTTTGTGACAATGAATCCTTTTCATCAAAAAATAATTGTGATGATGGAATTCAAGCGAATGACATGAGTTCTACATCTTCTTCATCTGAAGAAGAAAATGAAATTAATATTTTGACAAATGAAGAAGAAGAAATTCTTCGTAATATTAATGAATTGCCAAATGATAATAAGAAACTAGATTTCATAAAAAATGTTAATAAACCTAATTTAACTCTTATATCAAATTTGTCTTATAATTTTAATGAAATCTTTGAAAGGGGTAAAAGAAAACAGAAAAAATCAGTAATTATTGATGATCTACATAATGAAATTAATACTAAAAAACAAGAAATAAAAGATTTAAAATTAATGCAAATAAAACTTGAAAAGGACTTTCTTGAATTTAAACAAAAAATACTAGTTCAAGAAAATAATCTTGAAACTTCAAATGAGAAAAATCCAAATGTTTTGCCAATATTTGATAATAATGATTATTTAATACATCTTGTCCAAGTAATAATGAGAAAATAGATAATTAATATTTCAATCGGAATCAATAATGAATTCGTCTTGGAAATAAATGCATTATTTGATACTAGTGCAGATTTAAATTGCATTAGAGAAGGGTTAATTCTAATAAAATATTTTGAGTAAACTACCCAATCTTTAAGTTCTGCATTTGGTAGCAAATTATACATCAATTATAAATTTTCCAATGCTTCAGTATTAAAAGATAATGCTTCATATAAAACTTCTTTCATACTTATTAAAAATTGAAATAAAAATGCTATACTTTGAATTCCTTTCATAAACCAAATCTAATCATTTTCTATTAATAAAGATGGAATTGAAACATAATATTTCAAAAGAAAAATTGTATTCAATTTTATCAACAAATCACAAACCAAATACATAAATGAATTAAAAAACAATTCAATTTCTGAATTAAATTGTTTAATTTAATGCAAAGAAAATCATTTGATGTATTTGAAAAGTGATCTTGAGTTCAAAAGAATTGAAACTTAACTTAATAATGAAAATTTGAAAATGAAAATTTCTAATTTGGAATTAGAAATAAAAAATTAAATATACTCTACACTCCTAAATATATTTTGGAATCGTAAGTCATACATAGTGGACTTACCATATGAAAGTGATTTCAATGAAAAAAATATTCCAACAAAAGCCGGACCTTCTCAAATAAATAACGAAGTATTAAACCATTGCAAAAATAAAATAAATGATTTACTCAATAAAAAATTAATTAGAAAAAGTAAATCTCTATGGAGTTGTTTTGCCTTTTATGTTAATAAAAATGTAGAAATAAAAAGAGATATCCCAAGATTAGTATTCAACTATAAGTTTCTTAATACTACTCTTCAATGGATTAAGTATTCAATACCTAATAAAAAAGATTTACTGAATAGGTCGAATAAGGCCAAGATATTCTTAAAATTCGATATGAAATCTAGATTCTAGCAAATTCAGATTAAGGAGAATGATAGGTACAAAACTACCTTTACAGTTTTTTTTGGTTAATATAAACGGAATGTAATGCCATTTAGACTGAAGAATGCTTTCTCTAAATTTCAGAGAATAATGAATGAAATTTTTAATGACTATACCAATTTCATAATAATCTATATTGATGATGTTTTGATATTCTTATCTAGTATAAACCAACATTTCAAACATATAAAAATTTTCATTAATATAGTAAAAAAGAATAACTTAATTATTTTACCTTCTAAGATTAGTCTTTTCCAGACTAAAATTAGATTTTTAGGTTTCAATATCCATAATGGAACAATAATTCATATTCAAAGATCCATAGAGTTTGCAAATAAATTTCCTAATGAAATTAAGGATAAAAATCAATTCCAAAGATTTTTAGGAAGTTTTATGTTATAGATTTTTTCCCAAATCTCAATATAATTTGTAAACCATTATATCAAAGGTTAAAAAAGAATCTACCTCAATGGTCAATTGAATATATAAATGCTATCAAAATAATCAAGCAAAAAATTAAAGAAATTTCTTATTTGCACATTATAGATTTTTCCCTACCAAAAGTGGTAGAAACTGATACTTCTGATTTAAGATTCGAAGGAATTCTAAAAAAAAGAAGATAATAAAAAATATGTTGTTTAATTTGTGTCAAAAAATTGCAATGATTGTTAATGCAATTATTCCATAATCAAAAAGGAAATTTTAACAATAGTTTTAACAATTTTTAAATTTCAAGGAGATTTGTTAAATCAAAAATTTCTTTTATGTGTTGATTGTAAAGCTGCTAAAAATGTTTTAATAAAAGATGTTCAAAACATTACATTTAAACAAATTTTTGCTAGATGGCAATCAATTCTTTCTATGTTTGATTTTGAAATAAAGTATATTAATGGATCTTCCAATTTTCTTTTTGATTTCTTTACTTATGAATTCTTGTAGGGAGATGTCTCCCAAGAAAGAGAAGTATAAAGGAAAAGAGAATGATTCTTCAACCTCCAGCAAGGGGTTGACCAATATTAAATCTTAGCTAGACGTTTGTAAATCATCCAACACTCCATTAACAATTAAAGATGAATTCTCTTCTAGGACCTCGAAACTAATATCTTCAAATAATCAATCCCTTTCCAATATTTGAAATCAATCCAATGAAGCTCTTTCTCAATTAGCTAATATGGAAGTCACTTTAGGATTACTGAAAGCAATTTCAATAACTTTATAATAAAAAAATAAAATCCTAATGGTGCTTAAAATTCCTTAACAAATAGAAACTCAAAGGAAAAATCAGAATGTTCAAATTACTGAAGTAGCAACTTCAGTACCTTCCATAATAATACCTACAAGTCAAAGGTCCAGATTTTTCACAAAACTTATTTTCAGATATATTTTCTTTATTAAAGAAAACTTATTTGAAAAGGTCCCTTTTGAATTTGTAAGGAAAATTTTTACAAAAGATTTTTATTATGTATCATATCATGTTTACAAACCAATTTAGTTTTATGAAAAAGTTTTGATTGAAATTGGTTTAATAAGATTCAAACATTTTGAAAAAGAAGGAATTGTTAGCTATTCTACAGCTAGAATTTTAAGAGTGATCAATCTGAAAGAATGACAAACCCATCCGACAACCCCAGTAAAGCTCAATATAGAACCCCTTTTTGCACAGTCAAGTCATCGAGTCAGTTATAATTATTTTGATTATAAACAGGCTTGGTGGAATGTTTTCTATTAAATGAATCTAAAAAGATCACATACTTGGCTAATATTTTTTGATAATTATTCTTCTAAAAACCTTCCCAATTGGTTTGCATACCGGTGAGAACAATTTGGAGCAGTCCTTAAAATCATACATGAAAATGCTAGAAATGGTTTCAATACTTTCATAAAAGAAAATAATTAAGCATCTTATGAGAAAAATTTCTAGAAGGAAATGTTATATTTTATACATATTGGTGTATCTTGAGTCATGGTATAGTGGTTCAATTATAAACCTGAGTAAACCTCAAATACAATCAATTTGGTCATAATGTATAAAGTCAAATGGTAGGACAATTTCAAGATGTGGAATAAACTTGAAGAAGATTCAATTTTAAATTGGATCAAACACAATTCTTCAATTGGATCGTCCAAAGTTTGAACTCTATAATACCATAATAGGGCTTTTGTAATCTCTTCTCTAGCTGGTGCAAGTTCTCTAGAGCAAATGAAGTAGATTCTAGAAATGGTATTGGCAAATATCAACGAGTCAACCTAAGGATCAAGTTTAGACTTAGAGTCAACGTCTCATCATAACGAGAATTCAAATGAAGACGACTGCTATGGGATAGACTTAGGTAATCCTTGAATATTGTAATTTTGTTTTCTAAATGTAGTTTTGCATTGTAAAATACAATATTTGTACACATGTATCACAGTGTACAATATCGTCATCAATGATGTTAACATCTACCATCCGACTTATTACTCTTTACTACAATAAAATGTCTCAATACTTTCACTATTTCTACAGTATTTTATTGGCTACAACATTGCTGTTCACAATAGTAACCGATTTCCCAATTATAAAATCATGCCCTCTCTACCATTTGAACTAAGGTCAGATAAACAGCTTCTCTCTCCTTCTCTTTCTCTCAGACTACCTCTCTCTCTTCTCTATCTTCTCTAATCTTCTCTTCTTCTCTAATCTCTTCTCTCTTCAACATTTCTCTATTCACCTTTCCTCTCTTCACCTCATACACATACAATGCTCCCTCTTACTTTTGATCTTGATTTCTTTCAATAATTAAATACTTTCCTTTCCGAAGCATATTATTTGCTTCAATCCTGAGGTAGAATACAATTACCTCTCAATATTCTCAACTCTCTTTCAAATATTTTCAATATTTCAAAATTGTTCTTTCAATATCTATATATGCTCTTGTATTTTGTACAAACTATTTCAAATCAATAAGATTTCAGCTTGTTTATCTCTTCTTTTCTATATTATATCTCAGATGGGGAATCTCTAATTCAATTGGGTGTAATTCTACGAGATCTATCAATTTAATTTACAAACCCCATAATTGGCTAGTATTACCGCCTTTGGAGGTTTTATGTTTACATAATCTTGCATAAAGCCCTACTAGTCTTGGCACTGCTGTCTGTGATGGTTTTAATAATATCTTGTTCATATATCTATTTATGTTACAATCTATTGTTGATATTTATATTTATGATTTTCTAGATAGTGCAATAGAATTCTTGAGTGGTATTATACTTTAATAATTAATAGTAATTGCTATTAATTACTCTCATACATACTAATAACATATTCTCTTTATCTCTGTAGGTTATAATCCTTTTCGTGAAAACGAATATGATATAGAATTGTTTTATAATTACTTACAAGATTGTATTACTTTCCTTGAACAATTTCATAGATTATATTTTTGGTTATTTAGGCAAGTCGAAAATATTTTAGATCACACCGATTAATATTTTAATAATAAAATCTCAAAAGTTCTTTAGTATATTGGCTAGAAACTGAGACTGATTAAAAGAAAATACGAGGATTTCGCAGGCTTCCCGTTGAGTCAGCAAAACAATGCTACGTATTAAGAACAATAAAATAATAAATGTTTAATGTCTCAAAAAACCAAAGATAATAACGGAAATGATTTAATTGAATATAACCAATATTTAGAAACACAATATAATTCTTATTATATATTGTTTGGGTCTATTCTCTACTTAGAGAAATGTTTTATTTAGCTGATATATATTTTAGAAGAAATTAAAATATACTCTCCAGTTATCTATTAGCTTCATCCCTATAAGTCAAACAAATTTATTTTCTATTATTAGGCGTAACTACTCCTGGTGCCTTGTATATATATATATATATATAAGAATATAAATGTTAAAATGATATTTACAATGTAGGATTGAACAACGATGATTTGACTCTGCATCGAACTTAAGTGAGTAGATTGAAGACTTTAGATAAGTTCGGATTAATACGTTACTATATTTTGGAGTATTATTTTATAGTACTCAAAGGTGTACTTGGAGGCTTAAGGTTATACTTGTTTGTGCCTATAGGTAGTTTGATTGTGTGAATGCTTGTGTGTATGTGTTCTTGATTGTACAGTATACTATTAGCTTATTGTATTGGTTTGCAATCATTATGTATTGTATGATATGGATTGATTACCTTATCTGAACTTAATAATCTACAGCTTATTAAATTAATCGGACAAGTATTTGAACCCATTAAAGGAAACGTTTAAGATTCTCTGATCAAATATCAACCCCTTCAAAAGGAATAGCACTAGAGAGTGTAATTGGTCTCCTCTTCATCCTTAGTCGAACTAAGTGAAAGGACATGAGGTTGCGGTAAGGGTAAAATCAATAGTTTGAAGGTAGTCATAAGAAGAGTGGTGTCTTCATTATATAAGCTTACGTTTGGTTTTGAGCTATTAAAATGTATGCTAAACTCCTTAACTTGGATTAGAGTGGGTGTAATTTATCTAATCTTATGATAAATTCGATAATGTAGTGCGATGACATTTGCTTGTTGCGTTGTATTAAAATAATTGTTTAATAATTCTATTTATGCTTGATGTATAGTCTTATTTTTTTGTCCTAACTTATTGAGCGGTTGGTTGCTTACATTCGTATAGATGTTGTTGTAGGTGCTAGCTAGGAGGCGGTCTTATAATTACCTTGAAGCTAGTAACTGTTGGATCCTAAGGAGTGAGAAAATAGATCTAAAGAATAGATCTATTTCTAAGGTCTTAGTTCTTACTTTAAAATCTTCCATTTCAAATAAAGTATTATTTGGATGATATAATGTTACGAAATCATGTAAACATTAATTGTAATATTTAAATCCTAGTATATATTTTTCATACTTTCTTAGGTAAATAACTTGTTTAATTTTGTAAACTGTTAAAGCGAGTTAGTCGTGGATGTTTTATATAAATCAGGTCTAAGATATTGGCTATAAGATCAGCTTCTATACTAGAATAATTTGCATGATGGGACTATCATGACTCTACTGCTTCGGGGCATGACAGATATGATGCATGAGGTAGTTCAATGAGGTTACTTACTACTTAACCTTACTTAAGGGTTATAATAAGAGTGAAGTAAGTAAACAAGCTAATGAGAGTAATGTTCACAAAAAAGTATATTCGGTATATTGATGATGTTGATAAGATGATTGTGACTATATGTATAGTGGATATTTATACTCGAAAAATTAGGGAACTTGCTTACAATGGAAAAAACTAAAAATGGTATTATCTAAAAGGAATAATGTACAAGGAATAATAAGGGTACAATTGAAAATACAACAAAATGAGCTTCTTGCATGAAAGGTTTTGTCACATGGTTACTTGGATACGTGGCTCATTGCGAGTGGATGGCTTTTTAGTAGAAAAGACAATTTTATGCTATTAGTTTGGTTTCTGTTGAGCTGAGGTGTTGAGTAGGGATGGTAGGTTAGTTATATTGAGCTGAGTGGATAATTCTTTCGAGTCGAATTCACTTTGGATACTTTCAGTATGGCTTAGATTTAGGTCGGTGGAGTTGACAGTCGGATGGGCCAAGTTGATGTTCAAGTGTAGTTCAAGTTAGCAAATGGAGATGAATGATGAGTGCGAGTTAGTTTGACTTGGCCAAGGCATTAGGTCGGTAGATTGTAGTAGCTCTGACTCCTCGGTGATGGGTCTTAAGGAAAGAATTCGCTTGGCCATGCTTTTTAGCTTTTGGGCTTGGGTACAGGTCAAAGGTTTGGTAGTCTGATTTCTATCATTCTCGTCGAGCTTATTGGGATTTGAGATCAAATCTAGTTGGTCTTCGTCCAAGTTCCCCTCGTGTTGTAAGGGTTGAGGTTAGCAACATTAAATACGTTTGACATTTTGAAGCCTTTTGGAAGCTCAAGTTAGTATGCATTGTCATTGATCTTTTATAGTATCCTAAACGATCCTTTAACTTGGGCAGATAATTTGTTCTTCCTCTTATTATGGAATCTTTCTTTACTCAAGTGTAACCACACTTAGTCTCTGGGGCTAAAATTTCTTGGTCTTTCTTCCCTTGCCTTTCTCCTTTAGTTTTTTGGCGTCTTAATCAATCTGCTGGGTGACTCATTGATAGATCTATTGGATGGTTTAGACTTGGGTTCTTGCTTTTAGGTCTTCTATGTTAGTGGGCGGCATTAGAGTGTGATTAAGGGGTAGTTCAAGGTTAAAACTATAGATGACTTCAAATGAGGCATGCTTAGTAGTGGCGTGTACTGTCCTATTGTAAGAAAATTCGACTATCGGTAAGCAAACATCTTAGTCGATCAAGTTCTTCCCTACTGCAACTTGGAGTAATGATCCTAAGGTGTGGTTGACCACCTTAGTCTGGCTATTGGTTGGGAATGGCAAGAGGAGCTAAATAGTAGTTTAGTACTTGTCTGATGCCAGAGGGTTCTCTAGAAATGGCTAAAAAATTTTAGGTCTTCGTCCAACACTACATTCTTCGGTACTCTGTGCAAGTGAACTACTTCGTGCAAAACCAAAGAAGTAATAGCTGAAGCATTGTTAGTTTTAGTGCAGGGCATAGAATGTGCTATTTTGCTGAATCTATCCATGACAACCATAATTGAATCTTTGCCTTGAGAGGTATAGGGTAATTTGAGGATAAAGTCCACACTCAGGTCAACCCATGGATTGGTCAAAATAGGTAGAGACATTACTTTTCCTTGCTTTGCTTGAATTTTTGCTTTCTCACAAATGGTATATCTGTCAATCACATGATGTACATTATGCTTCATTTTAGGCTAAAAGAATCTATTATTCAATAGCTTATATGTTCTCTATTCTCTAAAGTGTCTAGAGAGTCCTCCATTGTGGGCTTCTCTCACTAGTAGCTCTCTCATCAAACAGGTTGGCATACACAACATGCCACCTTAGAATAGATAACCATCCTCAATGTGATACTCATTTGTTGCTCTTCCTTCTCCACAATACATGTATATGGGGCCAAAAAGAGGGTTGTTCTAATATTGCTTTTTAATGCTTACAAACCTTAACAATCTAGTTTGTAACTTAGTGAGAAGAACATATCTTCTTGATAAGGCATCGGTAACTTCATTATGCTTGCCTTGCTTATACTTTATAATAAAGTTAAATCCTTCCAAAAATTTAATCCATCGGGCTTGGCGTTTGGAAAGCTTGGATTGACTTCACAAATATCTCAAGGACTCATGATTTGTGTATATGACAAACTTTTTTGGTAGAAGATAATGTTGCCACACGCGAAGAGCTTGGATTAAGGCCGAAAGCTCGGATCAAGGCCAAAAGCTCGAATCAAGGCTAAAAGCTCTTTATCATATACATAATAGTTTAATTGTGCTCTTTTGAGCTACTTACTATGATAAGCAATAGGTTGGCCTTCTTGCATTATCATAGCTTTGATGCCAATACCTGACGCATCGCATTTAAGCTCAAATACTTTATGAAAATCTAGTAGACTGGGTTAGAGGTCTACTTTGTTTTCACTTTAGCGAAGCTCCTCTCCTCTTTCTCTCCCCACTTGAACTCTATATTCTTCTTTATAAGTTTAGTCAGAGGCGCTACAATGATATTGAATCCTTAGATAAAGCGTTGATAGAACGATGCCAATCTATGAAAACTTCTCACCTTGACATAGGAGGTTGGGGTTGGCCACTCGACAATGTCTCATATCTTCTCTTCATCCACATTCAATCTTCTCCTACCAATTACATATCTTAGGAAGATCACTTCTTCTTGATAGAAACAACACTTCTTCTTGATAGAAACAACATTTCTTCAAGTTTCCGAACAACCTCTTTGCTTAGAGGACATAAGAAATAGCGTGGAGGTAGTTAGTATGCATTATTAGGTCGGCATTATAGATAAGGATGTCATCGAAGTAGATGACAAAAAATTTCCTAATCAGATCTCTCAAAACATGGTTCATTAGCCTCTTGAAAGTGCCTGAGGAGTTTGATAGCCCGAAAGGCATGACCATCCACTTGTAGAAGTCATGTTGGGACTTAAAAGCAGTCTTTCACTCATCCCCTTACCTTATTTGGATTTGGTGGTATCTTGATTTTAGATCCATCTTGCCGAATACTCTCGTACCACTTAGTTCATCCAACATATCGTCCAGCCTTAAGATGGAGTACTTGTACTTAATCATAATCTTGTGGATAGCTTTGCTATCTACACACATACACCAAGTTCCATCCTTCTTTGGCATTATGAGTGCCGGCACAGCATAAGGGATGAGACCGTCCCTTACATAACCCTTTTCCATAAGTTTATTGACTTGTCTTTAGACCTCAGAAGCCTACTTAGCATTCATTTGATAAGTTGGCTTATTCGGCAGGGTAGCACCGAGTATCAAGTCAATACAGTATTCAATGTCTCAAAAAGGGAGTAGTCCCTTGGGAAACTATTTAGGAAATAAGTTAGCATATTCATTCAATAGCTTCTTAACTTCTTGGGGTAGTTCACCCCACTCCTTCAACCTTCATAATTGCCTAATCAACAGGAAAGTCAGTGCATCCATTTTAATAGCCTTTCGGAGTTCAAATTTACTCAACACCAAAGCTTTCTTTGATCCTCGAGCAAGTTTAGCTTGCAAATTGCTAACTTGATTCTACGTCATGGGTTTTAACGCAATCTTCCTCCCATCTTTCTTGAACACATAGGTGTTCCCGAATCCATCATGTATAACTCTCCCATCAAAAAGCTATGGTCGGCCTAATAACACATGTGATATGCACATGGATGGCACATCATAAAGAATCTTGTTGGAATAGTTTCCAATTGAGATCGTGGCAGTACTTGCTAAGTGATACGTAATGGTCCCTTCTTGTTCATCCAATGAAATTTATATGGTTTCGAACGTAGGATGGTTGGCAATTTAAGTTTCCTAATTAGGCTGGTGGATGCTACATTAGTGTAGCTCATACTATCTACTATGAGTACACATACCTAATCATTTACTTTACAGGTAATGTAGAATAAGTTCTCTCTTTACTCCTTCTTGGTAGAGGGCTCTAAACTCATTGCATGTCAGATAACTAGCGTTACCTTATCCAGATCTTCTACAAACACACCCCAATCAAGTTAGCATTAACATCAATCTCATCTCTCACTTCTTTCTCCTCCTTTGATTCCTCATTCATGCTTTCCACTTCAATCTTTAGGACATCTCCCTTGATAATCATGGTCCTTCGATTTGGGCATTGTGCATCCATGTGCTCAAATCCTTAGTACTTAAAGCACTTAATTTAGTTAGTCTTCCTTCCAGATCCTTGCCCCTTCTTATATATTTTCGTTGGCATGGTCATTAGGTCGGCCCTTTTGTTTGGCTTCAACATATACCTTTTTAGTTGGCTTGGTATGTGACTGACTTCAGTAACTTCCTTGGGTAAGTTGGCTTTATTGACTAGGTCGGCTTACTAGGGGTTGGGCCGGCATTCTGCTCCTTCTCTGTCTCTTTACTTGTTGGCTCTTTGTATAGGCTCATCTATTGTAGTGAACTGATGAAGTTCCATAATATCTTGGATATCACCTCTCAATCCGATAAAGAATCTAAATATTATTTAGGTCAGTGGTTCATCCACTTAATAGTGAATCATGAGTATTTGAAATTCTTGAACATATTCATCAATAGTTCGGCCTCTTTGCCTTAGTTTTTGAAGCCAAGCAAAAGTGTCTTGCAAATATGTATTCAATACGAACCTATTTCTAAGGATCCTCTTCATCTCATGCTAAGTATTTACCTCTCTATATCCTTCTTACCTTTTCATGATTTGGAAGTTCTTTTACTACATGGCGGCATATCTTGAGAACTCAACAGCATCAATCCTTACCTTCTTTCGATCCTCGTACTAGCAATAATCAAAGACATGCTCAACTTTTTGCTCCCAATCCAAATAATCATCTGCACTCTTAGAATCATTGAAGTTCGAAATTTAAAGCTTCACATAGTCGGTGATAACTTTGATTTTAAACATATTTTATATGGTGATTTTATAGCATTTCCCTTACATTTTTGGTTTTCCTTAAAGAAAATGATACTTAATTGAGTAAAATGTTGATTTCAGGGTTTAAACGCGTTCTAGGCTCGAAAACGAAGAAAAGGAATCAAGTTTCACTCAATTCCGAGTTCAAACGAAGAAATTATGAAGTTTTGAAGTTGTGCAGAAATTTTGCCTTAGTGCAGAAAGTTACACGACTTGGGGACACGGCCGTGTCCCAGGTCGTGTCTGGTGACGAAAATAAAATCCGTGTAATACACATATATAAGGGGATCTTAGGGTTTAAAAGAAAGAGAGACATTACAGAAACGGAGACACAAGAGACGAGAGGAGACTTGAGAAGAACATCAATCAAGAAGCAAGAACAACATTGATTTCAAGATTAGAGAGATTGTTCATCAAATCAAGGGGGGTTTTCATGTTTTATTTTATATTTTTGATGAAACTCGTTTTTAGATTCATTATGATAGCTTAGAATTCAAGTATTTAGGATTATGGAACCAAGGGTTTCATGTAACCCTTGGATTGAATTATAATTTCAAGAAAGTTTTTATCTTTTCTTGATTCAATTATGTCGTTTAGTTATGGATTGATAATTCTAGAGTATCAATATATAATATTATGCATGTTGATTGAGAAATTGCATGTGTAATTAGATCTTAGCATAATTGAAGAGAATTACATGTATACTTAGAGATAAGATACATGTTTCTTCCGGAAAGTTGATTATTTGTATGGGAATTCATTATACATTAATGCAATTCTAAGTTATATTACTAAGTGAAGAGATTCCGGTAAATAATTTAGGATTAGGGTTAATATGCTTGAGAAAGATATTAGCTTTAATTGTGAATCCCTCCGGTCAAGAATTATAGAAACTGAATTGAATACATTTTAAAAAGGTTACATGTTAAACACTAGGGGAAATAATTCCTAAATACATTATTGCATACTTGAAGTCGTTCGTAGTTTATTGCTTTCTAATTTGCGTAATTAAGTCTCATAAGTAGTTTAGTTGTTAATTTTAGTATTTTTAATTCATTCAACTCATCATAATTTTCCGGTTAGATAATAAAGCTAAAGTTAATATTAGTACTCAAAATCTCTGAGGGATCGACTCGGACTCATATCCGCTATATTAAAATTGATAGGTGCGCTTGCCTCGTATCAGTCGGCAAATTAGGGTGCTTGAGCTCGCTCTTCTTCCTCATTATACTCTTCTTCTTCATCATCGTCCATATCTCCCAAGTCAATCCTTCATTGTACTCGTCCTCCTACTCCTTCACATGTTAAGCTGGGTTCTGTCCTCTAGCAGGTCAAGTAGTTTACGGAGTGTTATCCATGACCTCAGTAGGTTGATAGGCCATTGCATGAATAACTTTGGTTAAATTAGCTAAGAGGTTGACCACTTCATCAAGTTTTTGTCTGTACTCTTGAGGGTACCCTGGGGTTGTTGGCCATGGTAGACAACACCACTATTGTCATCCCTAATTCTAGCATTAACACTTAGGTTAGTCATTTTCTTCGATAAACTTAGTAACAACTCAGATTCTAAGAAACAATTAATACGGTTCTTTACGCTAAATAAGTAAACACACACTCATCCCTTACAAAGGTTCAATTGATTTGTGAACATAGCAACTTCTCCAAAGAACAATAAACCCAACTAAAACTTGCTTTATTTTTGGGTGTTTGAAATAAGGCAAAATAGAGTATACACGAAGCAACTATTATAACCCTTTAACTTATGCGAACACTATAGTGAATCTTCATACAACCTCAAACACACTACCACAATAGACACTACTTCATGAAAACTTAAATACAACTTACCTAAATAAGACATCCACTATGATATCAATATGATGCGAAATCGTAGCCGAGAACATAAAAGGTCAGATGTAAGGATAGGTCTAAGCTTGTAAAAAGCTCAAAAAGGTGATGGAAAGGTGCGAAACAAATAGGATAAGTAAAACATAAGTAACCTTATGAATAGCTCCACAAAATATGAAGTACAAATGGAACTTTCGAGGAATCATGGCATAACTTGATATGACACATGAGGTGTTCTGGTAAGGTTACTCGCTACTTAACCTTGCTTAAAAGTTAGAATAAGAGTGAAGCAAGTAAACAAGCTAACGGGAGCAATGTTCACAAAGAAGTATATTTTGTATATTGATGATGATGATAAGATGATTGCGGCTACATATACAATGGGTATTTAGACTTAAAAAATTTAGGCAACTTGCTTAAAATGGAAAAGAATAAAAAGAGTACTATCTAAAAGAAGTAATGTAGAAGGAGTAATAAGGTTACAACAAAATGAGATTCTTGCATGGAAGTATCTATTATATGGTTGCTTGGACATGTGGCTCATTGCAGTTGGATGCTTTTTACAAAAAAACAATTCTATATGATTAGTTTGGTTTCTACCGAGCCGAGGTGTTGAGCAGAGCTAGTAAGTTGGCTGTGTTGAGTCGAGCAGATAATTCTTTTGAAGGGAATTCACCTTAGATACTTTTAGTATGGCTTGGATTCAAATCAATTGAGCTGATGGACAGATGGGCCAAGCTGATGTTCAAGTGCAGTTTAGATCGGCGGTTAAAGACGAATGATGAGTGTGACTTGGTTCGGCTAGCCAGGGAGCAAATTGCAGTAGCTTGGGCTCTTCGGTGGTGGGTCTTAAGGAAAGAATTCACCTAGCCATGCTTTCCAGCTCTCGGGCTTGAGTGTGGGTCAAGGGTTCGGTGGTTTAATTCCTATCATGGTGAGTATTAGAAATAAAAATAATAACAGTATCATTAAAGTGAGAAAAGAATAAATTTGAATGCATAAAAGTTTCTAGTAGTCTCTGTGAGAAAAGAACCAATAGTGGTAGGATGTGATTGATAGAATGGGTCGTTAACTTGAAGCTTTTAAACTAGCTTGCCTAAACACTGCATCTTTAACCTCTTCTCTATCTAAATGACTAGTTCATCACTCATTTGGTTCTTGAGTAATCATGTGATTAATGTGATTGAGTACTTATTCACTAATTTGATTTGAAGTAGATTCGAAAAGCTTCAAGTTAGTCTAACAAATGCTCTACATACTATGCTTTCTTCTTAATGCCATATTCCTTCCATGTCCTTTATTTGGTAGTCTTATTGCATTCACATCGGTTCAAGGTTATTTGATGAAAAATTTTGGTGTTCTTGTATGCATTTTGAACCCAATCCACCATAGACCATTGATGCTAATACTATTCTTTTTGCCATAAAGCAAAATTAAGTTGTACTTGAATTTCCAGTTCTACAGCTTATACAAAGTTGTCCATGGATTGGTCTTGATAGAAAACAAGTAGAGAATTTAAGCGTTTTATCAAGAGTGCATTATTTCTCATAGTCACCCATCTCCATTTCACCAATATGGCTTTATAAGCTGCTAATTTTTTTTTTTTTTTTTCATTAGATCAAAGATTTTGGCAATTCCTCCATTTTATATTAGGTTTTCTTAACTAAGTTTTTATAACCACTCGTATTCATCCAACTTTGCTTAAATAAAAAAAAATTCTTAGACTTATATGGTCACATTTATTCATTTCTACAATTAAAAAGAATAATCACTCCATGGAAGAATAATATCTTATGTTTTAGAAAAAGAAGATAGTCAATCCAAACTGACTAATCCTTTGTCTATTCTCTCATTGCTCAAACTTCATCTAATCTACCATTAAACCAAGTGAATGCTTGACCTTGAAACTAATATTCATAAGTTGATAGTTAGAAATCATATTTTGTATAGGGTGTTTTTCCTCACCTTTTTTTTTTTTCCTGTTATACATAAAATCCCATTTAAATATCCTATTACCATCTAAAGCTCTTGCATTTCATAAGAAATGAAACAATATCTATCTTAAGAAAGTACTATACTGTCATAAAATTGGTTTAGCATCACACCATGGAATTCTAGTATTTCTTTCACTTTCATGCTCCTCAATTCTAGTATCAACTATATTTAAGTCCTTTAATTGTAAATCAGAAACCCACTAAAGAGGTAACCCTTGCTAGGGATGTAATCGCGGTGGGATTGTGATGGGTTTTATAATACATAAAATTGCTCTTATAGGGTTTAGCATTAACTAAAATTTTATAAAACCCTAAAGGGTTTTTACTTCTTTTACCAAAACCTGCCGTTAGAGGGTTTCAGGTTTTCTAAAAACCATATAGGGTTTTTCCTTCTATTACTAAAATCTACCTCTAAAGTCATTATGGATTTGATATTAAACTACCTTATCCTAACTACATAAAATATTTGATTTTACTTTTAATTTTTTAAGCTGTTGTTAGTATGTTCTTAAAGAAATTTTATAGAAAGATGCTTAATATGCTTATTAATCTTCTTTATAAAAAAAAAATATAAGATAAAGTTTGGTGTGAACCGTGGCTAAGAACAAATAAGACTGGTTGCTGGATGGGTTTGAGCTTACAGAAAGCTTAAAAGAACTTAATGGAAGAAAGTGTGAAAGGAATGAATGACGAATGAAAAGTAAGCAAAACCCATGAATAGCTCTAAAGGATATGACACACTAATGGAACTTTTGAGTACTTACAGCACAATTTGATATGATGCACGAATGGGTCCGATGAGGTTATTTGCTACCTAACTTTGCTTAAGAGTTAGGATAAGAATAAGATCGAGGGTAAATAGAGTATTTATACAAGGAAGAAAAATATTCAAGTGTATTAAGGATGATTTTGATCTTTTTTATAGTTACAAGTATAAGAGTATTTATACTTATAAGTTATGGTAACTTACCTAAAAAGGAAAAGACAAAAAAAAAAAAAAATTTCTAAAGAAGTAATATATAAGATACAAAAGGGTAAAAATAAATATATAAGAAAAATAATTATTGGTGCAACAAATTCTGCACATGATATTATATACGTAGCGATGCTATATTGGCGAGATTGTTAGAAGATACGAATAAAAGGTATAGATAGATGGCGAGTTTATTATTTCTTATCAGGTTGAATTTCTTATTGGGTTTTTTAATAATCTAGAGTTTGACCATAAACCCTGTAGGGTTTTTAATCCTGTCCTAAAATATGACTCTAAATCCTATATGACTTTTATCAAATTGGGTAGATTGAGTGTTTTATAATGACCTGTTTGGTTGCATCCCTAACCCTTCTAATGGGCCAATGAGATCGATATAAAATTTGTCAAAGGAAATGTATGAATAAGAAATATTTATTCATAGCTTTATTGTTAAATTAAAAAATTTAGTTATTGAATTGAAAGATATACCAAATTTTATTGATCCGTGGACTTTTGCTGTGAAAAGGTAAAATCCTATATAAGGAACTTAAATTACCATGTATTACAATTAGAAACACAAATTAAAAGGGGAAAGAACGTTTCATTTTATATGAGGTATTTGTCAAAAGGCATGAAATAGAGCTATTTTTTTTTTTTTTTAAATCAGTAAAACTTACACTCAAGATTGAAGAGTCACGCCCAACATCTCCAACCCCTAAAACAAAAACATTGGGCAGTTTAAGCTCCATACGAAACATTCTCTTCACGCCTATATTAAACAGAGAAAAACCTATAATAATACTTACGCTTCCCATCTCTTTTTCATTTTTATTTATTTTTTATTCTCTTTCATGTAGAGCTAATATTCTTATCCATGCTTCTCTTGCCATTTCCACGAACGTCTTCGTTGCAATCAATAATATTCCAATTTCATTAAACACGTTGCATGTAATTGATATAAGTAAATAAATAACATGTAATATATAACGATGACATAATTATTATACACAATTATGCAACGTTTTGGGGTGCGTTACCCGAAAAAAGGGGATAGGGTAAAACTAATTACGTTTAGGGGACAGTGAATGTGCCTTTGTTATTATTTTTAATAAGGAAGGCACCTTCTTCATGTTTTAAGAAAGAGGAAGGCAACTTTTGTTAAATTTGTAAATGTAAAGGCACATTCTTTACATTTATAAAAGTAAAGGTGCTTTTCCACAAGGTTCCTTCGATGTCCCACAAATTTATATCTCCTTTTACGATTAGAATCAGTATGCAAGCAAAAAAACAAAACCCTTCTTGTTTTCTCTCGCCTAAGTGAAAGGAATTCCTCAAATCCAACACTTTCAACCCTTTTGTTTTGTTTTGCTTTTTTTTTTTTTTTTTTTTTGCGAAATCTTTATTAGAAATCAAAGGTAAACATCTCTTTACTCTCATTACATGAATTTTTTACATAAATCTTTCAAAAATTAACAAATTGCATGTCTGAAACCCTAGATATGCATGTGTTTGTATTGATATCTTTTTCTTGTTTAGATGTTTTTGTGTGTAAATATCAATTCTATACCGCGTAGTTACACAATATATTAGTAAAATGTATAGTGGCACATATTGTAGTCATAGTGGAGTTGAAATTTTAGTGCGTTATACTTTGCACTTTAAGTGTTTGATGAAATACTAGTTGGGAATTGTCTAATTAAGGTTATAGGAAATGGCATGCGGTCAAAATACATGTTACACAAAGTATGGCGCACTAACCATGACATGTGGACATGTTGAAAATAGTGAGCACGCTAAAATTTATGGTCTATGCCGATGAAAATATTGTGAGGGAAAATTTGAGATTAGAGTATAATTAGGATTGATGAAGATGTTGAAAGTGAGAACGAATAAGAATTTCTCTAAAGTACTGCAAAATGTTTGCTGGGGTATTGGAATTGATCTAAGTGCTTAGGGGGGGGGGGGGGGGGGTGGGGTTAAGATTTTGTATAGACATTTAAATGCCTATTTAGAAATTGTGTTTTATTTGCTAATTGTCATCAAAGACAACGATGACATCGAAAACTTATTTGAGATGGTGGAAATATTTGGGCAAACCCACATCTACCATTTATATGTGAGGATTGTTGAAGCAGAAGGTGCTCCCCTTGTCTAGGTGACACATATGCCACCCTTACCGGTATATTGACTAGATTAGAGCATTGCTTAGGTAATTGGTGAGGCTGCTTCCGACTACTACTATTTTCATGACTTACTTGACTCTGGCTTATGCTAATCCTCTTCTCTTTGTAGATTGAAGAGTTTAAATAGATAAAATTTTCTCTTGATGTGGCTGATTACCAAGTAGCTTGAGCCTATGTTGATTATGGAATACAATTGTTGGATGACCATCTTCCAGTTACTCTATACCCTTCACATCTGGCTTAGGATTAGGTTCAAGGATCCGACAATGACATCTAGGTCGATTATGACCCTCTAGTTCCCCTTAAGTGAGGTTGACGCACTAGGATGAAGGGAGCTAGATGACATTGGAGATGGGGTTAACTTAGCAACGGCACTGTAGGTCCATCTCATGGGGTAAGATCATTCGAGGGTCTAAGTGTAGGTAGTATGCTTGAGACCCTAGCCTTAGAGATGCAACATGATCCTCTCTTCACATCATTAATTCCAAATAAGAGAGGGAGGACGTTTTTTATTTTTAAGGAGAGAGTTCTTCCCAGATAGCTATTGTTGATCCACCACAATTCTCTGAGCCACCTCAATAGTTGATAAAGATACATGAATCACAAGCTTTAGTGATTCTAAAGGAAAGGAGGTCTAGTTAGGATATATAGTCACATTTGCATGAGTAGGCAAACTACAAACACACGCACAATTCGTGTAACTTTATGCATCAATCTCAAGTTATTAACTTTATTTTAGTTCAGTATACAATATAGATCTAACCTCTAAAAACTTGGAGAAACTCATGACTCTGGCAAGCAGAATATATATATACAATGTAAATATTGTTGTTGGGTCCTCTACAACACCTTAGAAACCAAGGATTGCCTTAAATCTTCCTAGATCATTTCAAAGCGAGACTTTGCTCGGGACAACATTGCATTAAGATCATCGATTGTCACCTTAAAATCATTGGTCCTCTTAGTCCCTTGGGCTTAGATGTGCACACACAACACACATTAAGTTAAAGCCAAATAATTATTAAGTCCTGGTTGACATTCACTACTCTAACAAATACATACAACATACAATATCCCATACAGACTCAGTAAAGTGCTCGAACCTAGAAATGACCTCCACATAACCTATAAACATAATGAACAACTCAAATCAGTCTCAACTACTCGATTTAATATTGCCTTCTACACTTAGCAACCTAACTCCCTTCTGATGATAAAAGATTGTTTTATAAAATTTTTGATCGTTGAAACAAGTTTGGAAATATGTTAAAGAGGTTTAGGAATGAAAAGCAAGGCCTAGGACCAAAAGGAAAACAAAGGGGAAAACATTCAATGATCATCTAAAAACTTGGCATCTGGATACTATAGTGCCTAGCATCTAAATGCCAGCTTTTTGGGAGGAAAACCCCCCTAGTGTTTGGATACTACAGTGGGAGCTGTCTAGATACCATGTTACAATTTGTAGATTTCTGCAAACTGCAACACGCGGTTATCCTCCCTTTCAACCTCTACTCGGTACTTGATTGAAAACTATCACTTTTGACAATTTTATCAACCCTAAAACTCTTCCCTACATGCTTAAGTATAAATTACAAATACACTCTCAAAATCAATTAAAAAGTGTACTCTTGTCACTAGATAACTTTTGAAAAAAATATAAACACTGCAATAATATAGTTAGGGACAATTTTAATTTTTAATAACAATTTATATATATATATATATATATATTTAAGAGTTATAATGTGATAAAGTTGTCTTTTGATGTTTAAGTCTATCCTTATTTAACTAATAGTGTTAGAGTTCCATTTGTAATTATACTCATCTATTTTTTGTTATTTCATTTATGAAGAGTCCACCTGTTATATATCCATGCATATTTCTATTATCTTCTTCATAAATGTCTTCATCATAATCACTTATATATTCAGTTTCCCTAGAAAATACATTGCAAATAATATAATGCTCTTAACATGCACGAGATTAAAAATTGATATATTTACTTATATATATTGCTTGCTTACCTAGGAAACCTTAAGTAGCCAATTAGACCACATGAAAATCATGATCTCACCGTTTATCTACTATCCTATTGATATGAATGTTTCTAGTAAGGAGCTTAAAGGCAGTACCAATTAGGGTTTCAAAGAGGAAGATATGATAGAAGCTACTAAATTATACTATGTTGTCTTGTTTTGAGACTATGTCTTTTGTGTTAACTAAGCATTTTGTATTTCAAATAGTAGAAGAGTAATAAGGCCACGCTCTATGGTCCATTAGTCAAGCCTAGGCCTATTAATTAGCTTACTATTCTAGTATTTTCTTTAGCACATTTGTTTACATGAAGTATAGTACATTGGTTAGCATGGCATTCTATTTAGTAAAATATCAGTAACTACCTAGGGGGGAAAATCTCTATATAGAATACGTATTATTGTGTAGAAAAATATAGAAAATACAAAACTCTCTTCTTCCCCCAAATTCTATTTGTCTCTTGAATTTCTCCTTAGATTTTGTATTTGAATCTAATCCCCTGCAATTACCAAACACCAAGTGGTATAAGAGCTTCTTGGTGAATTACATGCCTTATACTAGAGAACAACAGAGAATGGAAGAGCTCATACATAGTTTGTTTAAAGAGCAAGAAGAAAAGTAGTAGCAAAACTAAGATAGTTGGGTTAAGTTCTTCACAGACACATTTAATAAGTAGCAAATATAGATATATATTCAATTAGCAACAAACACAATTAGATGAACAAATTGCTACTATATAGGCTTTACAACATCAGCTAAGTGAGCTTAAGGAGCCATTAGTTGAACGTTCAAGTAATGGAAAGAAAGCTATGACAATTGAGACTTTGTGGAATAAGGACGATTTGGAAGCGAAAGGTTGTAACTCAGGAGATGCTAATATTGAGGATGAAATTCTTAAGATGTTTATTGATAGAATTTGTGTTGTAATCGGTGGGATATGATGAAATGACGAGACTCATGAACAATAGTGGAAATCAATTTGAGTTTTGAAATAAGAGAGATATGGTGATATGTACAGAAAATTAAGGTGAATTCGAAACTTATAGGACTTCTGAGACGATCCTAGCTTAGTGCTTAATATAAATACGAGGTAGTATAATTTAAAGTGAAATAAAGCATAGTATAAAAGGAGATTTTAGAAAGACAAAACATTAAGAGGGAAAAGTTAGAAACTGGTTCAGAAATGAATCAGAACCTATACTAAAAATATAACCAAAACCTAATTCAGGAGTAAACCTTATATAAAATGAGAATGCAGTATAGGAGATGATAAATGATGATAATAATAAGGAGTCTAATGATGAAAAGGTATATCAAGTGATCGTTATTTCTGATTTTGTTCTATAGAAATATAAAGGATCAAATCAACAAGTGGAAATGATATTGAACTAATCAGAAGACAAATGTAGTGGAATTCTTTTGAATGAATAGTTGTTATAAGTAATTTGAATTATGGATATGGTATGATAGTTGATCATGTTTTCTTAAGAATTGGAATTGATCCTGTATTAGCTATTTATATATGTGGATATTATAATGATCTCTTAATGGATGTAATTGCGTTTCTTGATGAAAAAGTATTCTGTTGGATATGTGCAAATACAATGATGATTGACATATTTGTAGCTAGAAGTATAAAAAGATCAAATGTATTTTGGTGGTCAATCTTGGAAGTCCTTTATATGTGTAAGAACAGTAAAAGGAATAGTACTATAAGGTTACAAACAGATTAAGAATTCTTAGGCCTTTAATGAATCATGAATTGGAGAATTATAGTTTAGAGTAATAATCAAGTGTAAGTAAAGCCAAATGAATATGAAATGGATCATGAGATTTTTAGCTAGTGCTAAGGCAAGTACAATGATATCATTATACAGTACTTATAAGTGGTAAATAAACTGGATAGTTATTAAATGATATATAAGAAATGAAGTAAAATTGCTACGTAAACTACGATTGAATAAATATCTAAACACTCTAAAATATTAATTGGATGAGTAACAAGTGACGGTGGAGACGGAATTAAAGTAACAAGTTGGAGATGATTAAGACTTTTGATCAACAGTTACTTAGTTATCCTAAGGACCAATCTGGAAAGGCATAACTTTTTAGAAAGTAAACTTTATGAGACAGTCATCTATTAGTAAACCAATGAGAATAAGGAATGTTGATTTCAGATAGTATTTAAGGATCCGAGCTTAAAAGAATTAGAAGATAAGTAGTGATTTTAGATCCTCACTGTAGAATATACAAATGGACGAAATGCAAGTACAAGGATGATATTAAGGTATTTATTCCGTATAAGTTAGAAACTAGTGAATGGACAAGGATTTAAGAGGATTGAGATTCTTATTACTTATCAGTTTAGAATTTATATTGAAGAAAGGATACTGATTCATATAATCGTAGGATATGATGAAAATGGAAGTTAAAAGGAAAGTTACTGATGGTGGATTATGAGAAGTTAGTTGATATCTATAAAAAGAGAGACCGAAGAAAATACCAATAAGTATTAGATCTACTAGTGACATGTAAGGGTTCAAAGGTATTTCTGGAGATTATTTTGTGGATATTAGAATATCATGATTAAGTCAATCAAGAATCAAATCTATGATTGAAACGTTGTATTGGATATTGTAAATGAGACCATAGGAGTTAGAAGAGTAACTGTCAATTTCTAGAATAATATTAGAGTGGAATGACAACGGGAAAGGATCAGTGCATAAATAATATTCATGGAATTGGGAAAAAGAAATATATACCAACTGTATATGGAAACGTTTGTGGCGGTACCTGACAATAGTATTTTGATATACAAAGTATCTGTAGATAGCATTATTGAAGTTGGGTGATCATAAGTAGTATATTGAAATGGAAGACATGTGATTTTCGGAGGAGAGAATACGTTTTCATCAAGCTTGTTATATTTGGAGAAGAGATTTCGGTAGATATTAGAAATGATGAATTGGTGATTAAAGGAAAAATCTATGGAGGTAATCCAGTATACGAAGAAGATATGAAGCTACAGTGTACTTCATATTAACAATTGTAATAGGTAATCCAACAGGAACATGGCAAATCTGAATTGTCCAATTGTTGTTGTCGAGTCTCATGTCTTGTCGATCTGGTCATTGAATCTTGTTGTATCATGTCTTGTCCAGTAATAATCTTAATACTGTCTCTTTTACTGAGTCTGTCAGTCAACAGTCGAATTCGTTCCTCTCGAGTCAAGTCAAGTCAAATTAAGTTATTAACCATCTCATTTGAATCCGAGATGGAGAAGCGTCAAGATTTGCCAAAATTGCTTCTGTTGATCCTATGCTAAGCTATATGAAGAACAAATGAGAAGCCGCGACAGTGATATAATCATTTGAGTGTAAGATTTTTGGATGAAAGGAAAAGGTGATGATATACAGCGAATTTAGAATCATAAATAAAACTTAAGAAACAATCAATGAAGGAATAAAAGGAAAATAAACCAATAAGGAAGTTTGCAAGATCGTAAAGCTAAGTTATAAAATAATACGATATGATTAGGAGACTACAGCAATGACATAAGCCCTGATCGAGCAAAGGCTCAAATAGAGAAGAAATCGAATGTTAATTGAAAAGCAATCAAGGAACTTAATCAGTAGACTATACAGAAGTTCCACTTGAAGATAGTTCGGTAGAATAGAAAGTGGGTTTTAGGATATGAAGTAACCCCCAAAAATACTGAATAATCAGGTTCAGAAGTTCAAGAGTTGAGACACGGAGTAGGTAAAGATATGATCAGATGAAGGTCTAGACTTAGAAACTAAAGTAGAGCTAAATGTAGTGAAGACAAAGTAATACTTATAGGTTATTCGATTTTTAGAATCGTAATAATATATAAACTATCAATCATAGCAAGTAAGCAATATATGGATATACAGTAGTTTCGAGGACGAAACTATTTTTAAGGGGGGTAGAATGTAAGCCCCAAAGTTCAGCCAAGTAATCGTAAGATTGAACTTAGAACCTAAGGTTTAGGGCGATCGGTTAAAAGATCCGATCAAATCCAAATTAGAAACTATTTAACAAGATACCAGTAAAAATGACCCTGTAAACTTAAATTTAAGAAAATAAGTAGTAAAATAGGAGACTATAAAATTTTTAAATTTTAAGCATAATAACTGCTAATTACCAAAAAGGCAAAAAGTGTAATATAATAACTAATAAATTATTAGAGATAAATTATATGTATACTAAAAATTTTAGAATGACCAAAATAATATTTAAGAATGTTCACGTGTACCCTACATGTATTTACGTGTAGATAAAAATACGCGAAATTACCTAAATTTACCAAAAAGTAAGCAAATAATTAAAGAAAATTATAAAATAATTGAGGAAAAATCAGAAAAAAATCAGAAGGGTGTGGAATGATGCAAGGTTGGTCGTGGCAAGTCAGAATCTGAAAAAGAAAATTCAACCAATTAAATTAGAACAACATAAAAGCCAAAAATTTAGGGATAAAGCACTTGTCTTGTCCAAATTAATGCACAATAAATCCCCTAAAACCCTATAAATAGCAGGAAAAATCCAGGAACTCATTTGGATAGTTAGAAATCAAAGAAAATTAGGGAGAGTCGAAAATTCGAGAGAAAATCCAGAAAATAAAAAAAAATAAGAAAAACTGTGCAGTTAGGGGTTTTAAAGGGAACCCACACCAAACGAGGAGCTGGGAGTGGACGGCCACCACCACCACACGGTGGTGGCAGCGCCTAGGCCGGCCGACAACCCCACGGCGGCCCGCGGTGGCCGGAGCCATCCAAACCGGTGAGTCCAATTTCCAGCCCGAATCTTGTATAATTTTGTAAAATTAGTTATTTTGCCCAGAAAATTATGAAACTTGTTATTCTATGGTTTTATTGTATGTAGATTTAGGGAAAAATGTTGATTTAGTTTAATTATGTCTGGAAATATAGGGTCCTTAACAAATTGTTCAAAACCGAGCATGATTAAACCGGAAATTAAATAAGCTTAGGGATGTAGTTTGGGGCTCAAAATTTTTCTGTATGATGCTCATGTGACATAGAACAGTGCTATAAAGCCCTTTTTCAAAAATTAATTTTCGAAAATTTTAGATAATTTTTAGGCTCTAAAAAGAGGCATAAAATGGGTAATTTAGGGTTAATTATGTAATTAAATGATTAATTTCTGATTTAGTGAATAATTACATGTTTTAGGATGTTAAGATCTGATGGAGTATGATACTTATAGCATTTAGGGTGTTAGATGTAATTATTAGGTTAATTATGTAATAAATGAGTAATAGGAAATAAATAGTTAATTTTGTAAATTAGGGAAATTTGGAGTAAAATCTGATTTAGGATGGATTTAGACATTTTGAAATAATAATCGGTGTTTAGAGATGGTAATTAGGGTAATAGAAATATTAGAAATGCATTATGTGCATAATATGCAATAATGCATAATGTGTAATTATTGAAAATATAATAAATAGAAAATATTATAATAAAAATTGATATTTTGAGAATAATAAAAATGCACAATAAATCTGATAGGAAACTTGAATTTATGGAATTATATGAAAAATGTAAAAATTTGTCACATTAGGAGTGAATTCGGTACACTGATACGGATTTAAGCGTACCGAGTAAAATAAACACTGACAAAGGGTAATGATGGTATTTAGGTTATCGGGAAATAATGTGATTAATTTCACATTATGGGTTGAAACTAATTTCTAGGGTTGGAATATAAAACGCTACTTAAAAATCGAACCAAAACCTAATTTAGAAATTGATGCGGAAACCGAGACCGAACCCAAACCTAAACCTAAACCTAGAATAATTATAAAAGACTTAATACCTAGATAATTAGGCATATTAAACCGTAAACAAAACCTAACAATAAGTATTCTCGGATAAAACGAACCTATAACAATTATATGAAAAGCTGAAACCACGTTCGTGTTATAGGGATAATCGGCGATGGCCTGAGCAGATCGGACCTCGAGTGAGCGAGCGAGGAGTCGAGGTAAGTTGGGATTAATACGATGCTGTATTTTGGAGGCTTAAGATTATGCTTGGTTGTGCTTGTTAGATAGTTGAATGCGTGCATGTGCTTGATTATGGGTGATGCTATGATTTTGTTTGCTGCTTTAGCACATATTGTATGAATTGTATGTAATGATTGATCACCCTAAATTGGACTTAATCAAATATACGACCAGTAATCATAATCGAACATGCATGGCAACCCGTTAGGGGATTTAGGACTCTCCGGCCAAATACCGACCCCTTCGGAAGGGATAGCGTAGGATTGCAAAATGGTCCCTTCTTCATCCTCAGTTGAACTAAGTGACAGGAGAGGAGGTCGCGGCGGGGATGAAGACAGTGGTTCGAAGGTAGTCGCGGGAGGAGCAAGGTCTCCATTACACAAGCCTGGGTTTGGTCGTGAGCTGTTGCATTAACGGTAACTCCTCAACCCGGATTAGAGCGGGCGCAATTTCTCTAATCTCACGACGGGCCGGACAACGTCGTGCGATGGCATTTGCTTGCACATGCATTGCAACTAATAAATGATTGAAAACCTTGTTGTGTGTATGGTATAGTTTTAAGTCCTCCGTCCTAACTTACTGAGCTGTGGTTGCTCGCATCCCTATAGACATCGTGCAGGTGCTGGCTAAGAAGCGACAACCAATTACTCCGAAGCTAGCAACTGCTGGATCCTGGGGAGTGAGGAAAAACATTGAAGAATAAACACATATTTTAAGGTCTAAGTTTTTATTTTAGAATTATTTTTCATTTCTGAGTGATGTAATAACTAGGGAATATACTATAGAGAAATGTTGTAAACTTTAACTGCAATTATTGAATGATTGAATGATAACATATATATATAATTCCTCACTTTTATAGGTAAACGATTTATTTAAATTACAAATTGTCTACTTCAAAGCGGGTTAGTTGTGGACGCCTTGTGTAGATCAGGTCTAGGATAGCGGTTGTGAGGCCGACTTCTATCTTAGGGTGGTTTACACGGCGGGGCTGTTACGACTCTGCCGCTTCGGGGCGTGACAGCAATTCTTTGAGATTGACTCTACATCAGAAGCTTTCAAGGTCAAAATAGTTGTTATGCATTTTGAAGATAAGGCATCTCAATGGTAACATTGTTACACTAGCACACAACAAGCAGAGAGTATCATTACTTGGTAAGAATTGATTGGAGCTTTGAGACTATGCTTTAGTGGTAGTGCTCTAGATAACCCTATGGATGATTTAAAGAACCTCTACCAGCAAGGGACCCCAGCTGAGTATATGGAAGTGTTCAAGTTCCTCATTTGCCAACTCAACCTTACTGAATCTTACTAAATTAGCCTATTCCTAGTTGGACTCAAACCAGAGCTTAAGTATCCAATAAGCATATTCTAGCCACATACCCTACAACAAGTTTATACCCTTGCAAGATTGCAGGCAGCTACATTAGAAACTACCTAAACTTTAACTAAACCTACCTGCAATACCTTTCCCTTGCAAGCTTAGACTTACACTCAATATTACATACAAAAACCCAACTTAACTCCAAGACCATATACTACTTACGCACTACCCTATAAACTATAACCACTACTGCTACCCTTACCCCTATGGACATATAGAAACCAACTACTAGCACCTAACCCTAAACCTATACGTAAGATAATGCTTAAGGAACTTGAAGAGAAAAGAAGGAAGAAGCAATGCTTCTGGTGTAATGAGCCTTTTGGGCTAGGGCATAGGTGTAAAAACAAAAGACTCAACATGATGATTGTTGAGTCTGAAGAAGAGGAGGCCATTGCCGAAGTTACTGATGTAAAGAATACAGAAGCATTAGAGGGAGAGATGTCCAAATTAACATTGTGCTCATTGCAACAACTTAGAATGAAAGTGGAAGGACTAATGCAGCTTAAGGGTTTTGTTAAGAAATGAAGGACTAGTATACTAATAGATAGTAGAAGATCTCTCAATCTTGTTGACAATCAAATGATTAAGGGAATGATGTTTGAATTGCAACCTATTACTCCCCCTTAAGGTGAACCTAGCTAATGGAATGGTTTTACCTTGCAAATATAAGATTTCTAACTTTAGTTGGGTTATGCAAGGAATACCCTTTGAAGTAGAGGTGTATTTGTTGCCTTTGAGGGGGCAGTAACCTCATTTTGGGAATTCCTTGGCTCACTTCATCGGGCTCTATTAAATAGGGTTTTAGAAGCGTGGAAATGCAATTTAAATGGGGTAGTGAGCTTTATACCCTCCAAAGTGAATGAGAAGTTATTCACCACATTAAAGGTAATAAACTTCTTAAACTTTTACAATCAGATGCTGCTTTAGATGTTTAATGCTGGTTAGTGATGTGTGATACGATTGGAGTTGACAATGACGAGGAAGTACCACTATGACCCGGAATGATTGATTTAGTTGAAGAATATTATGACATTTTTGAAACTCTAAGCTCTTTACCTCCTAGTTGTAGGTTTGAGCATCGCATACACTTGAAGGAAAACTCCAAACTTGTGAATCTCAAACCCTATAGGCATTCCGCTACCTAAAAAACATTATTGGAAGAGATGATCAAGGAACTTATGACATTATATGCCATAGCCATAGCCCATTCGCTTCTTTAGTGGTCTTAATTAAGAAGAAAGACCATATGTAGAGAATGTGCATTGATTATAGGGAATTGAATAAGAATACTATCAAGGATTGGTTCCTTATACCAATAGTGGAGGACTTATTTGATGAACTACATGGTGCTACATATTTTTGCAAACTTAATCTACAATTGAGCTACAACCAAATTTTAATGCATCGTGAAGATGTATTCAAAACGGCTTTTCATACCCATGATGGGCACTATAAATTCCTAGTCATGCC